>VUYV01000374.1:237494-277694 GCA_008711295.1 Anarhynchus alexandrinus | reverse complement strand
AAGGAAAAGGAAAGGAAAGGAAAAGGAAAGGAAAAGGAAAGGAAAAGGAAAGGGAAAGGAAAGGAAAAGGAAAGGAAAAGGAAAGGAAAAGGAAAGGAAAAGGAAAGGAAAAGGAAAGGAAAAGGAAAGGAAAAGGAAAGGAAAAGGAAAGGAAAAGGAAAGGAAAAGGAAAGGAAAAGGAAAGGAAAGGAAAAGAAAAGGAAAGGAAAAAAGAACAGAGAAATTGCTACTTCTTTTATTACCCAGAACAGGTACTTCAGAGACACAGGAGTCAATGTAGAAAGATTCAGAGGTAAGGAAGTATTGTAATTCTAACTATGCAAATCTATATATTTTTGATAAACTAGATTAATTTGAATGAAGTTTAACACTGAGGCTTCAAAATTTTGTGTTAAGGATTGATGATGAACACATTTGTAGAAGAGTTGTCCATCAGTCAATAAAAGGTGCCCATCACTGTCCATCTTCATCCTTATTTCTGGAAAAAGCAGATTATTCACTGTATCCTGTGAGAAACGGAGCCCAAAATAAGTGATTGTGTGTTCTCATAGATGCTGAATGCACAGATATGACTTCACTTACCATCTAGTCAGAGCTTATGCTCCCCATCACGTGATACGGAATTAATAGAAATTTCTAGTCCTTGAAATGTATTAGGAGAGTCTTGTTGGCATAGACTGAATACCTTTCTGAAATATAGACCTTTGTCCATGTTACTTGGCTTCGAGAGAAATTTAACTGTGTCTTTTTCAGGAGGTGAACCCACGCAGCCACCTATGTGACCGCTTTGTTTGCGATTATGGCTTCCAGACTTTCATATCTATGTTATTTTTATTTTCTTTTCATTATGCACATATATGAGAAAGACTGAAGCCAGAAAACAATACATACAAGATATAAGTGCTAACCAGGGAAGAGCCCTCGCTGAATAGAGCATTCCCCCTCCCTCCCCGCCAGCAAAGGGTGAGACACTGTTTCCTGGTGAAGACTCAGAAACATGGTATTTTAACTATCAATGGATTTAAAGCATCTCAATCTCTTATTCTCATGCATTAATAAATAGCTACCAGACCGCAAAATCCACACCCTAGGATGCTTCAGAAAAAAAAAACCCAGATCAAACTGATTTTGAAATAAGGTTAAGATGACCAGTTTTCCTTTGACCTCACGTAAATATTTCATCATAGACAGTAATGCTCGGTCTCATAGAATCGGTTTTTAACACCTCAAACTGAATATCTTTGAGTGCATTATACAAAACCATTTTCCCTATCGACTAACTAAACCCAGCTTTAAAAAAAAAATCACAGTTCTGCTTTTCCCTGTAGCACAAAGGTGTTAAGTCCTTCAACACTTGTAAACTAAGAATTGGAGAACATCGAAATGACCCACCAGGTGCATTTGCTGTAATTTTCTTCCTTTTCCTAGCCATAAGCTCTACTAACATTCAATTTTTCAGTTCTGTACCTGTAGATTAAGCTAAAAATTGAACTTCATTCTGTGTTTCAACTCATTTTTTGCAACCGATAAGACCTACAGTTATATTTATGTCCTCTGGTGACAGTACCATCTGACCACCTAAAAGAGAAGCAAATTAACAGCAAACTCAATGACCCTCTGGAACACTAAAGGTAAAAACACAGGGAAAAAGTGAAAGCCATAAATGCTGAATTTTCCCACAGCTCATTTTCTCATCATTTTCTTCCCTTCTGTTTCTTAGCGGTAGATTCTGACAGCAGGATCCTACTTCACCACATAGCTCCAACAGTTCCTGTTATATTTGTCACGCCAACTTGAAAACTGAAAAGGGAGAATCTTTCAACACAATAGTGCTAAAAGGCTTACAGTCCTTCTAGGAATTTCTGAAGCTAAAAAAGAAAGAAAAATTATTTCAAATGTGACAGATCTATAGATAAATAGATAGATAGAACAACCCAAATTCAGCTCTAGCATGGTCTTCGACCATATTTCACACTAATTAAATCAAAAGTGCATGAGTTCCTGAGTTATTTTCCTATCCTGAATGAATAAAAGTGGTGAAATGAAGTACCACAAGAAGCAGCAGATACTGCAGTACTTCTGAACCTTTGATGCATTCATAGGAATACACCTGCGTTAGTCTTTTTATTTTTACTGTCTGTTTGTGCAGTTTGCCTTCATTTAAAGTCTCACAAAATTTAGAGTTGTACATCCTTATTATAAAGCCTACATTTCTCACAATATGTCTGAGATCCTGAAATACGGTACAAGTGACTGATAAAAATTAGTATTAGTACTGCATTTGACACATAACTTAAATTGAAAACAAAACAAAACAAAAAACTGTGTTGAACAACTTTACTGTGCTTGGAAAATCAAGTACCTGAAAGCTTAGGAATTACGACTTTGGAGCTTCTTGTAGAATCTGAATTAGCATTTTCTGCATCTGTTATGATGCAATCTGCAATTACAAAGCACATACTTTTTCACTCATGCATAGAAGGCAATGTTTTTGCCCTACAATTAAGGTTCATCTCTCAGAGATTATTTTTTTTTTTTCATAGTCAACTTTAGGAGCACAGTTTCTTAAGTTTTGGACATTTTGATTTTGCAAGATTATTTTAATACAAGCTGTTAAATTTATATTTTTAATTTGATTATGTGAAAACGTATTGACTCTCTGCCTTGGCCACCGCAGTGCCATAGCCATTTCTTTCGCAACAAAAGTCTTCATCAAAACTAAGTTTGTCTTCACTACACGCCTGAAATTTAGGATAAGCAGGAGGTATATTTTAATTCTCAACAAATCATAAAATAAATTCTTCAGAGTAAAATCTTTTATCATGGGATAATTACTAGGAAGGAATCATGAAAATATTTTGACCCTACAGTTCCAAAGTGACCAAATATAGTCTTTTCCAGCATGGTCATCTTTTGGAGACAGGTTTAACACATCTAAATCTGTAGTTACAAAAGAAAGATTTTTTTTTAATCAATATGGTTTTATTTCTGCATTACCTTTTTGTTATACAGGTTTGACGTTAGGCAGGTCTCACAACATTTTATAAAAAATAAACCTAATAACTATTCAGATTTTACAGAAGCTCAACAGTACCCAATGTGACTCTAGCTTTGTTGCTGCCATGAAGAATAGTTATATTCATAATCAACCTAAATCCAGACTAGACAGTAATTTCTAGGTATAAACTATGCCGAAGTACCCCAAAATTAGTGATCAGAATGAAAGAGAGTCTAGATAAGAACAAACTGTTCAGCATGAGAAACCTCAGCATCTGAGCACTCAGCATCTTTAAACTCCCCTTCACAGATCTGAAGGCATATTTATAGAAATACGATCGCTATTTTCATATGAAATGAAGAAACTATACTGGAGACTGTTCCGTCTGTTTTCCTCTCCAAGCAATGAAAAAAATGCAAGGTTGTTGTATGAGTTGTCTTCATTATTGGTAAAACTCTGATGACCTCTATGGTTGTTTTATATTGGTTTATAGGTCAAACAGAAGTTATTCAGTCTGTAGGAAAGACTGAAAATTTATGCCAATTCAGTGAACTGTAGTGATAATAATACTTAAATTCTCAGATAATTAATAAAATGAACGCAGAGTGAAACTTACTCGTAAAAAGGAGTTCTCACGTATTCAACAAACACAAAATGAAGTTTCATGTGGTCATGATATCTTAAACATCACCAATGTGAAAACCGAAGGTCTGTGAACATATTTAATGTTACAAGCGCTGTCAGCTGATGCAGCAAAAACAGATGTGCATCTGAATATATCTGTGATATCTGAATATATATTTAACAAATAAGGAGCCTTTCAGTTCCTCTAAAGGTCAATGATGGCATTTGTGGGGCTGGAAAGGAATGCGTAAATGTGATTTACACTAAACACAGAGAAGTTGCTTCATTCTAACACTGAAAACTCATGTAGAAGATAGATGTGCTTGACATTACATTTTATTTTCTCATAAAGAATTTTTTATGATCTTTATTTGAATTATAAGGCAGGGACTAATTCTACAGTGACTCTGGAAGATGGGCACTCTGAGCTCCTCTCCCGGTTCTGCAAAGAACGTGCTGCACAATAAAGCAAATTATTTAACCTCTTCCAGTCCTATTATTTGTCAACATGAATCATGACTCTTCTCATAAGAAAAGGAACAGGTGTATAACCTAAATATTTATGCAAAGTGTCCTGAGTATTGATATAGCCAAACTGAATCAGTTGATTACCAATTGATTATTTCGATTATTATTCAAGATTTGCCATATCTGGTTAAAGATCGTGTACGTTGGTTTAATATGAACACGTACCTTAAGATAAAGGCTAGCCTGATAAGAGCTATATGCTACTATTTAAGTGGGCAGCCTCTTTTTACTTCATGTCACGTGTAAAAGACAGAAAACAAAGAGAAACAGTGTAGGAGGACTTCCTGTGGTTCTGTAAGACAAGTAGAAACATCAGAAGATTGGGTAAGCTACAGCGTAAGTCAGAGAGCTTACTTTGGCCAAGCCCACTTCGCTTCTCCAAAGGAAGATTTTTTTTCCCATGTGAAATGCAGATTCTCAGTCCTTCAAATTGCAAATGTCAGTGATGTCAATTGAAATTAATTTATGGCTCCAGAAATGTTTCCATCTCATTTCTACAGTCAAACCCAGAAAAGGGGGTTTATTAGAGTTATGCTCTCAGATGATTCAAGTGGCAATGCATCAGCTCATTTCTTCTAAAAAGTGTAATATCAAATAAAAGCATAAAAAGCTGGGACAAAAACTCTGAAATATGACTGATTTTTATATGCGTTATTAATTATATCAATATGCCTTTGAAAAAGAATCCTCCCTTATATATGGAAGATGTATGGAGGCTTGTCTTGACTCCCGGTTGGTGGTGCCTGTCTCCTGTGTGACACACAAATTTAGGATGCAGAGGTGTTGACTCTAGCTAAAGCTTATTTGGATTGCATCATTATGATTCTATGATTTTTTGCATTGATGTCAAGAAAGCTTTGGGCAAGACCTTTAAGTCCGGTCAGCTGTCATACTTGTAAGCAAAAAAACCATCTTCTGTTATTCTGAGTCTGTATTTTTCTTTGTCCTGCTAGTGAGTAGAAAACCCAGAAACTGTTGGTGGAGCTTCTGAGGCTCAGCCCTGAAGAACACTGTCCTAGAGCAGATGTTGCAGAGAAGGGTACGCAGCTTAAGGCATGTGAGCTCCCACCCTTTTCAGGCATGTTTGCTCACTCACTCTGAATTCCCTGAGATGCAAACATAGAGCTCCGTCACACCATTTTTCTCACAAATACCTCATAGTGAGGAACAGTTGACCAATCTTTCCTGTCCTCTGCAGCAGAGCAGTGTGACATCCTGGTTACGCTGCAGCTGAACAGCAAAACTCCCGTAACCACGGCAGACCTCACTGTCAGGGAGTGTCTTTGCTAACATTGTACCTTAACCTGCCGTAAGCGTGATTTAAGATGAAAAGTGTTCCTTGTTCAAGCATGGTATCTCCAAACCAAGCACCAAGGCTGCCTTAATAAATGCTGTCATTATCTGCCCTGCATTGTATGTAGAAGATAATGGCGTGGACCCCCATTTCATCTAGATCAACGTATGGGGAACTGGTCACACAGTAGTAATGGGGCAGTCAAATGTCTTCCAACAACCACTGGAGATACTGAAGGTTTCCAGACAGGCAGGAAGATAATGGGAAACATGAGACTTACAAGAGTAAATAACGGATCCCTGCTGGCCATCTGACTGCTTTCTAGTCTTAGTTTGATGGATCCTTTCTTGGTCTGACCACTTTTAGCTGTTTGCTTTCTGCCTGGGACAGAGGGCATCCTCCGGCTCTGCCATGTTGTATTTCAGGTGGGGTACCAGAGGCCATACAGCACAGAGGATGCTGTACACGGTGCTTTAATATGNTAGAGTTATGCTCTCAGATGATTCAAGTGGTAATGCATCAGCTCATTTCTTCTAAAAAGAGTAATATCAAATAAAAGCATAAAAAGGATGCTGTACACGGAGCTTTAATATTATGGCTTAGTTACTCTTTCTGTTTCATTCTCAATTTCACCACCACCACCACTATAATTCTCATTCTGTTTTCTGGGCATGACTTTGGGTCGAGAAATAAGGTTGCTGGTGCTAACAGGAAATATGAAGTTCCTCACTGTATTTAGCCTGTATTTGCTTTTCCCCCTGGCACTGCTCTGCTTTTTATCCAGTGGTGGATTCATAGACGAACATCAAGCAGGCAGACTGCGAGCACCACACTGCCCAAACGAAGCTTTATGTTGCTCCGGAAAGGTTGTCTTATCATTTTTGTCCCACAGTGTTCATCAGCATTTTAAAAGATTCTCAGTTACAGATAAATTTTAAATCATGGTACCAATAAACTCAGTGTAGCTACAAACAAACTAATTCAAACAAGCAGCACTTAATAAATGTTTTTGTAATAGTCATCTGTCAGCTCAGTTTTCAGCCTTAACTCTCACTGACAAGTTCAGCATCAAAAAAGACAGCCACGTAAAGTAGAATATTTCTCTTAGTCTAGTCTTTGATATTTCTTTTTCCGTATCTTAGATAAGTTTAACTTATTTTTTAGCTTATTAGCTTTAGGTGTTTTCACCTTCCATGTATATAAACTTTAGCATACTGCCAAACATTATCTTCCTAATCTCTTTTCATTTCAGTCTTCTGTTCCTTTCATCCCCTTTCCTAGGGTTGGTAGGAGATGTCTCACACTTTAAGTAGTACTCTAGATTTCACTGCACTTGATAAACATGGGAAGACAATGAATAATGGCATTTTAGGATATGGAGCCAAAGTTACAGCTTTAGGGATTTATCTGACTAATCCGAAGGATACAGCAAATCCTTTTTCTCCTGTTGAATCATGTGTTTAAAAATTTAGCCTTTTGTTCTTCAGAGCCTGTGAATTCTAAACTACATCAGAAAGAACCATTGAACAACAGAAAGCGCCCGGGATAATCCTCAGCTGATTTTAAAACTGGCATAATTCCACTAGCACATTAACAATAGCATAAAATTGGTCCTATCATTTTTCATGCCATTCACAACTTCATTATAAAAGCAAGATTCTGCCAGCTAGCTGCTACTAAGTAACTCTAACCTGGTAGGTCTAACCACTTATAAATACAACGCACCAGATCTGTATGTTGCTCCAGATCTATATGTTGCTTCTGCTCTGATAAGACACCCCCTGCAGTACTGCATCCAGCTCTGGGTTCCCCAACATAAGAAGGACATGGATCTGTTGGAGTGTGTCCAGAGGAGGGCCACAAAGATGTTCAGAGGGCTGGAGCACCTCTCCTATGAGGAGAGGCTGAGAGAGTTGGGGTTGTTCAGCCTGGAGAAGAGAAGGCTCCGGGGAGACCTTATCGTGGCCTTCCAGTACTTAAAGGGGGCTTATAAGAAAGATGGGGACAAACTTCTTGGCAAAGCCTGCTGCGGTAGGACAAGGGGTAATGGTTTTAAACTAGAAGAGAGTAGATTTAGACTAGATATAAGGAAGAAATATTTTACGCTGAGGGTGGTGAAACACTGGCCCAGGTTGCCCAGAGAGGTGGGAGATGCCCCACCCCTGGAAACATTCAAGGTCAGGTTGGACGGGGCTCTGAGCAACCTGATCTGGTTGAAGATGTCCCTGCTCATTGCAGAAGGGTTGGACTAGATGACCTTTAAAGGTCTTTTCCAACCCAAACTATTCTGTGATTCTATACTTTGAGATAATCAGTGATAAAACCTTGAAGCCCTGATCCCCTGTGCTGCTTATTTGTATTTCACATTATTTTTTATAATGCTAGAGATAGATTTCACAACACAGTAAGGAAAGCACTTGTAAAAAATCCCAAGACAGCATACCATAACGAAGTCACATTCTTTCCTGAATTTGTAAATTTCTTGCTTATGGTACTTGCTCACAGGATTTGGGAGGATTTTTGGTTCATCTAGCACACTTACTTATTTCACATAAGTTGAAAACTCAGATATGCGTTATAAACTGCCATTAACTGAGCATGAGCTTACAAAAGGATAAAGGAGACACACGGGACTGCAGTATCACACCCGACTCATTCATGGGGGCTCTTTGCTCCTCCTGAGTAAGCTGTTTTTAAAGCCTAGCAGCATTTTTTTTATGACCATCCTTTCTTATCTTACAGCGATTCAAACCTGAACTAACATTTTTTTGACCCACAAGAAAAGCACCAGGTTAGCTAAGGCTGAGATCTCTTTTAACGTTATGTTTCGGTGTCCTCGGTGAACTGAAGTGACATTTGATCCGCGCTGTGAAAGGAGCGTTGTGCCGGGACAACAGCAGAATACAGAGCGCGCAGCCTTTCGCTCGCACTCTCCGCCTGCTGCTTACAAAATCAGCTCCCCTACAGCTCTAATTGTACTGTGGTACACAGAGGGTTTTTTTTTTTGTTGTTGAATTGGGAAGATTCAAAGATTTATGTGTTTGAAAAGGGAGAAATCGCTCTTCCCTAAAGAGAAAAACACAATCTGTTTGGGGTTTTTTTTATGGGTTATGTGACCATTCTGTATAAATACAATTGAGGAAAAAGCAGAACTCTCCCCCCGCATGCCAGAATTGTTTAGAAATTTGATTCTCTGAAAGTTGTCTGGTTTTTGAAACGCTATTCGTTTGACCAAATACCTTTCCAAGTGGTAGCATGAGTCTACACAGGAAAAATTTCAGGGCAATATAAGGGGTAGCCTTTAACAAAACACCAAACTGAAGTCCCCAGCTAAGTCAGGATGCTAAGTGGATTTCAGTCAGAGTAGTTTAAGTCCTGTACAGCTCTTGAGTTCATATTTTGAGGAGGTAGATAACCCATGATGCACAGTTTATACCATAAAGCCACTGGAAGGTTGGAGAGGGCACCCACCTTATCTGTCAATATTCATATGCAAAAACTGCACAGACCTAACTCTAAGGGCATTCATTTTTCCACTGAATTTTAATTATTTGCATGCTTCAAATGAGGTAGTGCCTTACAGTCTGATCTTTTATTGGACTAATAACACAAAATAATAAAAATTAACAGTAAAAAGTAAGCCCATGTTTCTAAGCCTTTGATATATTCAGTGAAACAGAGCTAAGAGCAGTGTTCAGGAATAGAACCATTTAAAGCATCAAAATAATTGCAACCTTAAAAAACCCAAAGATATATTTTGATGGTAATTTGTTTTGTAAAAAGAAATCACTAGTAGAATTGCATATTCTGTGGGTTTGGTTTTATAGAAAGGCAAATAAGAAATTGTAGGATTATTTGCAGTGGTTTCTCCTATCACTTGAAGTGACCGACGTACAACGGGTATGAAGAAACCAAAGGTGACCACTATTTAAACACATCTGCCTGGTACGCGCTGGAAGTACAAAGCAGTAAGTATGAATTCCTAGCTAGATACATTGGCAGTAATGAGACAAAACCTATACTTCATAGATGCATAGGTAATTAAAAAACAGCCAAAAAGCCCCATGGCTCTCAAGCATAGAAATCACATCTCAAATCTACTAAAGTCAGGCAAGCATATGACCAAGAATAAAGCACCCAGTACAGTGTGCGGTTGTCTCCAAAAATCCTTTCAACAATTTCTCTCAAAGTTTCTTAAAAATCCCCAACAACTAAAGTGCTATAACATACAGTGATTTCTTTTTTTTTAAATAAATTAATACCTATTTAAAAGATAGGAATTAAAGATAGGAATAAATAGATAGATTTCATAATGACAGAAAAAATATTAGTGGATAATGTACTGGGACCTAAGCTGCTCAAGACATATGTACATGAACAGGAAAAAAAGAATGAACAGTGAAGTAGTAGCATTTGTTGCTGATAAATTATTCACAGAATTTAAGGTCAAAAAAGGAAGAACTGCAGAATGATCTGATGGTACTGAGTCACTGCGAGATGAAATTCAACATTGAATTTTCACTTTGATACAAACAATGTATTCTGACATGGAAAAGATTTTCCTTCCTCTGCTTAGTTCTCAAAAATAGGTTTAAACCAAACAAAACCACACAAAGCCTAATGACGCTGTGAAACTGGTTGCCACAACCGTGTTATCATTAAGAAGTGAACTTCTCTCATGTATTTTGCTCATGTGAGGTTTCGGGAAGGAGTATAGCAGATACTGATTTGGGGGCTCTTTTAAAACGTGGATTAAAGCCTGTAAGACTTGTGATGTGCCAGGCGATTCCTGTGCTCCTGACAGGATCTAAAGAGTGTGGAAAAGTTACCAAAGGAATTTTTGGAGAACAGAAAATAAAGATAGGTGTGAACAACAACAACAAAAAAATACAGTTAATTTGGCAGACAGGTGGGGATTCCCTTTTTCTTAAGAAAATGAAAAGTATTGAGCAACACAAAAGAATAACAGCTGAAGTAAAGCTAACTCAAAAATCCTTTATAATTAGATTAATCAATTCGTATTTTTAAAGCATTCACCATGTCAGATAAGCAATTCAGCATCATCAGCAGAAACTTAGCTTTTCTTGATCTGAACTACAGCTTTCCTTACAGTTGAAGACAAATAATTAGCTAAAATAACAGTTAGAACAAAACAGCAACGAGCAATTCTACCCAAGGAAGCCTTACGTGGCGTGGTGGGTGATGCCATAGGCCCAAGGCTACTGAGCTGTACTAAACACCATGAAACCAGACGAAAGGTTTCCTTATGTGGTGAACGCGGGTACTGGTCAGCAGGAAACCCTTTATTCACCAGGTAAATTACTCCAGAAAACGCAGCCAACTTCATCTTACCTTGAACAACACGATGAAAAACCCACTGTTTGGTACATGCGCAGCTAAATATAGGAGCTATAGGTGATATAGGAAAACAGTGAAGCTCCCACCTGCTGCTCAGTACCATCAATGGTGTGATATTGCTGGAAATACTCAAGTCCACCTCACCTGCCTTTATTTCCAGCCCACTTCAACCCATGCACGTATTGTACCGTAAAGCTGCAGGAGTCTATTGATTCCTTTTCTGGCAGACTTTAGCTTTTGTATCTGGAGTCCCATATTTCGTAAGGACAGTTCAAAGCAAGAGGTATTATTCCACCGAAAATTCATTGGCTTTAAAAGGACATGAAAAGCTCTGGTAAGCTATATGAATTAAAGATTAAAAAAAAAAAGGCATTTCAGCAACCAAAATTCTTACTCCTCCTCCTTTCCAGTAGAAGCATATTCTAGCTGTAGAATAAACATATTTTTAGATCTCAGCATCTAAAGCGTACAGATTAACTCTCTTAGAGGATTTAGATGCATACAATAAAACCTCATGTCGCTTCAAACTGCTAGCTATTTTTTGATACGAATAAAAGCATTTTTTCATTGTAAATGTGCATTTGATAATGTATTTATGCTGACACTGATTGCAACAATTTTATTGGACCGGCATGTCAGATGGCTGGAGCACATGCCCAGTGAGTTGGGCTTGAGGAGAGTTGGGCTTGCTCAGCCTGGAGAAGAGATGACTTTGGAGACACCATGGCTTTTTGTGGAGGTGCATGGAAGTAAGACAAAAGGCAAGTTTCAAACGCCAGAGTTTTAGGCCGGGTATAAGGAGAAATGTTTTCCTCTTGAGGACAGATGGGTGGTGGCTCAGGCTGCTCAAGGGGGACTCTTATCCTTGGGGGAATCCAGAACAGTCCCACTGGCAGCATGAACCTGGGCCAGAGACCTCCCCAGGGCCCGGCCAGCCCACATTACTCAGACTCCAAATATGCATGATAATGTCCTTAACTAACATATTCAAAAGTGATGGATGACAGTCCAACGTAATTTGTGTGAAAATAGCCTAAACGCAAGGATTTAAGACTAATGTCAGCACATATTTAAAAAAAAAAAGGCTCACTGGCACCATCTCTTCTCGGGGAGCAGACGAATAGCACAGAGGTTGCCAGTGTGAGTTGGATGAAACTCTCAAGAGATTTTATGGACATTGCTATTGCTAGGTTAGGAGAACTTGCTTTAAACATCCTGTCAGACGAGTGAGGGTTCAACAAATATTACAACCTCTCACCATTCCTTAGAGTTTCGGTTTTTACAATAAACTGCCATAAACTAGTAAATCACAGGGTTGAAGAAAAATATTAATGCTCCACAAACGGGTCGTTTAACACTTGAAAAAAAATATTCACACAAACAGCACATACCTCCTGTAGAATGAAGGGCAGAAAAAAAAATATTAGCAATATCTTTTCATAGAGAGGCGCATTTCTAATCCTTACATGTTTTAAAACTGCAGACTGGAAGTGGAATATCTTTTTAGTTGTGACAAAGTTGGCAATTTTACTCACTTTGCTGCATTATGCAGGACTCGAGAAGCCTGAGAAACTTAAAAGTTGAAGGAGTGAGTATCTTTATGTATTCATAGAATCATAGAATGGTTTAGGTTGGAAAGGACCTTGAAGATCATCGAGTTCCAACCCCCCTGCCATAGGCAGGGACACCTCCCACTAGACCAGGTTGCCCAAGGCCACGTCCAGCCTGGCCTTGAACACCTCCAGGGATGGGGCCTCAACAACCTCTCTGGGCAACCTGTTCCAGTGCCTCACCACCCTCAAAGTGAAAAACTTCTTCCTAATGTTCAATCTAAACCTGCCCTCTTCCAGTTTGAAGCCATTTCCCCTCGTCCTATCACTACATGCCCGAGTAAAAAGTCCTTGCCCATCTCTCCTGTAGGCCCCCTTTAGGTACTGGAAGGCCGCAATAAGATCTCCCCGGAGCCTTCTCTTCTCCAGGCTGAACAGCCCCAACTCTCTCAGCCTCTCCTCATAGGAGAGGTGCTCCAGCCCATTACCTGATCCAAAATTCTGCAAGGACAGTGGGTGTTCCCCTGGATTAAACTGTTCAACATTTCCAAATTCAGTAGGAACAGAAAAAAATCTCAGCTTTCCCATCCATACAGAGCAAGTACGGTAGTTTGTAAGGAAGAGAAGCACGAAGCAAATGGATGTCAGCAGGACGCCTCCTTCATCTTAGACTGAGCCACAAACAGCAGAGAGTCAGCAATACAGTACAAGTTAATGAAATCCTCAGTCTCTGTGCTTGGACGTATTGACAATAAAAGTTCTCAGTGATGATGTTTTGTTAATGCTCAAAGCATAGGAGGGTCACAGCTCCTTCTGCTTCTTTCAGACTATCAGGGAGAAAACACTTTTAGCACGACCTGAGATATGAAGAAACACTGAGTACGAAACTTCTATGTAGTACTGGATTCCGTTTACAACAAACCGGATTTACACGGTACTGGACTCACCCCGGCTTGTACAAGGGTAACAAGAAAACATGTTTTGAAGTGCCGTTAAAGTTTAAAAGAGATAGAATTGTAACTGAAAAACGCGGCCAACTGCTCTGTTACAGTTCGCCCCATAAATCAGGGTATTGTAATAATTATTGGTTTTTAAGTGCAGTTCTAATAAAAACAACTACTTTGTCATATGAGCTCACGCATTTCTATGAGGGAACTTCCATCCCTGCTGTCGTGTCTTTCAGATTCTGCAACTCCTTGCGACTCACACCTGATTAACCCACGTTTATGTGAAGAAACAGCGAAAGGGACCGAGTATAGCCCAGTGCACAAGCGATTATCTGCTCTGCCATTTATGTAGAAAATTCTTCAGAAGCGAAAATAGCTCTAAATCCGATGGAGTAGGAAGACAAGAAACGTTTAATGGTCGGGAATGTTTTTCATATCGTGTCATGCAATTGTCCACAAGCCTCTAAGAAGCGGAGAGAACAATAGAGCCCACACTGCAGACATTCCAGCTTCCACAGGCAAATCTGGGAGCGCTCAAGTATGCGCAGGCTGACCACCCACTTGAAATGATGTACCACAGAGGTCCCTCTGGAGATTACGGATGGTATGAAGAAAGTGGGAGGAGAAGAGTGCCCTTGTGTGGAAACAAGGGGGTATTAAATAAGGTCTGTTGTACCTGCATCATCATTTTACTTAATGGTCACCAGTAGAAAGACACCAAAAAACCAAATAATGAAGACAAAATGAAAGAAATAATAATAATAATAATAATAAAAAAAAAACCCATTCTTTGCAAATTTAAGGAGAGAGACTCCAAAATCTGTCAACACTGACATCTGCCACAAAATGACAAAATGCTGATTGGAAGAGAGCGAGCTATATACAGTTCTGGCAGCAGTAAGTCATTCCAGCTGGTCACAAAAGCATTTTCCTTCTGCACCCCACCAAACTCGCTCCCCCGTCCTCCAGCCACACGCTCCTGCCTGTTCCCTTGCTCTCGCTCTGGCATCCATCAAATCCCTCCCTGGGCTGTTTCAGTTAGCTAACAGGAGATTAAATCAGCAAGAAAAAAAAATAAAAATTAAAAAAAAGGGTTGTCTGCAGGGTTTGCAAGTTGAAGCAGTTCACCAGAGAGCTCCGTGCGGGCGGGAGCTGGTGCGCAGTGTGTGCTGCGGGCGGGAGCGAGCACAGGGAAGGGGAGGGAGAATACAGCTCTGCTGCTCCTCACTTCAGTGATACCCACCAGAATCACACCGCCGCAAATCCTACGGACGTGTTATCTCATCACATCGGTGTCATTGTAAAATCCATACTCCTGATGTATGAAGTCAGAGAGCACAAAAAGCCCCACGCAACGCCAGAAAAACACCGAAAGAAAATATATTTGCAAAAGCGATATTATTTTGTCTGGCTTACTAGGCTTTTCAGACGCACTTCAACTTCTGCTGAGTGCCTCCAAATAATGTCAATAGCTTTTCATTTCACCAATAAAAGCCAAACATATTTCATGACAATGAATTCTGCCATACCCCTCGAAATGGACTAACGTATACTTGTAAGAATGACAATAAACTTCCAAAAATAAGGTCAACACCAGTTTTACTGGTGCAAAGCAAAGTATAATAAATAGCTCTTAGCTATTTTTTCTAGATAGCCCTATCGTTTCTTTTGATTTAGACCTTCAGTTCTGTACCACTGGCGGTTAGTACCATACTTCGTTCATGGTCTAAATTATCTGTAATTGCAATTACAGTCTGTGCTATTTTTTGATACCAATTGTCCATTTTTATAATTTGATTGCCTCATTTTTTTTTAACATACTGATAATTAACAATAGCAGCAATATACAAATATACAGTAATTAAGTTTTTAACTTTAACAGCAGGAGGCGCGCAGCAACCTTAGACCACAGGTATTGACGTAGTTTTACAAATGAGTAATCTGAGCTTCAAAAAGCTCAACAGATTTACTCAAAGCCACTCAAGCAAGACTACACAGTTGAGAAGAGAACCGAGAAATCCCGACACCCTGGTCTAATCACTAGACCACATGCCTTCCTTTCATAACGTGCCATTATACTCAAAGCCATCAACATGGCGATAGTTCAACACGGTTGCGCCACCTTCTCGCATCAGTGTTTACCAATTTTCATAAAGTTCTGGTGCCACAAACACTCGCTACAGTTATTTCTGAAAAATTAGCTGTAGCAGAAACCGCATGAGTTACTCAAATAAGCAGAAGATTAAACAACCACTGAAAAAACGAGTCATTCATTCTTATTTCAAATCTTCTACCTTCTTTAATGACTTATATTAGTGTTGTACACAGAACTGATATAGCTAAGCAGATCAGAGAGAGGACGCTAACATTCATTTAAACATCAGTGTTTAACCCCGGGAAAAGTCATGGTTCTCTTAAAAAAAAAAAAAAAATTGAAGAACTTAATGTAAACTAAGTAGCAGCCTATGAAAACGTGAACATTCATCATGGAAACGGGGCATGCAGCCATCTCTCATCTACCCGTTTCCATTCAGCTTGCAAAGACATGTGTTGGGAGCAGCACTGACCTTCTATAACAGTGAGCTTCTGTCACCTTGGACAAAAGAATTGGGATTTGTCAAGCAAAAAAGAAAATCAAGTGATCTGAAACAGTACCTTATGGTGACAGATTGAGACATGAATATGACAGGAAATCCAAAATACTTACAAGTATAAAATAAACCCCAAGGTGTCCTACATTCAAAGTCAGAATTTAATAAGCACAAAGGAAGAGAGCTGGGTGTTCCCCCCTTGCCACAGCCCTACGTCTCTCTCACTTTCAGGAAGCAGAATGTGACAAAGTCAGCAAGAGTCTCAGATGACCGAGCAGAGGGACCTGGCAGCATCCCTACCAGCTCTTTCTGAACCTATGGAAAAATAATGCTAAAGTAGGCATATGCCCTCGTGTGTTCCAAGACAGAGATGAGTATTTATGTCCAGAGGAGAGCCACGAGGATGATCCGAGGGCTGGAGCACCTCTCCTATGAGGAGAGGCTGAAAGAGTTGGGGCTGTTCAGCCTGGAGAAGAGAAGGCTCCGGGGAGATCTTATTGCAGCCTTCCAGTACCTAAAGGGGGCCTACAGGAGAGCTGGGCAAGGACTTTTTACTAGGGTATATAGTGATAGGACGAGGGGGAATGGCTTCAAACTGGAAGAGGGCAGGTTTAGATTGAACATTAGGAAGAAGTTTTTCACTTTGAGGGTGGTAAGGCACTGGCACAGGTTGCCCAGAGAGGTTGTTGAGGCCCCAACCCTGGAGGTGTTCAAGGCCAGGCTGGACGTGGCCTTGGGCAGCCTGGTCTAGTGGGAGGTGTCCCTGCCTATGGCAGGGGGGTTGGAATTCAATGATTTTCAAGGTCCTTTCCAACCTAAACTATTCTATAATTCTATGATATCAAGAGAGTAAAAGCCCTAAAAGTTTTGGTCTCCCTTCAGATACCAAGAGGTGGTAGATATTTTCAAGCAAACATACCTTTTGGGTACCATTTGTGAGTTTGGTTTCGTGTGTTTTAAATACATCTTTATTTTTAAAAAGCCATTAGACAGCATACAGCCCACTGTAGGATACAGCATGAAATGAGACCAGAACTTAGGAACAGACCATTTGTCATGGAAATACCTAGTCTGCATCAATTATGTTTTGGCTAATAGAGTGTCCTTTACATTAAGATTTTGGGTGAGTTAATGGGAAAGTTTGCTTTGAAGTACACGCTTCAGTTGAATAGTGGGGAAAAACCTGCACAAAGAAAACAGGTACGTTTTTCTACCTGGTAGCTTTGCAATGTCTTAGAAGCATTCCAAATACTTTCTACTGTATTTCTGCAGGCATGAAAGGTTTTTGGAGATATTCTCTCTTTGACTTAAACTACATGGTTTCCCAGTATCTCCCATCGGGGCATCTGAAATGTAACAGCACTGCAGTTTGACTCAGTAATCGAAAAAGTCCCGAAGGACAGGACACTGCAGAGCAGTAAATGAGGCTATAAAGAGAGGGAAATACAATTGAGCTACGTATATTAGT
This sequence comes from Anarhynchus alexandrinus, assembly GCA_008711295.1. Classification (NCBI taxonomy): domain Eukaryota; kingdom Metazoa; phylum Chordata; class Aves; order Charadriiformes; family Charadriidae; genus Anarhynchus; species Anarhynchus alexandrinus. The sequence continues at coordinate 260,336 of VUYV01000374.1, read as the reverse complement.
CTAGTGATATTATTTTAAAATGATAAAAGTAAATCTAAACCCTCCGGGTTGGAAAATCAGGCCCAGAACGTTTAACAAGATACGGCACAATTGTTCTTCTCTATAAAGGCCTCGGCATCTTGCCAGATAAACGGTAACTGAGCTTTCATTAATTCTTACATTTTTGTTAATATTGCTACTATTAAACCCGAATGAATTGAGCAATCAAAAGAGTAGAGTTGTCCTTATCATCCTCATCTCATTCTGTGATGTTATGCAAAACCCTAGCTCTGTATTCATTCAACCGCTGTTGTCCAGGCGCAGCGCAAGGCTCAATTTGACTAACATTTCTAATATTCTTCGAGACGCTTCAGGCACTTTATGCTCGAGGGATGCAGAGTGTTACTACTGCTTATCTGAGGAAATCTTTGTTTTATCAGTGTCTTCATTCCAAAGCAATTGCTTAAAGAGGTAGCGTATTTTCACACATGACCTAAAAAATAATAATAATAAAATAAATCCTATTATGCAGGATTTCACAGTGTTGCTTCTACTCCTTTTCACAGTAAATGCACCTGAAATATCCGAGTTGCTAAATTACAGAATAACATGAAGCAGGCAGAACACTAGGGTAGCTGGTAACGGGGGGGCGGAGGGGGGAACCCCAAACCTCATTTCTGTCATTTTTCATAACATTTTCAGACATTGCTTAGATGGTTTTCAGATATACTAGAGGCAGCTTTCACTTCTAATTGTCACTGAGTAGAGGAAAGGAATGCTTTGCTGTATCGAAAAGCATTTGGAATGAATTTTAGTCTGAATAGCTTACATAATACTACTGGTCTTAGTTTTCCTTTGTTTCCCTTATACGGGATTGAGAAGAAATGGGAATAGTTCTATTAAGATTATCCTGAGGTCATAATATTCTTAGAGGAAATACCAAGTTTAGAGGCTTCATTGCTTCCAAGTACAATTAAAATCACTAAAGATTTTTTTTTACAGTGCTATTTGCAATAGCCATCTTTATGCTCCCATAAAGTTTGTTTCGTTTCCAATAAATCTGTGGAATCACAAATACCAGCAAATTATTATGGGAGGACATGTTGTACCATTTTCCCTACATATCTCTGGATCATCTGAGTTGATGTTTTGGAGTACTTGACTTTCTATCCAAGACTACAAGAGTTCAACTAAAAATACTAATAAGGAGATAGTACAGCTGCGTGAACACAGTGGTCATAGAAGAGTTGAACACAGCAAGAGCTTGGTGTTAAGGAATTTGGGTTTGGGGTTTTTTTGTTTGTGGGTTGTTTGTTTTTTGTTGGTTTGGGGTTTGTTTTGTTGTTTTGTTGTTTGGGTTTTTTTTTTTTTAAGTGAACCCTTATCTCTACACCATAAAGTCAGCTCAGAGGAGCGAACAGAGATTTTGATGATGTAAACCCTAAAAATTGAAGCAAATATTCCTGTACAGTCACGTTCCAGTCATTCTACATAGTATAGTTGGTGACAGACTTAATTGAACACAGATTAACCCAAAGGCTTCACAAAATGTTTCAAAGAGTGCAAATCACCAGTAATACTACTGCACATAACACTTCAAGCATATCGGATACTATAAACTGCTATAGTTCATCAGTTACTAAAAGAAATACCATATAGAATGAATTACTTAACTTTATAGAAAAATTGTGCACAATTTTGAAAAGTGAAAATAAACTATGACTGTCATGAAAACAGTAACTTCACAGTTCTGCAATTAAAAAAAAAAAGCCAAAAAGAAAAAAACACCACACTGTTTTTATTGACCTAAACATTCATAAGGCAACCCAATGTCCTTTGAACTTATTTATTTTCAGAAAGAAAACCTATATTCTACTTAGCTTGACAATACCAGTGGCTGTGTTAAAGTTACAGCTGTGGTGTAGAGCCACAAAGGGGACTGACTTTCCCCCCCAATTCGTAAGAGACAGCATAACCAGCTGTAAACAGGTACATGAACACACACACCAGTGCAGAGTTCCATTCCTATCAAATAATGAAAAACACCAAGGTCAAAATAAACGCAAAATAAACAGCCCTCCAACATTTCATTGCCTGCTTTGTTGTAATTCAATGCCTTCTTTGTTGTAATGGTTTTGTTTTGCATACACTAAATTATTTTTTGCCTGGGAAACTTGGTTTCATGGGCAGCATGTTTGATCTGTTTTGGTACTGAGATTTGAGATCTGGTGAGATTTGTTCTCACCAAAGCTAGTTGGTGTCCTTAAAAGTATTTCACTGTCATCTACGCATGAAGAGTAACCTGAACTCAACAACTACTGGTCGTGTGTGACAGAGACATCGTTCCTCAGGTGGTTTTGGTAAAGGTATAATTTAAACCTCTAGTTTGGCCTATCTGTACCACACATTTTACGGCTCCTCAGGAGTACTTCATTGAGGAAAATGCAAACACAGCATTACAATTGTATGTACTTTCAAAACACATGGCACGGTGAAATGATTAAAAGTCGTTTGCTACTGAACTCAGCACTGGGTATTTGTCAGGTGGGTTTGGTACAAATTGTATTAGTCACATCAACCCTTCCACACCATACATCGGTACTGCAATAATGAGCATTTTAAGCCTGCTGTCAGTCGTAATGAAACCACTCACTTTATGAAGTAATTCTGACTTTAGAAACTGTCGTGTTATTCTGAATTTGAAATTCTTCTGTACGCACGAGTCTTTTACTATAAACACAGACAAAAGGCTCGGCGGGAAGCAGCAATCGATCTTCATAAAATCGGAGCTTGGAAATATGTTTTCCATCTAATTCAGAGATCTTTCTGTTTATTTTATTTTTTCATTAATTATTAAAATAATAATAAAGGCTCACACACTCAAAACCAAAAGACCTGCACCCTGGCCTATAAAACTCAATCGCTTACCTTTAGCTGCTCCACGCTATAAACAGATATGCTTCGATTTGCCAGAGAGATTACAGAATTCTTTTGTTAACTCAGAATGGCACTTGCTGAAAGCGTCGTAATATAAATTGAAGTTCATGTAATCTCATTTGGAAAATAGCGGTAACCAGTACTGCATACCAAGTACTGTCAACAGCTAGCTGTTGAAGCTGTAATTGTTAATAGATAACAGCTACAGGTTACTTTGAAGTAGAGCTTTCTTTCTTTTTCTCTGCACATAAGTGATCTTGGTCAGATTATTGTCACACCCTTCCTTCCAAACTTATTTACATCTTTTAATGATAGTGACAGAGAACAATATTTATACCTATTCTCAAAGGCAGCACGCACAGGAATCTGCAAGACATCATGCCAGCAAACTATCAACAATACCAGATGGCAGGGGATCTCTTTAATGTTTTCCATCCCATCATCAATCATTTCTGGCTGTGTTATATATGTACGTTGAGCCTCAGCCAAAATCCATTGAAGGGTTTGAAATCACTCGGGCATTGTTTGTAGCAGACCATACTTTCACCTCAATGCCACCAAGAGGGCACAGAAGGGAAGCTCCAGCCCAGCAGAGGACACTGTCCCTGGGACACGGTGCTGCTGGAGCACCAAGTGGTGCTGGGACAGCATCATTGACACCCAGGCAGAGGTCCTGCATGTTTGCAGGCACAGAAGAGCTCGATTCGGTGAGCTCAGGGTTCAAGTGTGCAAGAAAAGAACAGCATCCTTCAGAAAATTATCTCTCTGCATTCTACATACCGTGAAGGAAAGCAGATAATTTTATTGAGAAATTTTCTAAACTGTTTAAAGTCTGCAAAACTTAGGTTTAAAAGGTTAACGTGTGGTTTACATAGTGCATAAACTGTTAATTGTATTCAATTCTTCCCTTCAAGACCTAAACACAGAGGACTTTCTGTTTATTTTAAAGGCAGAGGCAGCGTTTTATCAACCTTTGACAGGCCTGGGCTTTTGAAATATGACATCTCTCAAGCCAAGTTCAGTTACACCCTAGCAAGAAATCCTTAGTTATTTCATTCTGGCATCTGGGTCAGGAAGAACTTGAGGAGGAGGCTTTTTTAGCAAGTTCCACCATTTGTTCCTTCAGGCTACTGTCACATTGACTCCAAGGACCTGAGAACAGCCAAAGGCCGGTGATGTCTGGTCAAGGCCTCTCCTGGGGCAGGGACGAAGAGCAGGGGCAGTAGAGAAATTTCATGTCAGTCCTGCAGCAGCTGAGGTGACATCCAGCCAGCCTTGTGAACTCTTTCCATCCTTTCTTAGGCCACTTTCATGTTTCCAAAGCAACCCAAGAGAGAAAACCACACAAACAGTTTCAAGGTAGTCAATTAAAGTAACAGCCTTCAACCTTGGTCAGGAACTCCTCTTTCACAAAGAGAACGGTATTATAAAAAAGCCCGAGGCAACGAGAAATTAATCATGATAATTCACACTACGTGCACGAAATACAGAATTTAAAGGCACAGGTTCAAAAGAATACCCATTAACTGCCTCGTGCCTCACTGGAATAAAAACAAATGTAAATTTGTGCTGGTAAAAATAGTGAGAAATGCTGTTCTGACACCCAAAATATTTGCAAAGAAAATCTAGCTTTCAATCAAGAAAATCAGTTCTGCACCTCAACAAGTTTTCAAATTCCTTTCAAAACTTTGAAAATATACTTTGTATTACTTCACGAGAGCTATTTGTGTCAAATATAATTTTGTTGCAAAGGCATTAGTAAAATTATAGCTTTGAAATCCCCCCTTTTGTCAAGGAAGGTTGCTGCTACTGAAACAATTAATGAAATTTACTTCCATATAGCAAATGAAATATTAAAAGTATACAAAGGAATACACAAGGGCCAGGTTTTAAAATCGAAACCTGGTCTGAACAATAAAACTGAGTCATCTTGATGCACAGGCATCTTAAAATACCATCCTTGTCACTAAGATAGCATTCGAAAGACAAAAGATAGCATAAAAGATAAAAGATAACATTTTAAAATCAATTTACATGAGCCAGGAAACCAATTACTGCAATACAGCAATGACTCGATAAAGGACTCCTTTCTCCTTTTTAGAAACCCAACTGCTTGATCCCAGACAAACCTGAGCCAAGCAGAGCACTACAGATGAGAACCAATCTTCTGCAAAAATGCCACCTGCTAATCAACCACAGCCGAGTTTAACACTGGCTTAAATTGCTGTTGAGTCAAGGAACACCTGAACTGTAGCACACAAAGGTGGGCTATACAGAAGAAAGTCAATCGCTTAGAAGAAAAACCACCACAATGGATAAAAGTCTAGAACTACACCATTTTTTGGCCATAAGAAACAAAAAAAAAACCCAAACAAAAATCCTATTATGTTGTGAAGAAAGGTTCATTTAGATTAGATGTAAATATATAATCATATTCTGACTTTCTGCCAAAAAGTCTGATTAGAAAACAAAAACTAAGAACATGGAACTTGTTAATGAAAAGGTCAACCTTTTCTGCTAAAAACTATCATCATTCTAATTCTGTTCTGCTTCACGTTCAAAATAATGAAAAAAATCTCATCTGAGGGAGAGCTGGGGAGTTTTGTGGGGTTTAGTTTTGTTCCTTTTTTTTTTTCCCTCTCCTCCAGATAAACGACTTGTACATTTTATTCCAAGTTGCCATAGAAAGAATAATCAAGTTTTCAAAACTAGTATGGGTTTATCACCACAGAATGAAAGACTGCTTTTCCCTCTTCAGTTCTCATTTGTGCATATCAAAACGCTGAAAGCCACCATGTAGGACCATTAGACACAAAACTGTTAGAACTTGACTAAAGTTTTAGTCAACACTTAATATCTAATGCTATAAATTAAATTGATTGATACAGCATAGTCAAGGCTGATGGAGATCTTGCAGTGCAAAGTATTACTCTCTGGTGTCAACAGGGAGCCAGAAAAATTCTCTGTGAGAAAGAAGTCTCAGTGACAAAGAACTGCAGGCCAAATCAAAGCTGATGAAAATTTTACATTAATGACATGATCAAATATATGCGATCAAATATATTCAAATTTGAACCTGCACGACTTGGACCGGTGTCCCAGCATCTTAATTCTTGGCACCACTTTATCCGTCTTTGCCAGTAATGTTTTTATGGGCCACCAGAAGGGCCTCCAGGGATGAATGATCGAGATCCACTGATAGTGAGCTAGACAAAACACATAATAAAATGTGTTTTCCTTAATACAGGGACTGTCAGTAGCCACTCATAGCCTATAGTCATATATATCTGGAGGCAATAGTGCAGTCAAGAACAGATATACATGCTTCAAATAAACATGTTAGCCTGGGAACAGGACTAATGTATGATAAAAATAATAAAATGAAGTGCTGCCATAGTGGTTGTATTTGTTCGGACTCATTCATTTCAGTTGGGAATACAACTATGTCAGAGAGAAGAACTGAGGGGTTTTGCTCTGTGAAGTAGCTGTACCACAGGGATTCAATAAAAGCCTTTCCGTTTGCTTACAGGCTTCCCATCTCCCTCTATTATTTAGAAACCTATAGAAAAATCTGTAATTTTTCTTCGTAGACAAAAAAACCCACTCATTTAAAAATTTTCAAGTACTTGGAATTTTGTTGAGCATTTAAAAAAAAAAAGAAAACATAAACAGTCCCTTTTTTCTTGTTTTCCACACATTGGCAATCCTAAAAGCCAATCCTAAATGTGAGGGTTCTCCATTGCTCTCCTGCATGTTGCTTAAGTTCAACAGAAAGTATGCCATAATATATACCTACAACAGTACATATTTTGGCAACATTCGTTCTTTCTAACCATATCTTAGCATTTACAATTCTGCTACTAAATGACACTGCCTGTCTCATCTAAGTACTAATTTCCCAGGTTGGCTCACATTGTGTTTTACCCAAATCCAAGAAATTTGTTTTAAACAGTAGAAGTTAAAAGTTCTGCCTGATACAATCTACCTTTGTGAAACCATACTTTGCATTTAATTCTTCATCTATCTCAAAGCCTTCAGTTTTCCTTCTATTAATATTTATTCCAAAATTTTGCATAATATTTTTAACAGATAATTCATTTGCATTTTGCACTATTTGGAATTTGATTCTATTCGGAAGTCTTTGTCATATATGTACACATTTTGATACCTATTTTCAAAGTGAAGAATTAATTAAAAAATTCTTGTTCCTATACCTTCATATTATCTGTGTGTTTCATATTATCGTGCCGGTAATAATCTGCTTCCTTTACAGGTCACTTTTTATTGCTTATTCTTCTAGATCATGTTTTTTTACTTACCCTGGTACTGGTTTTGTTGTGTCAGTCAGTGGTGGAAAAAAAATCATTTGATATATTTTTTTTACAATTAATCCATACTCACAAAATTAGGGGTATCTATTCCCTATTCTATATCCAAGCAGTTAAAGTTTCCATAATAATAATTCCCATCTTTACTGAATTCCTTAACACAATTTCAGACATTTCTTCCTATATCCAAGTGCTAAGAAGGTTTTCTTATGGAGATTACTCGTCTGATTTGCTTTGTCAGGATTAATTTAATCAACTCAATCAAACAAAATATATTGAATACTGCTATGAAGCTAAGAATAAGTAGGAATGTATAGATCTGGTCTGTTTGATAAAATAAATGCAGAAATTTTGTCCAAACTTCATCATGGTGTGTGATCAAAATACACCAAAATATACCAACACTAAAGATGAGCGAAGATGGGGAGAATGAACATAACTTATCAAAAAATTCAAATGGCTGTTATAAATTATGAGCATTGAAATGTATCAGTATCTTTAACAAGCAGTGATTCAGAAAAGGTTAAGGCTTATGAAATCTATTTAGACAAATATATTTGAGGGGAAGGGATTTGAGGATTTATCAACTGGGGACCCACTTCAAGTAAATGCAAGCAACTTCATAGATTTTTGTGCTTCCATCTTTATAAGTGATTTTATCAGAAAACTCGAACTTGCATGAAACTAGTGTGTGATCATTGTAAATGAAGCCAGAAGTTGAGTTTCAGAGTTTTAAAGAAGGAAATAAACCAAGGTTAGGAGTGTAAAAACAAATAATTTCTGTGCAGCAGATACCTGAAACTACTTAGGCTAATATTTATACTATCAAATAATTACATAGTTTCAAAACCAAACAAAAAACCCTCCACACAAACCAAACAAAAGAAACCAGAAAAATCCTTCTGCAGAGCATTTAAATGATAAAAATAAATCTTTCTCCAAACCATTTATCTTCCAGTTTTTAAAGAGAAGCTATTCCAATTTACTGCTCAAATCAAAAGATAGAGACAGAAAGCCGGGATGGTTTTTTTTTTGAAACACTTTGGTGTTAAGAAAAAGAAGTCCACCGCAACAACATTGAGAAAACAGTGTAGTTCAGAGCAGTGGCAGCTGCTCGTGTCCACAGTCAGATCCCAGAGAAGATGATTCATTTTCAGCTACAGTGCAGTGGGTAGTGCCGAGGAAGAACGCGCAGGTCAAGAGCTCCCAGAGCAGGTAATACAATACATACCTGCCCGGGGCTTTGCCCTGAAACACTGTGTGCAGCTACATCTTTAATCGTAAGCGAGAGATTAACTCAAGTTATTCAGAGCCTTAAAAATAAGCGTAAATGGAATAATCAAAACATCTAAATACTCAATTCCCATCGAACTAGCGTGTTCGCATTTTTACCCTTCAACAGATTCTACCTTTGGGTTAAACACGCGAGTCCTTCAGTTTACGGAGCGGGAACTGCCAGATCCCTTTAAACAAAGACTGGGAAAGTAGTGGCAAAACAAGCAAATCCACTTTAATCTGGAAAAAAAGACGATTTGAACAAGAGTTCCAACTCAATCCCTCTGGTATCTGACCCATTGTGAGGCAGGAATGTGTTAACACAAACATTCGATTCGAAGTTCTGGAAATGAAAAAGCTAACCCTACCCAGATGCTATGGAGCCATCCCTAAGCAAGACTTTAGTGTAAGACAAACATAACATTATTCAGTAAGAAGTGAGGTTTTAGCAGTCAAACTTCCCGGACTGTTTAAGCACTTGGCTTAAGAAAAGAGGACAGGGAAGAGGAAGAAACAGTTAATCCTCCAGGAAGAAATCCTATCTGGCAATTTTTGGGAGAACAGATCTGGCATGAGAAGTACAGCCTCAAGGTCTGGTCCTCCAAGGTTGTCTTGTTTAGGCATAAATGCTGTAGATAAACTATAAGTATGTGTATCTCATGAAAAGCAGCTATTACTGCAAAAAAAATACCACCACCCCCCAACTATTAGGTGGTACAAAAGGGGTGCTTGGCACATGAGGATAAACATGCAAAGTCCCATTAGTAAAACCCAGTTGCTGTGATTGCTTTTTCTATCCTTTCTAGACTCAGAACTCAATAAGAAAGAATACTCGTCGATGGCATTTGGGTTGAATGAGCATGCTTGCTGTGGAGCTTAACATGCCAAGGTTCACATCTCTACCAGCAAATCAAACAGTCGTGGGCACAAGTGTGTGATGGTCTTCGCTATGATGTTGTTAAAAATGTGGAACACAATAAGTTACTCAAACAGTCTCTGGCATGCTGAATGGCCAACACGGTGCTCCCAAGCAAATTCTTCGCATGATTCAGAAATTAACATGGGTCAGCGATTACTAGCCATGAACTTCAATGGTACCATGCCCTGGCATACTCCTAGGTTGGTCCTTTAGCACTATTCCAGGAGATGCTTTCCCCCCCAAGAGCACCAACACGCTCTCAAGTCATGACCAAACACATTCTTGGTATGATCCTATAAAACCTCCATTCCTGAAAGTTGTAAAGAAGCCTTTTATTTTTCCTCTGGCTTCAGAACACCACCACTGATTATGGAAGAAGAACACAGAAAAGCAATGTGGGACAGAGAAACAGCACATCGGACAAGCGGTATCTATCCTGTTGCCTCATCTCCCAAAACAGCAGGTCAGTTACATTTTGAATCAGTTATTCTTTTCAAACCATTATAATTTAGGCTGAAAATTAAAATCAGCCAAATGGATGATTGTTGTGGGTCATGCAGATTAAATAAGTTCAAAACAAAGTAGTAAACAAACCATATTTGTATATATTTAGAGAATTTGTCTTTTATTGACAATGCTATACAAAGATTATACGCAACTGCAACAGAAATTTAGAATTGATCCAAAAGGACTTTTTGCTAAAAAATAATTTTACCCTTGGAAGGATGTGTTTCTTTTCATTCTTCCTGTTAAAGAGGGTGTGTTGAACTACCAATTACATCATTTCTCTATTTCGAATTCTCTCTAAAGGAGGGCGAGAATCACAACATGGGAGTTGGAATATGAACATTGAGGGTGAGAATAATATTAAAAGGAGAAAACATTAAAGAGAAAAATCTTAAAGTTACTGCATCCATTTGGTGGAGGCAGCTTCTTCAGATTCTCTCTAGGCTAAGTGTAAGGCAAGAAAAAAAAACAACTCGCACATACTAGAAGTAGCCCTTTATGCTTCAAAAAATGTAAGAAAACTAAAGGTCTTTAAAGAAGCCACTGAACATCAGGGACCACTACTGCACCACTTGATGCAAAAATCTACAGTCTCTGTCTGAGTGAGGGTACCAGTGTCATTTTTCCCTCTTAGACTCTGCCTGGCTTGGACACTGCACAGCTAGCTAGTCCAAACTTGGCCTTCTGGAAAATGCCGTGTTTGTACTACAGATAAGCTGAGTATGAAACTCTCCGTTCCAAGATTTCAAGGAAGCAACGGCCGAGCTTTTCTCTCTTCTAACAACACTCTCTTCATATAAAGAAATGAATCAACGATGCTGCAAACACAGAAATAGAAACAGGCAAAGCACATTTCACCCAGTACTTATTGATCTGTGTTGTCCTATTTCAAGGTACAAATCTTCCATCATGTTAATTAAGTAGAAGGGGAGTCAGAAAGGTTATTGATAGGGGAATACACAAGATGAAAAGAAATTAGCCGTGAAGCTATGCCTATGTTGATCATTTTTATGTTCTGCAGAAAGATTACACGATAAGAACAGAGGCTGAATGTCTCAGAACCACCATATTAGCACAGTCATTTCTGGTAAAGGAAATCAAAGAGGGCTTCCAGCATCTAAAAAAAAAAACACCCCAAAACAAAACAAAATAGGAATTTATGGGAATACATTTAATTAACTAAGTGACACAATGCTGATTTATTTTTAAAGATTGATTCCAGAGTCTATCAGTCAGTGACATACACATCACAGGCTCATTTTTTATGGAGACTGTGGATTCATGTTTTCAGTGTCAAAGATGTGCTTCCTCACCATCACTAGACAGTAGCTTTCTCATCACATTCTGGCTTTTGTCCTAAAAAGTCCACATTGGGCTATCAAATTCAGCCAGGGGAAAATTCTGCACTCTGCCTGAGTAAGTTTGCCACAGTTTGATAGGAAAAATAAAAAAGAAAGGGGGGGGGGCGGACACACCCTTTTGATCCGAGTCTTATTTTTAAAAAATACAGGGACCAGCTCTATAACTTCATCTATATTGGAACTGTAAGACCTCTATTCCCATGTTAAGAAAATACCGGAAACCCTCCTCTCGATACCAGTCACTTCGGATAATTTGATGAGTAGAAATTCTACAAACAATACTGGTTTTGTACACCAGCCCAAACACTACCAATTACTCTGCCAGTCTGATTTTAGGAAGTAAAATCATGCCAAAGGACAGGCAGCGAGACACCAGCTGGTGATACATCAGTGCCTACAGGTACAAGAAGCAAACCTTGAAGGCATCAACATAAAACAAAAGGAATCTCAGCATTTCCAGTGCTGACAGACAACTGCAAATTGAATGCAAGCTCTTCACGATCGTGTTCTTCCCTGTTCTACATGTGAAAATAGTAACAAATGTAGATCTTATCAGTAGCCCAGAAACAGCACAAGAGTGGCCAAATGGGAAAGGCTGAAGAGTAAACAAGGAAGTCAAAACTTAAGGTCCAGTTGTTTTCCAGCACAAAGCCTCCCAAGTTTCTGTGGAAGCTCTCCTGTTTGAAAGCTGTGTCAAATTTAACTAATCATCCTTTAAAAAGCTGCGGTCAAATCTATTAATGGTTTCTAAGTAATGTGAGAATATAGGAATAACTGTACTACGGCAGCAGCCTTGACTCCGCGCAGTGTCAAAGGAAAGCTGTGCTCACACAGACCCCTAGGCAGTTCAGAGTGTGGTTGCAGAAGTAATAAATCCTCCAACTTTTACCTATTTTTCAGCTAAGCCAACTGCAGACCACATCGTCAGCTTTCACGTATTACACCTGGTTCTCCAGTGTTCTTCAAAAGCAAAGTTAGTTACAGAAGGGCATAACCTTCTGACATACATCTTGTGAATAACTGCACCATGTCAAACCAGATACTATGAAAGAGAGCTTTCACAAATGCATGTGGTAAAAAATTACCTTTTAATGTTTAATTAGTTGATCCTCTTACACCAACAGTCAAGTCTGATGATTTTCCTTACAAGCACCAACTTGTGCTCAAGCTAAATAAACGCATTAAACAGTCCAGAAGCAGTAAAGATGAAGAAATATCATGTCACATCTTAGTCACTAATTCTGTTCTTTGTACGCAGTGTCCAGTTTCTGCAGTAAATGCCATCTGAGTTAATTCTGTGGAGCAGAAAGACATTTGTTTTGCTGTACTATTGACTTTATAGAGTTTTGGGTTTGTTTTTTTTTTTTTTCCAAAGATTTACTAACATACACTGCAGTATGACCACATAGTTCCTGTACATTCATGATCCCAATACGGCAATACCAGAAAACGCTCCTCACAGATGCAGAGACAAAAAAATCCAAAGCCCACATTATTTGCTGTAAAAATGTCATTGAATCTGATAAATTTTAATACAAGTTCTAAAATTCAACACATATATAACAGAAGTGATTTGTATACAGGTTTTTTATTTAAGTAAAAAACTACAGTTGTGTGTTCAACCTGCAAAAAGCTAGTGAAGTAATTTAAAAATGCCATTGTCTTAAAAGGTATTTTGCAAATCCTCATCCTTTTTCTAGGCTAGGATTGCAAAGGCATTTATAATGAAAAAAGTGTCAAGAACCACAAAAATTCAACTAACACACTGCTGGGGAAAGTCCTTGTTAACGGTAATAGTTAACCAGTTCTCTTCCCTGAAAACCCATTAGCTACTGGTTTTCTAACAGAGGGCTTTTTTATACTTTTTTTAAAAAAACCAAGCAACACACACACAAAAAAAACCCCAGACCAAAACACTTTAAGCAGGAAATGTCCATATTTTGTCATTAAAGGATGCAATTTTCACTATTTGTTTCTGTACAACAAAACCTTCGCAAAAGAAGTGGTCAAACTTCTTGAGACGATGAAGATCACAATTCTTCCCACTAAACCTTATGATATTTAATCTTAGCTACACACACTGAAACACCGATACCACATTTTAGCCTAAGCAGACGCTGCAAGAACATGGCCAAGTTAAAATTCAACCTTCAGAATGTCTTGATCATTTAATCTTTTTGACATCTTGTCCAACTACGCATATTTAAAGACTAAGTTCTGATAATTACTTATTGTGTGATTCCGCGTAAGATTTGACTGTCGTTTTTTGTGTTGGAATTAACGTTTCAGGAAAGAATAATCGACAAAGGAACTTCAAGTTCAGGCTATAGCGTATATGTAGTATACCGATACTGTGCAACTACTATTTAATGGAGAACGTTTTAAGTATTAATTGGTATTCAAGCCAATGGGACTGCACTTTCAACGTGCTATCCCCATGTTGTGCTGCAGCTACCCAAGGCTGACACTGAGGAACGCAGACCCAGGCCCAGAGTTTCTTAAACAAGCGGCCTCAGAGGCAGCGCAGAGGGGGAAACAAAGAACTTCATGCAATCAGGCCGCTCTGTATCCCTTTTATAGGAAAATTTAGATACGTGACACAGTGCCAAAGAGAAGGGCAAGAGCTTTAGACGGCACTGGGTACCACGCTGCGGTGTTAGCGGTGTGCTGCTCAAGGTGACTACTCACCCAGCAGCAATTTCAGGAGCCACATCTTCTCCCCTGACATGGAAATATCAATAGGAGTTATTTGTCCTCCTGCTTGGAGAATTTTTTTTTAAAGTTTTAAAATGCGTCAAAATGTAATTCGTACTGTAATGGCAAGAGGAAAATACGAGACAATATTAGGATTCCACTCTTGGGAACAAAATTATCAGGTTGACTCTAAACACCCAAACCCTCGATTTGTTATAAACAGTTCCTCCAAAACCTGTTTGCATTTCTTAAGAGAGCTCCGCACAGCGGATTTTTTTCGCATCTGATCATTGTCTACAGTGCGAGGAACGAAAGCACGCTTGGAGCTGGTTTGGACACTGGGACCTTTGTTAGAGAACAGAGGAATGGAGTTGGCTTCTTGGTAGTTGCTTTGTATGCAAAATATACTATTGGATGGAAAATCGTTTAAAACTTTGCAGCCTCATAGCAGCTCCATGAGAGTTATTTCAAGGTTTTAAACATTATTGTGATTGTGTTTCCTAATATTAATTGTACCTGTAATGAAAGGAAACTTCTGGTCAGGGCTCTTCTCAGGCAGTCTGACAGCAAGAAGCTGCTCTAACTTCTTATAAAAAAAATCCCGACACTTTACTAATAAAAGCTGGTGTTGCAGAACAAGCCTGCATGAGCTTTGCTAATTAACTAACAAGATGGTGTGTTCTTTCATGTGTTCGAACAGCGTATTTAGGGCTTTTTCTCCTACTTTAGAAAAAAAGATGAATAAGAGAAAACTTTTGCCCTGCTGCCCTGTGCGGCAGCAGAGAGACATAGTCCCATGGCAACATCCAACTCGTGGCATTATCATCAGAACTATTTTTGGAGGACAGTTTGAACAAAGCTAACAAGCCAACTTGGAATGTGCGGTAGCTTCCTATTTGTAGCATTCATCTGGTTTTTATATCCCTTATTTTTAAACGTCTTCTCAAAAGCCGAGAGGGAACATTCCGGCGTATGACTACGTCTTCCTTGCCGTTACAAATCCCAAGCCTGGATGGCACCCACACCTTTGTTTCTCTCGCGCATGGCACGCACGGCAGCGAACAAAGGAGCGCTGACAGCGCCAAGCGGTCGCCTTCCCAATCTGTTCTCAAAGTCAACATATGGATATATGCACTGTGAGTTGTTCCAGGTTTTAACGAGATCTCAAATCACCGCATAAAATGCTCCAAAAAGCACATTGCCACAAGCTTGGCACATCCAAGAGATTCCTTGGTTCTCTCCCTCAGCTTTTCAGGCGAAACAGCTAAACCCTTTTTTCACTCCAAGCCGTTACTTACAAACTCGTCTCTGCAGCGCTATCCGCAAGCACTACTCCAAACAAATCCATTTGCATTTCTATAAAAAAAAAAAACCCTATAAAGTAAAAATCTTTCTTTGAAACTCACTTCAACCGCTCCTTTGCAATAGCTAAAGTTGTTTTATGATTCTTTTTAAGAGAAAGAGTAATGCTTAAAGTATAGCGATATGAGTAAATGACCACTTTATTGCACCAAAAGCTTTCTTTGATGAAGGAGAAACAGCGAAATTGTCTTTGTACACGTCCTCACTTCCTCCAAATGACTTCTCACAAGAGTTTCACCGTATGATTCAAAGAGACAATTTTTGTGCTCGCAGTTGAACTTCCCTGTGGTGATATTCTACAGGATTAAAAATTATGCATGTCTGCATTACAAGTTTGAGGTAAATCCCCCAACTGAAGCAAACAGGTGTGATTCTGTGAATGAAGGGCTGTTCTCAGCTTTACAGAAGCAAACCTTGCCCTTGTTCTGTCTACTTTTAAAATTGGAGAGATAAAGGATAACATGCTTATCACTTGGAAATCAAAATGGCACTCCAACTCCAGTACTGGCCTTCCCTCGGGATTTAACAGAGCACAGTCTGATTCCGTGTATATTTTTGCCATTTTATGAAAAGAGATTACCGATACCCTAAAAATAACTGTCCTGTCTAGAAGTAGAAAGTGTTATATTTTATTCGTGCTGAACTACATCCACTAAGCTTTATAAGGCATGCCAAATCAATAATACATTGGGACAGTTTACTATTTATTTAAAAAAAACCAAAAACACAAGGAGCTCTGTCTCTGTAGGGTTTATGGCTCACCAGCTCCTACGTGGTTTTGGGCACTTCAGTCAGGACCTGTTTTACCAGAAATGCTAAGCGGACCCATAGCTGTGCAAAATGAGAAGGAGCTTTAGTGCTTGATTCTTTTTAATTGAGGGTCCTCAATCTCTTCACATCTCATTTTTCAAAAAATTGCCTAAATAATAATAGAGAAAATTCCTTATTACCGGAGACATTCGGTTTCACATAGATGGCGTACATCATATCTTGTGTAGTTTTGCCAACTGCGCTCACAAAAAAATGCCTAGAAATATCAACTTCAACCCCCCCTCCTTATTTTAGTTTTCTTCACAGAAAGTATATATTTAAAATACAGTTTTGTAGGCTTTTTAAAAGAGGAGAGAATAACAGTTTCCTTTTTTTTTAAAAAAAAAGATTAGGATAGAAAAGGAAAGCATGAAAAATATGGAAGTCATTAATATCAGTAGGATCATGCCCATTGACACCAGCAAAGAAAGACATGAAGTGTCTTATTAAGGAGATAATCCAGAGTATTAAAAGAGTGGGTTAAGAAAAGTTCAAGTACTGAAAGTTAAACAATTGGTTTTAAGAAAGGAACTGAAGATGGATGTTTAAAGTGTGCGATATACTTGGAAAAAAGTTGTCACTCCAAAAGTGAGAGGTGTAAAGTAACGAGTGAGAAAACAGATCCTAAAAATAAAAAATAGACATGCAACGTGAAGTGAAGAGTCACAAGTGAGATGAAACCGAATCAAAAATATTGACGGACAGATGAGAAAAGTTACCTTTGTGCAAAGGTCAGGAAAAAAAGTTAGGAGTTTGGGCTGAGAGAAAGACTGTTTCAAGTGCTCTATATTGAGTAAATCAAAAGGAAGAGGACAATATGTTCTCGTTGTGAAGAAGAATGAAAGTAACAGACCCTGTGGAACTCTGAAAAATATGAGCTACATAGAAAGAAAGGAATCAACGTTGGTGCCAAAATATGAATACAAAATTACAAGTCAAATTCCCAGTGTTAGTTATGAGGGTTTGCAGTGAAAAATCATACGATGATCAGAAGCAGTGGTTTGGGAACTTCTGCTTCAAGTGACTAAATTCAGCATTTGTGAAACTGAAGATTGATTTTTCTCAAGCCGAGTGCCATACCTCCTGCAGGACTTCAGTGCTGCTTAGTCAGGTCAAGTGGTAGGATATCCTTGAGGAGGTGCTGGAACAGGGCCAACAAGATGCTTTCCTGTTCTCCTTTCCTCTGAAAGAGCAGATACTGATCACTGCCACAAACAGGATACCAAACAAGATAGATTCTGACCTGAGGCAGTATGGGAATTCCTGTAAGTCCTATGAAGGACAGAAAAGCATAACAGTTACCCTCCCGCCCCGGAGTTCCCAAATCGTCTGTGCTTTGCTTTTCCAGCAAAGCACAGAAGATCAGAAGGAAAGTATACGGCAATCAAAATCATAACATTAGGAAACAAGTCTTTCTATCAATAAAAGTAATAGTTATCACATAAGTCCACTGTAACAGATACCACTAAGAGAAAGAGCAGAACATGCCAAATATACATAGTATTAAACTTTGTGAATTTGGAGGGTGACAAAATTTCTATAAATGGGACACCTATTTGTACTTGTTTGAACGGCCCTCGCTGTTTCCTTCCTGAGGTTACTGAACAAGCCAGTAGTATATCCTGCATGAAAAGCGCGTTGAAAACTGCGTTCTTCCAGAATTGAAGGAAAAATGATATTAAAAACCCTCATTTGTTACATCACCTAGTTGAATTAATCAAAGAACAAGGCCAAGTCACTTTCAAGAAGAATAAGATGTCAACATTCAGAATAAACTTCGTTCAATTTAGTTTTGGTGATCCTTGAATTCTGAAGATTTATGTTCTCCTTGGGTTTTTATAAACACAAACAAAAAGGGCACATAAACATACAGAGACAGAGTTCCTTAATCCTGAATGACTCAATCTTTTGTCTTTTTTTTTGACAGAAAGAAAGAAAATATACCAGTGCTGCCCAGAATACGCTTGCTATTTTTACTACTGTTTTATTTCTAAAATAACATTAAGTTTAGTCAATAGAAGCGAGCAGCGACAATCAGCACCTCATACCAGGCGTTCCGCAGAGCCACAACGAGCCGCCAACTCCAACGTCGCAGCGAAACCAGGCTGCGCTTTCCATAGCCCTTTGTTTTCTCAGAGACAAATTCCAGAGTCCGTGCATTTTTTCAAGACTGTCGTTTTAGAAAACCCACAGATGAATATAATTATACGCTTGATTGATGTACATCAGAAATCGCCTTTCCCAAAGACTGGTCGTAATCCAGTCCTTAGTCTGCCAAAGTGCCATTGAGTAAAAAAAAGCCATTTTGGCTTGGCAAGGCCCTCTATTCATTATTTTTTTTGTCTCTTTAAAGCTGCACTAGCAGAGCTTGCCTTGGTGAGGATCCTGGAAGAGAAAGCGTGCAGACCTCGTATGTCTCATCCTTTGGCAAAGCAGAATCAGACAGCAGGAATCTGGAGCATAAATCTATGACATAGCAACATGAGATTTTGATGGTGCTCCACTTAAATAATTCATTAGTTTCCTTGTTCAGGTTCAGCAGAATGTTGTTAGGGTGAAGGAAAGATTGAGTAAACGGATACCCCTACAAAGGTGTTTTCCTTGAATATTTTATGATCTTTTCTTGCGGAATTGAAAACTTTGGAATGGAAAGAGATGTGGGAGCAGCTTTGGAGTGTCAAAATCAAAATGTTTGGAATATAAAAGGCAAAGATATACCAAGATGAGATGAGAAAAAGCTTGCAGTGTGAGATGACTCAAGTTATTTTAGTGCCTTCATGGAATTCTGGTATTTAGTGCTTTTTCTCAATGCCTAGGTAGGGAAAGCAGAAATCTGTTTTAACCTCTTATTCACAGTCCCTGTGCCATGGGCAGTATGATTAACCTGTTATTTCTTATCATAGAAAGAAAAGAACGGGAGAAAACAAAGAAATTAAGGAAAAGAGTATTTCAAACAACTACCAGAGGGAAAACTTGCAGATACGTGTAAGTAAGAGAGAATTTCCTTTCTAAAGGGAAGTACAAGAAAATTCTTTGTTTCAAAATACGCAAGAAAAAGGCACTGTAGAAATTAGCTTGCTCTTTAGGGCTCAGGTAAGACTGATACAGTTCATCTTAAACGTTCATCATTCTGTTCCTTTGAATGAAATTCACTAAACGTATTTTACTACCTATCTTGTTAGCAACAGTCGGAAATAATTAATATTAAAAGCTGATTACAAGTTTTCATAAAGCACACTGCATTACAGAGCAAAACAGAAGTATAGCAGCAAAACAAGGAAGGCTATTGCTTACTTAAAAGATTTGGGATACACGATGTAGTTTAGGATGCTGTTTTGCAGTGCTATTTCACTTCGATGCAGAAAAGAACTGATGTATTTTAGAAACGTTCAGTCACAGTGTTAAAACAGAAACCTGAGACTAATTGTCTTTACAAAAAGTATACAGCCAGAGAGGTGGTACTGGCTCAAGAGATTGATGTATTTGGATCCAAGTGGCTTCCACACGCCCCACCAAAGGCAGGAGCGCAAATGTGATAAGGATCTAAATAATTACTAATACTTTTGCATATATAAATACATAATTCCTAAAGATACCATCTCAAATTTTTGTTTTACCAGCAAACCAGCACATTTTAGAATTGAGACTAATAGGCAGCCAAATTCTTTCTCACCATGTGCTTTTGGAAAAAACACACTTGTCTCTTCCAGCACCACTCAAAACTCTTTCTATTTATAACATTCAGCTGCCTGTACAGATAACTCTGTGTATAATTCTCTCTCTCCCATGATGTCCGTTCTAAATATTACTAAACTTGTGGTTTCAGGGCTTTTTTTTTTTTTTTTTAATCAGGTTAACTTAGGTCCTATTACAATACTGATATAAATATCACAAAGGTCTAGAAAATCTGCTAGAGTTTCCATGTATTTATGATGGTGGGAGAGAAACCCAAATATAGGCTGATTTAGCTTATAGACCAGGTACTAAATGACATCATTTGTTTCCTCATTGCATACTGTCTAGCCAAACCTATCTGATCTTATAGTAAAGTCTGTGTTCAGACATGGAATACAAATGTATTCTGCATCACCAGAGGAGCATATCCTTTACTTACCATCAAAGCTATCGATATGTGGCCATCAGTCCGCTCTACTTATAACGCTCATGACCTTCAGACGGTTCTTTTAAGACATGTTGTTATAATAGCATAGAGATACGTATCCCCAGACTTAAATTTTTAAGAAACCTTAAGTACCTGAGTGACCTGCCCATCCACACTTAGTCATCCGGCATCCTACGTTATACTGGAGACCTGCTTGTCAATTTATGCTCTTTATTCAAGGAGAAAAGACTTAAGAAAACAGACTCACTTCTTCTCACAACTAAAACACAAGTGTTTCATTGCTGTGTTCAGGCTTTGCAGGTGTAAGATAACCTGTGTTATAGGAAGGCTGTTCAAGCTCGACTCTTGTGCCCCTTTTTTGACCTTTGTTACCAAGTCTGCACTGATTTCTTTCGCATGTATTGTCCACCTTTCAAATTAGGGAAAGTTTTAGTAACAGCCATGAGTGCAGCGTATTCTTTGTGTAGACATACTTCGTCTATTGCTACTGAGGGAATTTGGGAAATAAAAATCCACGATTATAAATCATTAGAGCGTCTTTACTCAGTTAGTTGACCTACCCCAGTCTCGAATTGAAAGTAAATAGCTCATTAGAGGAAGGAAGAGAGCAGAAGAGAAATGATGCCTCTGGGAAAAATTAGATTTCTATATCCAGCTTAGTTTCCATTTATTGTAGCCATGTGAGGATAGAAGTCACGACCCCCGGGGGCAGAGGTGAACGCCTCAGTACATTCGGCCTCTCTGCAGTCTCCGAATTATTCATTAGCTACAGGCTCGTTTTCTATATTATTAATGAAATTTTGGTACAGAAGGTAGTGCCAAAGAGAGAAAGATCTTCCAGTTGCAGCTCATTGTACATCTTTACACTGAATAGCAAAGAGACTGACTCTCGCTAGTACTAAAGTCCCAGCTCAGCTGAAGACATACTACTTACCTGAGTCCCAGCCTCCACACACGTATGAAAAGAATACTTTCTGCCCCCTTTCCCTCCACCAGCAATCACCACACAATATGCCTGCTTCATGTTCAAAATTGGTAGCATTTTACTCATGGTGATGTGGACATTGCAAAGTGCCTCCAAGGTAAAGTTGGAATTAAAAATAAAGTTATCCTTCAGAAAGAGTGAAATACATTCTGCTGCATTGAGGTTAGGAGACTGCTAACAACTTATATTTCTGCTCTACTGCTGAATTAATTATGTTCCTCAGTGGCTTTCAACTAAATGTTGGCTCGGCGTGGCATAACTAGTAGAAGGATTATTTCTGAATATTGATCTTCCTGCCAGGAGTCTCTCAATTGATTCTTGAAATGATGGAAAAATGCAGTTCTTCAAATATATATATATATTTTTATTTTTTTTAAGAGAAAAATGGAAGAGGAAAGTAGAAAAACAGCACCTAAACTTTGTGCTAAGATTACTTTAATACATTTGTTCACTTAGGTTAGCGTAGGTGTTTCAAGCCCTGATTCTGCATTGCACTGCAGCTTCCTACAGATCTCACTTGAAGACAGGGACTTCAGCTGGGTTGCAACCATGAGACGCAATTTCCTGTGTATTGCATCTGCCTCCTCCTTGTTTTCACTATAGAGTCCTAGTGCGAGCAATTAAGGCAAGTTGGTGGTGTGGTACAGATTTATGCACAAAGCTACGACTTATTTATTCAGTTCCCTGGACATAGTGATGCAACCATGATTGAAGCACTTCAAAATTTACATAAAGAGAAAGTTTCATTCAGCAATTAAACTACCTTCTAAAGTTTATAAATAAGAAACACTGGTTGAACAGATTTTCAGTAAGCAGAAGTATTCGGATGTTTCAGGAATAATGGAAATCTATTCTTTTAAAGAATATTCACATAGGGCTTTGCAATAAAAAAAAAATCAAGTAAAGCTGTAGATTATTTTGGATTCCCCCCCATAAAATTCCTGTTAAATATTTCCATTTCAATAGAGGAAATGCTCTTTTCTGAAGACAATGCTACACACCACTTTGCATTCTAGTTTTGTCCGATATCACAAAGTTCATAGTTTTATTCCTGTGATGCGTCGCTCCCATCAAGCTGCGATATGTGCGTTGTGAAACGTTTGTCAGAGAGGGTGATGCAGGAAGGTGTCGGGACAGGTTGCCGAGAGGGATAACAGCAAGCACTCGGGGCTCAGTCTGCTGCTGCCTCTCTTATAGCCATCTCGGAAAGGGTAAGAGTGGCACATACCTGTAGGGAAGTTTGGTAAACTATTGTCCTTTTCATCGTATTTGTTCTGGTGGCAAGTGAGGACAAGCTTTGCTCATCCTTTCTTCTGAATCCCCATTCTGATGTCTAGAAAGGGACTTCATTTTGTGTTGGTGAAACTCAAACCACCCGCACTGCTCTTCTAACTCCCAAAGGCCCTCCTACCCCTCAAGCTCTGCTAAATTAGAAAAATAAATACATATATATATATATATGCCTACTACATTGATGGTCTTGAACATAAAATACTAAATACTTTCAAGTATTCACTCAGTTACATCATCTTTACCCAATAGCTCCCATTTTCCTCTCCCTG
>VUYV01000374.1:44543-237449 GCA_008711295.1 Anarhynchus alexandrinus | reverse complement strand
AAATCCCTACCACAAAAAAATAAAAAAAAAAAAAATCAAAAAAAAAGGCAGGAAAAAAAAAAAAGAGTTTCTCTAGTCTTGTACCATTCTACTAAAAGTCAGAGTCAAAACTGTGTCATTTAGTACATGTCTTGTTTCAAGACAGTTTGAGTGCTGCACTCTCACCCCACCACTACCAGTTAAACTACCAAGACCTTACTTATGGCTCATGTTAGTTGGGTTTTGGGGTGGTTTTTAAATATATATTTTGAAGAGGTTTCTTTATTCTAGATCAAGAGTTATTTGGACAAACCATCTCTAGGAACATATTAGAGAATTTACGTAGAGAAATGCTTTGAGTATTATTTGTCTTACAGTTGTAAACCAAAGATTAGGAGATAAAGGCCATTATTGCAGGTTGAATGTTTTCAGTCATTTCCAGGCTAATAAGAGATGAAGCAGAACAGCATCTATCAGGGATAATAAGGTTTAAATCTGCACAAATATTTACAACTGGAATATTCAGATTAACTTTGCTGCCTGTGAGAAGTCTGAACAGCAAACACACCAGGCCCTGGAGGAAGTTCTACCCTGGCAAACACAGACATCTGGTCCTATTATTTCTATATCGCAAATAGCTTTCTGTCGTCCATCGGTGAAGGCAAATTGCTGTAGCTGCGACACTGGCATCCACGTTATCATGTTGTATTAAAGATTCTTTGCAGGATAAGTAGCATATAAATCAAAATTAGATTTATTTTCTTAAAGATAGCTTGGCATCTCTAAAAACCCATCAACCCCATGTTATACGCTGCATCTTCAAGTATCACTGCTCCATTCAAACTCTCACCCAGAGTGCAGGCAACCCAAGTGCTGTGGAAACCAACATTGGCATCCATCTCCTCGTGGAGCATTCGTCAACCGAGCTTGGTCACGCATTTCAGAATTTCATCTTTTAAAACAAAGTCTCAGTATTACACTGCAAGCGATAAACTCTTGAAGATTTCAATAACGCTCTGCATGGAAAAAGTCTGTATTCTACACACAGAATGTTAATTTAACAATACTGTTGTTCTTGTTCCATTACTGTTGCGTTATTACTCTCTGCAATATATTCTGACATATCTGCAGATCCCAAATAAACATGCCTCGGGGACTGGTACTTACATCAGAATTGAAAATGGAGTGATATGCAGAAAGTTACGCTTATTTACAACAACATTATTTTTTATTTAACAAGAGAGATGTAGGAAAGTAATTTAACATTTATATCCCATTGCAATGGGTTTGGTTAAAGGAGGTACAAAGAAACATCGTTAATGTTTTCCTGTCCCAGCGACTCTGAATAGTCATCAGGTTTTCTAATAACATTTCCAATTTCCATTCCAAGAACATAAGACTGAATTTCAGGATACCACTTTACTGTGTCAGAGTATTCATTTTTCTGTACTTGCACTGTTAGGTGTTATGTTTAAAATTAACACATCAGTACTATAAGAAGAAGAGTTTTTCTTAAATTATTATCTCTTTATATTGAAATATCTGCTTTATATACAAACTATCATAGTACAAGCACAGCAAAATAAATTTTAAACAACAAACTTCTCATAACCCAACTGAATATGTGGACAGCAGATTGAAGAAGAACGACATGTACTTCTCTGTAGCTACTTTTTTGTAGGTTCACACTGAGTATTTATGTTTTTGTAGCTTATGTACCTTGTACTACATTTTTTTTGGTGATTTGAGTGATTTTAGTGAAGAGTTCCTTAAGCCCTTTTAAAAAAAAAAAAAAAGAAAAAAAAAGAAAATCTAAAAAAGCACATTGAGCCTAAATGTAAGATTCCCAAGGCTGAAACTGTAGAGGGTGGTGTCCTGTGGGGCTGAGGAGCCAACATTAGCAAACCTCAGTGCAGCAGAAACGTTGATTTCATCGAAGATTTTCACACTATTATTGCCATCTGAAAATAAACAAACCAACCCTAAATTCTAAGAACAAGATTCCAGTTGCTTCCCATAGCTCAAAGTTTTCGTTTTGCTTATGAAACATCATTGTTGGGAAATAGTCTACTCATGAAGAAATAGGGTCCATCATTTTGTATCAGCAAAAGCTGTTCGTTTTTATCAATAACCATGGCTGAGCACGTAGAAGTTCCTTTTAGGAAATGGCATGTGGAAGGCAAATAAGACTTGTTTACACTGTTCCATTTAGACTTTGGACAACACAACACTGGAAACTACAAAAAGCTTGCTTATTTTAAACACTGGTAAAATAAATACATCACAGAAAATTTTAGAAGGCAAAAGATGAGATTGCATTTGCTTTAAGTCATCATTCACAAACCCCCAAAGTACTAAGACAATATATCAGCATTTTTTGATTCTACCCATGGTGCAAAAACAAAACCAAACCAGTTTTCAAACTCTGCCAACACATTTATCAAAGGTGCTTGCTAGCACTGTTCCTGCTTTAGGCAAACAGTGTTTGCAACAAGTATTTGCCAGACATAATTCTTTTTAAAAGAAAATTATTATTTTTCCAAATGAAGAAATCCTAATGAGGAGATTTGATTATTTTTTTTAATCTCTTTCCTGCAGGACTCGGAATGGTATAGTTCCACAAACAATATGCTGCTCTTGCTGAAAGTTCATTTTATTCTTGATTGACTGGGTAGGTTAGAACAGATTACTTTGATATTTAGGGAACATAGCAAAGTTTAATCAGCTGGCCTAAGCCTAAACTCTTTAGTGGCACTTCCTTGGGGTGGGAGGGGTAATTTGGAAGTTCTAGGATCCCAGGGGAACAGACAGACACTTGCTTCCTGACCTTGCAGAAACCTGCTAACGTACAAGACAAACTTTCAAAAGCGTGTCTACTGAGAAAATTCTGGTTTACAAAGTTTAGTGAAGGCTTTACAGGAAGTTAAATTATAAAATTTCTATTAGGGAAAGCACAAGTTATCTGCTTTTCTTGAAAAAGAGAAATAGCATGACATCCCAACCATTTGACCATTTTAATGTGTGAGAACTGAATTTATAAGCAAAAGAAACATTCCAAAAGTTTGTTATAGAGTTACAAATATCAAAATTTTATTTACATATTTACCTACTTTAGTCAATTGAAAGTTGCAGTCTTCTACTGCAGGTTGGTTGTGCTGTCACAGGATAAAGTGTCACTTACATTAAGATACTCTCCATTTCTCTTGTCTGAACTTTATTCCAGGGGTCATAAGTGAGTGCAAACACGATCAAAATGAAATCCCTTGGGAGTTTTGCGAGTCAAAATACATATTTAGTTCACAAGAAATCAGAGTAGTCATTCTTAAAATTTATTTCCCAGACAAATGACCATCCAATACTTTAGAAGGCTTTAAGGGCATAACTGATGTTCCATTGATTAACTGCAGATGTATCCTCTTGGTTATATTAGACAATCCAAGGCAGCTACAGTCTGTAATTTTCATGACTATGAATTTTCAGAGAAATTAAAGTTTCGTGATGCTTAGTTAATTGACATTTTTGGGGACCTATTCTAGCTATATGTAACATCTGGCACAAAATAAACACAATAAATGAGCCACCACAGCCATAAAAAAAAAATAAAAAAATTACAGCATATGCAGTTCCCTGGACTTCACAAGCCCTGATGTGATAAAAAACACCAATGAAAAGCAGAAGATGAGCCCCAGTGCGAGAGCACAGCCTATACACACACCTTGCAAAGTCTAATACCGGAGCAGCTGCTGGGGCTGCTCTGACTTACACAAAAACTGTGTCATCTCCTGTGGAAAGCTCATCTTCCAGGGAATGCGAAGGTAACAGTCTCTGGGGCTCCAGCAGTACCCTATGTGCTAGAGTGTTCAGGATTATTTTTTTAAAACAGACATATGTTCTACCCTTTATCTGAAGTAAAAATGACTTCATCTATTGCATGCATGTGACAGCATCGAATCCTCTGTTTTCCTTATTGGGTCTTACAGTTTACTTGCAACATGTTACATGAGTAAATAGACACAGATTTGAGGAAATAGCTTATATAAATGCATGCT
Organism: Anarhynchus alexandrinus; assembly: GCA_008711295.1. NCBI lineage: Eukaryota > Metazoa > Chordata > Aves > Charadriiformes > Charadriidae > Anarhynchus > Anarhynchus alexandrinus. The sequence goes on along the minus strand of VUYV01000374.1, from coordinate 233,421 downwards.
TACCAGCTGGCGCAGAAAGCGAGCCGTGAAGTTGAAAACCGTGATAATCAGCACACGATTCACTGAATTTGCCTTCCTTAAAATCTGACTTGGAATCCTTTTTGCTCTCAATCGCATCTGAAGAAAGCTTATCCAGTTCAATTATCACAGCTGACATGGTAAGATAGCCTCAGTAGAACTCAAAATAAAAACAAAGCTGAACAGAAGAAGAAGCCACTTTAAGTTCAGCTTCCCCAAACTTGCAGTCTGGGGAAAAATAACTTCCTATTACCAAAAAAAAAAAAAATCCCCAAACTGTAATAGTGCAAAATGTTTTTAAGTCAGTGACTGAGCAACTGTATTTCCAAGAAGCTGTTCTTCCAGCTCTGCAGCTTTTGCTAAATATTGCAGCTTTTCTCTACTCTAAGGTAAAAAACTACTACTTTAAAAAGTTCTTCTCTTCTTGTAGTGACAACAATATTACGGCATTTCTGTGTAGCTGCTGCAAAAATAGCCAGGATAAGCGGAGACATCTGTATGTCTGCTAAGTTGTGGACTCACTAACTTTGTTTCAAGAGTCCAATTCACATTTTGTTGCCCACTGGTCCAGCTGGGAGGGGCTAAGCCATACCAATGGGAACAAGTGCATCCCACACGCCAGCCCAGCGGCGAGCCTGGCAGCTGGAAGTGACTTGTGCCACACTTCTGTCCCCTCGGCGAACACTCCGGTCTTTGTCTGGGGCGTGTTAGGAAGATAAATGACCACAGGCTACATCGTTCCTTGAAAACAAGTGTAATAAAGAAATGGTGAACCATTTCTTAGAGCTTTGAGTCTAAAATGTTTCTTTCTAGGGAAACCAGTGCTTTTAAATATTAAGGAGTTTGAGGTTTTGGGTTTTTTTTTAAGTTTTTCTTTCCTTAGGTGCAAGTAAAACTCAACAGAACTCAAGACAAGAAACTGATGCGTTTTTTTCCAGGCTCTGTCCCACCAGGCAGCCGGAGAGGACGCAAAGCAGTGCCAAGAGAGTCACCCACTGGCGACGGTGGGAAACTACACGGCCGCGAAAGGGCCGGAGCGGAGCCGGGTGATGCTCTTGGTGGGGGGAGCACGCCGGGTTGGGACACCTGTAAGGGCACGGCCGGCTCTGAATTTCCCTCTGAGAACATCAGAGCTGATACAGCTTGAATTGTCGTTTATGAAAACGTATCACACAGGAGTTTTTCAGTAGGAAAATTGCCAAGCCGCAGCTAGAGAGAAGGTGGTACGGTGATTTCTCAGCTACGAGCTCCCAATCGCTTTCTTACCTTCTCTTTGCTCAGTGGGAAAGAGGAGTAAATAACACAAGAACAAATCTATGCAGCCACACAGCTTTTACTTAGTCCCTTGTCCTGCAACAACAGAAGTGTGAAATCTCTAAAAGCAGCTGGATAGAAGGGAATTCTCAGGGCTGGCCCTGCTGATGCGGGTCAGGTTTAAACCGAGCTGCGGATGGTACCCTCAATCATCTCTGTGCAAGCAGGGAGCAGGTGAGATCCCATGTGCTTGCACAGGAAAGACATCCTCAACCAGGGCCCAGCTGTTTAAAAAAATAAATAAAAATTCAAGGTACCAGTGGGACACTTCCTTAAGTTAAGGGAATTGATAAGAGGTAATTTCTAGATGGGTTACAATGACAGCAAGGAACCCAAGTAAGGTAATGAGGCTAACAGTAATGTGCACAGGAACATGGAAACAGGACTGAAAAAAAAAATCAGTCACAGGGGCAGCTTTCCACGGAGGCCAGAAACAATGTGGCAGTTATCTGTTTTTCATTTCACTTCAATTAATGCACATCAGGGGTAGGAAAAAGGCAGCTTGGTGAAAGCGTCATAACGCTGAACAGAAACTTTAGAAATGGTTATATCATGGGGAAAACGAACAAATTGTTGTATCATTTGGAAGGCAAATCCAGCACAGCTCACACCAAGAAAAGGAAAGCAAATATCAGCAAAACAGACTTGCATTGCATCCTTTTTTAGCAGCCCCCTATTTCACTTCCTCTTAAATATGTAGGTCTCATTATGCAATTATTGTTGGCTGAAGTAATCTGATTTTGTCTTCTGAAAGAAATTTCCCCCAAATGAAAATGCTGGCTGATAATTCGTCAGAAATTTTACAGGAGGTAACAGTCCTATCAAAGTATCCCACACAAAATCATAGCTTAAATTGCACTTCCCTATTTATAAGTATGCAAAAGAGGTGTTTTACATGGAATTGTTACTTAAATAAGTCCAGTATATCAAAAACCTCTAGAGAAAGCAGAAGCTTTATCCTGTAATGATAAAGCATCACACATGCCCAGAGGGAGAATCATTCTTCCAACGTTCAGCATCCTAAGGACTTCACGCTGTCCTTAGTTGGGTTCTTGTAGCTTTTCCTGGGTACGTGAGCAATTCATCCTCCTTTACAAATCCTTATCTGAAGGTTTTAGGTTTCACCAATGATATTAATCTCAATGTGATTTGATTTAAAAGTGAAGTATCTCATTACGATTGCTGCTGTTAAGTTTCCCATGTAACTCTGAATGTGTAAATCAGTCAAGGGCATATTAAGTCTTTGGCGGTCTGTGACCATTCCTTCATTGGTACAAGTGGGTTTTTTCCTCCTTGATTTTATGCATTTACGCATATGACAAAAGAGAGGGTACTGTTCCTTGGCAATTTAGACAATCCCATAACTGTTCTATTCTTCCTATATATATACACACACAGTATAGCATATGCAAAAACCCTGAAATGCCAACCAACTCTGCTGAAAGGTAATGGGCATCCTTTAAGATGGAGAAGATGACAACCTATTGTAAAGAAATTTTTTTATTTTTTTTAATTTCCAACCCTGTGGAAAGCAATTTCCTACTGGTGATAAACGATAATCCATACTTTTTGTTGGTGGTCAATGGAAGACCTGAAAGGCAGCAAATGCCCATTGACCTTTCCCCTCATCCTAAAGCAAACCAGAGGCACGGGGCCGAACACCGCATCTGCTCTCCCCTTGCAGAGCTAAGCCAGCCTGGGAGCAGCTGCAGCCCTGTTTCGTCTGGCACCTCTGCTTTTGTTTCCGTGTCCTTTTCCCTCTTCGCAAACAGATATCAAAACTGGGAACCTGAGCTATTTTGTGCTTTTAATACCTTTTTATTTTTCAAGTGGTTTTGAGTTCTTCTGTTTCATCCTCCCTCCTCTATCAAAGCCTGTCACTTTTGGTAAGATACCTGAACAAGATTTCTGTAAGTATCATGGGAACATAAGTCATTTTCAGAACTTTATTTAGGTGCCTAAAAACACACATATAGGTACCTAACCAAGCCAAAAAGCACCAGAAGTTGCTATTCCTCCAAACTCCACATAAACTATTTGACTGCTATTATAAAGATGCTCTCTAAACAATTAATACTTTTAACAAATCTGGTTGTTAGACACTTTTGTGCATTTTTTACTGATTTTCAAGTGTCTCACGCTTCTACGTGTCTGCCATATTTGAAAACACGGCTGTGTCCCCAAAGTGTCAATATTAGCATGTTGTGAAATGTACCCAACAGTAGCANATAGGTACCTAACCAAGCCAAAAAGCACCAGAAGTTGCTATTCCTCCAAACTCCGCATAAACTATTTGACTGCTATTATAAAGATGCTCTCTAAACAATTATTACTTTTAATAAATCTGGTTGTTAGACAATTTTGTGCATTTTTTTACTGATTTTCAAGTGTCTCACACTTCTACGTTTCTGCCATATTTGAAAACATGGCTGTGTCCCCAAAGTGTCGATATTAGCATGTTGCGAAATGTACCCAACAGTAGCATTTGTACCACTGGCTTTTTTTTTCCCCCGGAGGTAAGAAATTTAAAGATGCTAAGCCATTCAGCTTTTATGATGCCAAACTAAGTTAAATTTAATTCATAGAGTCCAGCTATAAGAGAGATTGATGTCAAACAGAATTTTCCAACATGTATGAAAATGCAGAATCACATTTTCAGGGGGTATGGGGGGGATTTTGTGGGTTTTGTTTAATACAAGAGAAGTGACTGTTTATACTGCGAGTACGAAGTGTTGATATCATTTTCCTTTTGTGCAACACCCCAGTGTTCAGGAATTGATGTAATGGATGACCCAAGCTTAATGACCTCCTCTGCTTGGACTGAGTTGTGTCCATTCCCAGTGGCTGCTCCAAAATATTATATTCTTGTTGGGGAATGGATGTGGAAACACCGAACCTCTCTTGTCATAACTACAGATAAACAAATGTTAAAAATAATAGAGGAGCAAGAGATAGCACCTTCCCAGAACAGGGCTGAAACTAGCACAGAATTAAATTTATTCTCTTCTGCTGTGATCCAACTAATATTTGCTTTCGTTACCAGGTGGAAATGCTCCAACAGTTAAGAATATGGGAAACAGCCTACAGATTTTGTTGGCTGGCATCTGCTCAGAAGTGCAGTATCTTCATGTGAACGCATATTCAGCACCAGGGAGGAAGCAAATGTAAGTGTAGGATATCTCTCGCCTCTCATATAACTCGTAATCATAACTGACTGTATTTTTAAGCACACGAACTCTACTTGAACAGCAATTCGCAAGGCCTTAGCGGTGAGGACAAACTTGATTAAGGTCAACAGACAAAAATGCAGAGGCTTCAGTGCACTCAAAGGTAAGAATTGGGTTTGGCTGCACGTTTTCAGGAAGGAAGAAATAAGGTGTGCGAGAGAAGCATTAAAACATGCATTTAGTGCTAAGTCCCATGAATTTGTCTCATTCCTAGAAGTGGTTGTTGACACAACCTGGAACTGGGAAAAGGAAAGAAAAGAGAGACTTCTGAACTCCTACCAAAACCAATTTAAATATATAAAAATAAATATGTATAAATAATAATAATAAATAAGTATTAAAAAGGTCAAGCCCTTTTCCCTAGTTTAGGTATCTATCATCCTCATCAGCAGTTTCAGTCCCACGGACAGTAACAACCCACCACACCAAGGGTCAGATCGAATTTCTGGATCCTTCACTCTGCACAAGAGAAAAAAAAAGATCTGACCCAAAATGTCTTTGCCTAGTTGTCTCCTTCCCAGAGCTGTTGCCTAGAGCTTCAGTAGAGGCAGAAAACTGAATGAAAATAGGTAAGGGAGACGCAGAAATAGTTGGCCTCCATACTTACTGAAGAAACTGTGTAACCCAGGGTAAACCTCACTGGACTTTATGAAGTCTGTTAGCTTTGTGTGAATAGGTTCCCCACACAATAGACAAGATTCCATGTGTAGCAAAGGTTATGCAAGAGTTTTTCCAGGGTTGTATATTCATAGCAGTTAACACAAAGCCAGCTATTACTGGTTGGCTATCTAAATCGGGATTTTCCTCAACACCCAACTACCCAGTAGGGCTCCAGTAGTAATTAGAGCGTTTATCCTTTCTTACTCAGTAAAACAGTGACAGTTTCAGAAAAGTACAGGTCAAAGGGTGTTTCCTTCTTTCATGCAGAGAAATCTACCCATCGCATTTATTTAATTTACTGTCTAAGTCTAATTAGCATATATCAACTTCAAAAGGCTATCTGAATAATTTTGGTTACCATGTAAATGTAGGATTTCCTTACTCCACAGCAAAACACTGGGTCTCCAGAACAAAACTTAAGGCACATCTGAACATCAGTGATTTCAAAACTATTGGTATTATTCTGAAAGCACAAAGTAAAACGCCGTACTGAAGACAGCTTCAATGCATACAGAAGCAATTTGATTTACTTAAGAGAAAGAGAGACCATAAAGACATTATGCTGTAACAAACTGAGATAGGTTTTAAATAGCAAAAAAAAGTTTATATCTTCACACGCTTTTATTGGTGTCTTTTTTATTAATTGAAGAGTTAACTGCTTCTGTTGAAATCTAGATGGGTATCTGTATTATACAAAGAGGTAGGGAAGAAAATATGTCTTCTGTAAGCAACCCTGAAACACCTCAGACTGTCTGCTAAATCAATGCAGGCACAACTGGAATTTGATTATTTTACTATATAACCTCTATCATTTTTGAGCTGGTAGAAAAGTGAGGCAATTTTGGCTACATTCTGCTGATGAATTAACACACTTGAGTATGTTTTGCAAATAGCTTTCCCAGCGATATTGAATAATCAATCTTGAAAACATAGGTTTATATCTTTCATTTTCTTATTTAGTGTTGTTGGGAGGAAATAACAATTTTTAATTTTGAATTAACTGTCCCATAACAATTTAAAATTCCCTTTAGAATTTACTGCAAATTGTTCCCTTTTTTAACATTATTTGCGGGATTCAATAAAGTCCTATCCTAAAATAAGATATATTGACAATCATTCTCTCTGGGGAAGAAAAAACCAAAGCAATTAAGTAACCAGACAGCACATTCCGTCACCAAACTTTACCAAGTGAAACAGGAAAATAATTTGGGAAATGCCATTAATAGAGGCAGATTTAATGAGCTGCAGTCCAAAAATCTCAAAGCTCATTAATCTTCAGACTTCCTAGTTGTATGAATACCTTATCTAAAGATAATTTAAACCAATGTAACCTCTCTATGTGAGAACTTCTTCTCTTTCCAACATATACATACACAGAAACTTAATCCAGAACATGCTCTGTCATTACAGTGCAGAGAAACACCGTTTATATTCCTGACACTTACACAGCTTATATTCCTGAGACTTTAACACACCTATGTTGACTTAGGAGTCTACTACTGCCATTTATTTTGTCCCACAAGTAACTTTAAATACTTTTCAAATTGTATTTCATTTTTATTTCTAATGTGCTGAATCCATCCAGCAAAATGGATTAGCAGTTTGTTAATAACAGGGAGATTTAATGTGAGGTGCTTGACATTACAGAATTACCAATAAGAAAGTAGCCATTCCATATTGTTATTTTATTAATAAGAAATACATTCCATTAATTATTTTTTTTGGCAGAAGGGCAAGAGAGCACTGCTACTTGAGACCTACTGACATTGGCAAGATAAACGTAGGCACAGCACAATGTCTCTTACACCAACAATATTTCTCCGATAACTATTTTTCAGACCTATCTGAAAAAAATACTTCCCCAAAATAGGAACATGAGAAAGGACCCCCATAATCACCAGGTCTCCCTGTATATATAGATGAATTTACTGTGGTATCAGATAGTTACATAGATAAGAGGCTGTTTCCCTAATGCACCAGAAGGCTTTTGCTTTGTTAGGCATAAAGTCCATTAGCGGTTGCTAACACGTAACAAAATCTTGATGTGGCTAAAGCAATGCGCAGTTTCTGCCAATAAAATATTGCTTGTACCCTAAGGTAAAGGCTAGAAAGCCAATATTAAAGGCAAAAGGTCTTGCCCAATTAAGACAGTTCCTCTTCCAGTCATTCCATAACCACCTAACAAGATGATTTTTCAACTTGTTGGCATGTTANCAGGTCCTTCTCCTCAGTGCTGCTCTCCAGCCATTCCCCGCCCAACCTGTAATTGTGCTTGTTATAATCACTCTTACTTAGAGATGAAAAAATGAATCAGAAAAATATTAACCCCGAGGAAGCCAGTGGCGAAGTCCAAGATCAAAATGCACCTTAGTTTCAAGGCACTCATTTCTCTCAGATTTCTTCTCCAACACTTGACAGACTGAGTCCTTAGAGACTTACACACGTTTGGGTTTTTTTCCTAGTAATGAGCTGCTTCAACACAGATTCTAATAAAACCAAGTTTAAACTAAATGCATTCTTATAATTATTAGATTCAGCTAAAAATTTTTAAATATAGATTTGGAAATTTAAAAACCATTGAAGATACTGATGTGTAGGGTGAAATGCTCTGGAGTTTGAAGATACCTCTGCAATAGCCCAAACTTCACCTACACTGAGGTCAGAGCACTTAAAATCCAACCCAACCTCTCTCGTGATTTTATCAGACTGGAGAATTTCAGTTATTTAGACAGAAACGTAGCCGAGCGGCAGGTTCACCAAGACTAATCTGTCACATTTCAAATCACACTGGCAACGAAACCGAGACTTGATTGAATATGGAAAAGTTCTACTTTGCATTTCATAGAAATTTCAAGATAGAAGGATCAAATCAGTCATCCGGATTCACGTGTATTCATATGTACAAACCTGGCACGAGCTCCAAGGGTAAACAATAGGGTTTTCATGAATTGCAAGTTTTCTACTAGTCTGGCATTTCAACAGTTCTGGGCAGGAGTTTTTTTAGGATACCTACACATGCATCTCAAAAAAACTAGAAGCTTGGCTAGTGTAAAAAAGCTCCAGTGAAACAGGACAACGTGAATTTTTACCTGAAGTAGTATTCTTCCATGAAAAGAAGTATCATAATACAACCACATAAAAATTTCACTTGAGTTTTTTTGAGATTGTACACAAGATTTTTCTTTTGATTCAGTAAGCGACCTCCTCACAAGCAAAGCAGAACATCAGGAATGACATTATTTCTATAATGTAATTTTTAATAGAAAGGTACTTCCTCATTATAATTCTTATTTTATGTGTGCAAGATTCTGTGTTTGAGAAAAATACACAGCTGCCTGGATTCATTAAAAAAATTCTAGAAAGGCCATCTATTAAGGAATTTGACCTGTAGAAGTATAACACATTGAGTGCCCCCTGGGCAACAGGAAATCAAGGACAATCCTCAAACCTTCAATTACTGATTACTTCTAAGAAGCAAGATATCACACTTTGTAAGATGCAATACTTATTCCTTACAGAAAATTACAGTAAGTATTGCTCAAAACGCTGGCAGTCATGCAACTTCTATTGTAAATCAGTACATTGATGCAAGATGCAGATTTGAATTTACCATCAGATTACTAGAAGTCACTTTTAATCCTTTTAAAAATTCATATGGAAAGTGGTTTAGATGCACACTACTTCCTCAGTACCAAGAGACAACTGAGCATGTTTAGTGTGTGAATTATAGACTCAGAGAATTTGAGCTAGACACTAGGTGTCTGACTCGCTTCATGATAGGATGTGCTGGTTGCTAAACAGAAAGGAAATCAGAATGACCAAAAAGCAATTGACCCCAAAAGAAAACAACTATTTATTTTTTTTTCATATATATATATATATAAACACACACCATGTGGCTTTATCTCTTCGTAACAGCAAAGCCCACAGTACGTGTGCCTGAATCCTTTAGGGCAACACGAAGGAGGTGGAGAAAGAAACCGTGCAATTTTGTGGCTCAGCTCTTTACAACACCGCTCAAAGTTGTCCCTCGGCGGAGAGCTTAGCGCTAGCCAAAAGTAAATGTCAGAGGCAGGCCTGCCATTTCAGGGATGTTCTCACAAGTCCCAAAGCGTAGGAATAGCAGTGCCATATTCGTCTTTGTTTTTCCGTAACCCTTATATTGAAAGAGCTATTTCAGTGCCAGCAATTTTGTCTTTTTTTTGTTCCTTTCTTTCACGCTCCGTTACCCCAGCTGTCCCTGCTGTTGATATCCTCCTGTAAATGAAAATATACAAAACAAATGGTACAAGGGTTCCCCCAACAGCAGGTTCTCCTTCAGAGAAAGGACTGAATGGCTGGTTAATTACCCGAATGTGGTGTCACTCAATAATTCCACTAAAACATACCATGCCATGTCAAAAGAAAAGGGCAAACATCTACTCCACATCTCCACAAAGCTAACTAGTTGATATCAAGAGAAAATGATGATTCTAATAATTTTTCTGGCCACAGTTATATCATTTCAAAATGAATCACAATGGGTGATTAAGTCATAAGTTTAGCTCTGACAAATATTACTGTATGTACATACATTCGTGTTTTTTTCCCCCCTCGCATGACCAACAAAACACCTCTGTGGTGTACGTGGTCAGTGTGATTTTTTTTTTGGAGGTGTCTGTTAAAGCCTAGGCAGTTCTAGCATAGGTGAACACAGTTTAAGGTCAGCTTTTTTAATTCTTTCAAGATGGTAAATCTTCAGAGTTTACATTTATGAGATTTAAATCTTGCTGAAATTCTCTTAAGGAAAAGACTTCTAATAAGGTAATTTGTGCATTTGGTTTGGTGTAACGGTCAAGTTTAGATATAATTGAACTAATTTTGAAAAAGGAGAGGTGAGACAGCATCTCAAGAATTTCAGTGTTTTCTAATATTCTGTAGATTTCCGCTCTCAAAAGCCACTGCAGGACAAAAGGTTTTTCTGAACTAAACATGTCCTAGATAACTGAGAAGAACTCTGAAGTCAAGATATGCTTTTCAGAAGTGCTGGAGCCATAAGTTACAGTAAACAGTTTTATAGCAAATTTATTTTCAAAATTGGTTCGTTTGTAACCCTCACAGACCTCTGGTTCCACACGTGTTGCCTTCCTGCAGCCCCCTCCCGTGAGCGCTGGTTCTTCCCCCTGCAGAGTGGGCACAGGCGGGGGCTGGGGAACACCACCGGAGCACGCGTGGACACAGGAGATGGGTCTGGGCAGCACCTCCAGAGTCCACAGCAGAGCTCCAACTGCAGAACCAAGTTCCACCTTGAAAAGAGATGGCAGGACCGGTGTGTCGCAGGGTTTCCCTAGGCCTTGTGCTGCTTTCCCTCTCTCTCAGCATGGAAGGATGTAGCAGCCACTTTGGACATGCGGCTAGAGCTCCATAGTTTCATGTGAAGGTGTGAGGGAAAGATCAAAAGCCTCAGAACAACTGCCAGTTCTAATCATCTTTTTTCCTCGTCCCCACACGTACCTCTTTTTAAACACTCTTATTGTAATTCTTCAGGTTAGTAAGATTCTTTTGAAGTCAAAAAGTGATTAGAGTAACACATTTTCAACACCACCCTAGTACCGTGTGCTGATATTCTGAAGTCTGGTCAAAAGAACCTTACTTTGCCCTTGTATTATAGTCCCTATAGTTTTGATGAGCATCCCTTTGACCACAGGCACAGACCCCATGCTGCAAAGAAAAAAATAAGGCCAGATTCCTCCATTCTTACTCATTCAACAGAATATTAGGGGATATTAAAAATTAATTACAGAAGAAAATTGAGCCAACAACTGAGAGTGTGCTCTTATCAGGAAATCACCATCTTGATTGCTCCCTATCATACAATGCTTTTTGCTCTCATAAGGGAGATAAATTACCTAATCTGAGAAGAAAAGCTACGCCTTGGGTACAAGCAAAAAAAAAAAATAATCAAACAATAAGACACACAGATTTTGAAGTTCAGTGTACCCAAGATCTTTATCAAGCAAAGGAGATACAAGATAAATTTTAATGATATACAAGTTTTCAGAAAATGAGAGAGGTAAGCATTTCATGAAGCAGAAAGACACCGACAAATAGTGTCAACCCTCATTGTCAATGTTAGTGAAGGGAAAAGAACATTTTTCATGACAGAGACAAAGAGCTATAGAGGAAGAGAGTTATGAAGCAAAAAAGGTATTATGTGCTGAAGTTAGGGCTATTCATTTGCATGAGAAAGGAAAAAGCTTTCAGGAGCACAAGACTGAATAGCTTGGGAGGGAAAGAATCAAAACAAACCTAACTGCTACGAATTGTGTCATGTTTATTGAAAAACGCCCAAGGCATTTCGTATGTGCTTAGCTAACCTGGCTAACCCCGTTCAGCGACAACAGCCTCCAAGGCAGTCGCAGGCTTGAAACAGAAAGACTTCAAAAACCTCACCAATGCCCAAGGAACTCGAGTTTCAGGTTTTGAAACTTAGAGACCTAAGTTGCCTCTCCCAAGAGGATCTTTGCTACTGTTGAAAACTCTGTTTCAGAGCTACCTCTTTATCTCCGCAGCCAAGGGAAAGGGAAGTGGAGTTTGACAGATTAGTGTCAGCAAACAGGGATGTTATGAACCACCCAAGTCATCAAGTCTAGTCCCCTGTCATCATGGGCGGACATTCAATTCCCAGTTTGCAGAGAAAGGCAGGGTGAAATAATAATTGAGGAACCATATATTAGATCACATATCAAAGGATAAGCCTTTCTTGACTCCTACAGGGCAAAAAATAATCACAGAATTACATGGTGCAAGCAAGCACCACCTGATCCTTTCACAACGTTTTGGAGATATCAGGGAATCCTATTCTAATTTAATTTTCTGCAGAAGTTCACCTGTTCTGCTCCCTGCCTCCCCCCCACCCCCCAAAAAAACCCAACACCTTACCTTGCTCCTTCTCTACCTAGCTTGTACTCTGCATCCAGTCCCACCTGAAATATTATTCAGCTACTTGAAAATTTAGTAGACTTCTAAATGGTATGTGGAACAACTTCAGAGTATTTACCTTTACGACAATAGCCTTTTATAGCATAAGGAGAGAGAAGAATTACTTAGTATATATATTTTTAATTAGCTTGCAAAACAATCTTCATTTTATTAACCCAAGATAAATAGTCAACTATTTTGATTTTATATTTGTTCCATTCGCTTACATCAGTAGTTTCAGTTCGCACACAATTATCTTGAAAAATTTTAACCGGGCTGTACACAGTATTTCAAATCAGATCCTGCATGTCCTCAAACAGCAGTACTAACACTTCCTTCTCTCCAACAGAAATGCCTTGCTTGATGTCCTCTAAAATCCCATTAGTGTTTTTCACAGCTCCATCACGTGAGCAGCAGAAAGCTGTCCTTTGGTTAGCTTCACTCCAATTCCTGTTAGTCTGGTAACAAAGTCACACAATGTGATATGATTAGTTCCTCCTGAGCACTATAAATATTCCCAACATGTATTTCGTCCACAGATTTCACGTGCACATACCCGCTTCCTACTCTCAGGTCACTAACGAACGTTCCAATTTCCAACATCAAGTTGCGAAGACTATCGCTGATGATTTCTCTCAAGGTTTTAGTGTAACCTGGTGTATCTTCCTGTCTGGCCAAATCTTTATTCTCTTTGTATCCCCTTTATCTCTACTTTGAGCAATAAATTCCTGTAGGGAATGGCATCAAGTTTTCTTGAAATTGCAAAACTGCATTTAGATATTTTTTGGTTTAATTCATCTTTGGTTTGTCCCCTCTTTTAAAGGTTAAATTGTTCATCTTTAATCATGTTTTACAAATATCTTTTGCTGTCTGTTGCCATTATTTGCCATTTTCTAAGTGTGAGATGTTTCACATAAAAAACAGAGGGCATAACTCCATTGTCTAAGTTTGAACTTAAGAATAGTTAATACCTCAAAAACATTTTGAATAGCGTGCCACTTGTGACTCATCTGAACCTATAAAACAGCCATGATTTTACATTAAAATTCCAAGTGTGGCATTTCCAATACCAGTGCAGAAAAAAAACCAACTGTCCTGATTCATCCAAATGGTCTTGACTCATCCTAATGGACAATGACTACTTGTATCAAAAATAGTAGGAGTTATTGGCTACGCAGCCATTAACATTTACTACTACTCATCACTCTTAACACACTGATTAAAGGCCCAGCAGTTTGCCTCTAGTATTTGGCGGGTACGTTTTTTCTAAAACTCATCCTTAGGTTACCTAGAAAAACCTTATTATTATTTCCTCATTAACAATTACATTACTTTTTTGAAGCTGTAGAGTTAATTTTTTACACTGCAGAAAGGTATATACTAAGAGAGACAGAATAAATACATACATGCACATACTACGCTCTTTCTACAAGGGCAGTAGGAAAAAAAAAGACATAAATACAAATATTAGGTTTTTCAAATCCCTTACGTTGCTTTAGTAGTTTAACTTGCTCTGAATTCCAGTCATAACTGAATATATCAATTATTCTGACTCTTAAAATTCAAGAATAAGAAACATTGAGGACTGAGGCGTGGGTTTTTTAATAAACACAATTATTTGTACATTGGGCAAGCTAATAAGAAGAGGTAGGAAATCTATTTTACTTTTTTTTTTTCTCCTTATTCTGTTTGTGAGCAACACCAGTTGCAGTGAAATCTAAGTATATGATTGCATTCTGTTCCCCTTCCTACTAAATCTTTTGTTTCCTTCAAGGCTTGACAGAGTCAATCCATTGCTACCAGTATGTGCTACCTACTAGGGATGAGTAGATGCTGCAACCTTCCTCTGCAGTTAATTGTCATGGTGTTAATTGGCATTCCATTAGAAGCTTATCTTTCCTGAAGAGTGATTTAATTAAGGGGACTTGATCATACAATGCCAAATTAGAAACCTAAGAAAATGAATCAAATCCTGAGGAATGCCTCATTTCTGGCTCCCCGTGATCATTGAAACAAACGGCCACATTTTGATGGGCCAGTATACCAGAGGGGATTGAAGATGCTCTTGGTTACAATTTTAGAAAGTTAAGTAAAAGTGACAAGTGAATGTCTCAAGTTGTTTCAGTTCACTTTGAAATCTATACTCAAAGTATACTCAGGTGAAGATATTTCTTGGAAAGAAAAGTGAAACCAATTTCCACCAGTTTCCATTTCTCTACTGATGGGACAATTTTTCCATCTGAACAATTTCATTTTGCCTGCATCATTTCCCAGCACAATATAAGCACAGAAAATTGCAGAATATGTCTTCTATTTTACATTACACGTTCTTTAATTTGTACTTGTTTGAGGTTTACCGAGAGAGTCTATTTAGTGTACTGGTATGTGTAGATTTCATGCCTCACTCATTCCACACACCAGTTTGCAAAATTTAACATATTCTATTTTTCTCAGTAGTATCCATCTCAGCATAATTACCTCAGACCACAGATCTTTCTTACACAACGCAATCACTCCATTAAGAGAGTTTGACATCCATCTTTAGTAATATTCAAGGAATATTCTCCTTCACACCATCTCTTAAAATAAGATGAAACAACCCAGCGTGATAACATCTTCATTTGAACAGGCTTGCTGCTGCTTTGGTCTCCACTCTGACATACCTCAGTTCTCTCTCATCTTACCTGCTGTCACAAGTATTCAGTAAAGACTTTTAACAAGGTTCTCGCCCCCGCCTCTCACTCACCCTGGCTTTGTTTTTTTCATAACCTCCCTCTTCGAATCCCTTTGTCATTATTATCATCATCATGCCCTTGTCATAAAATCTTATTCACGGTTCTTCTATTAGCAAGCAATTTTACTTTGAAAGGCTTTTTTTTTTTTCTTCATTAGACATTCAATGAGAATAAATCCGATACATTTACAAGTATTTCTGGAGGTTCTGTTAGCTCAGAACAATGCACGAGACAACCTTTGCTTTGGAGAGCCTGTCAATCACTTTGTATTGTACTCATCACCATGGTATCTAAAGGCTTCCTTTTACACACCAACTGTAGACATTATGGATGTACCAAGAGACAAAGAGGTATCATTGAAACTGTTTTGACAGACAAATGAATACTGAAGCTCAAAAATTTTTTCACCACAAAGGCCTTATTTTGTGAAAACACTCCATCAATATATTCTGAAAATGGAATTTTTTTTGCAAGTGCTATTTATCAGCCTTAATTCAATGTATTAAAGTTCCTATCATCCTCTTAGGGACAGAGTCGCCATGCAAAATATTAACTTTTTTGTGGAGTAGGGCTTGAGACCCCCATGCAAAGAGAATACTGGTGCACTTCAAGACAAACTAAACACTTGATTCTTACTAGAAAAAAATAGTATTTTCAGCAACAACATAGATACCTATTTTTTAGAGTACTTAGTAAATTGATAGGTCTTAATTATACTTAAAGTTAATACTCCAAGTCCTAATAGAACCCTCACGAGATTTGACAATAGATTCCACTGGGAGAATCCGGAGTACAGTTGTCAGTAAAGTCACTAAGACAAGAAAATGCTATTTCATAGTTCTGGTAGACACATTATCTTGTAAACTATTCATTAGCCTGTATCACATTTTTCAAATTATGAAAATGATTGATTCATCAAGAAATCACCATGGCTTTCATTAGAATAGTCATCATCTGGTGACATGCTTTTCTCTCCCAAGACGGTCACACAACTGTGTCTTGGGGAACATCTAAATCCTTAGAAGAGCAGTCCCATGTCACAGGGAAGTCTCCTGGAAAACATACATACATAAGAATAGAAGTACCTATCTTTCAGCTGCCTTTAACCCTCTCTGCTGCTTCAAAGCCTGTAGTGTATATCCTATTTGTCCTAATTATTTTAGAAAATAACAAAAACAGACAATCAAAAAAATCCCAGGTACCCCAGTTTAGACTTCTTACTCTAGATTCAATAAATTAAAGCAATTAAGCATCTCAGATTCAATAATCTAGACCCAATTAAATGGTCTACTGTTGAATATTCCTCATGAAGTTTTATACCTATGTCTTCTTTCAATAACTTTTTTTGGGGGATAACCAGGCAGCTATGCCTTTTCTGTCATAACAGTTTATGGTGGTGCATAGGATCGGGTTTAGTCTTGGGATAGTGTGTAGGATGCTGATGCTGCACTGAATGCCCAAGCCCCACATCCCACTTATTCTCCTTATTCCCATCAATTAGCTGGGAGAGGGTCTGCAACAGAGTCCTGTGCCCTCCTCCCAGCACAACCTCTCTGGGTAAATCTGTTTAACTCCCTCTGTGCCCCCATTTCAGCCATGCCGTGGTGATCCACGGGGCTTTGAGCAACCTGGTCTAGTGGGAAGTGTCCCTGTCCATGGAACTAAATGAGCTTTAAGGTCCCTTCCAACCTAAACCATTCTATGATTCTATGATGCAGCTGTACACAAAACAGTATCAACTATTCACAAATTGAGTAAATAAGCTAGGGGTTTGTGAATAATTGCTCAAGCTTTTATAGTCTGGTCAAAAATACGCGATACAAAAGAACCATACTACCTAAGATAACAAGTAGCCTACGCATGGGACTGCTAAACTGCAACAAACCAAAGTTATTTGAGCTGTGGGAGCAATTTGTTGCTTTATACACTCAAAGCTGAATATAATTATCTCATAACTAACTAAAATGAACCAAGAAGCGGTGACAGGCCCGACAGCAAGATTTGTGCTGTTCGAAATGTCGGCATTGAACGCAGAACTTAAAGCAAATTTGCTTTCTTTTGGCACATTAGTTCATCCTGGTGGCTTTTCACACACTTCACCGTAAACACCCTGCCCAGGCACATTCTTCTTCTAAAAAGGAATTCTGTGTTGTAACCAGAGAAGATTTCTGGCTTATGGAAATGACGAGTTCTTTCTGGTTTGCTTTAGAAGTACTCATGTATGCTTTATTAGCTCTAATGTGTTTCACATGAGATAGAGTTCATAATGTTCCGGAGTGTGTATATTTGCTACAGTACTTAGAATTCTTCATAAGACAGACTCTACAGTTTAATTTCTTTACAAAAGGAACAATGTTTTTTGACTTGGGGAATTAATTTCTTCCTCACAACAGTAAAAAAAGTAGTAAACTAACAGCCACGCACAACTATGTCTTTGTTTGTGCAGTAAATTCTTTTTAATTTGCCCTAAACCAGGAATCTCTAGAGGAAAACATACAAGTAAATGTACAAGTAGTTATACAACAAGTTTATCTTACTGCTCTGTTCCTAACTAGTACTGAATTCAGATGCAAGATTCAGGTGCAAGATTCTTACTGTTTCCATACAGATATGCCAGATAGTAACATTGAGAAATTATTTTTTAAAAAAAAACCAACACACCACAAAACAGGGAAATCACAAGGACAGATGATATTTGTTCTATCACAACAATGTTTGACTGCTTTTCCAGGTATGGCATATAACAGATGAGCAGAACTGTCAAGACAGAATTGCAGTGACTGAATTACCACTTTGCTTTTGATTTTCAGAGAATTAAAATCCCCCAAATCGTGCAAATGTAACATGCAAATTATGGAGCATTTTTATCATTTTGCCCCATCTTAAAATAAAGTAAGGAGGGAATTTTCACTAACGTAAGATGTGCAGCAGCTGTCACTAGACTGTGGTTGTCAGATAAAAGTTTAAGTGAAGAGGTCAGGTGCCCAGATGGGAGCAGGAGCAGTTTTGAAAATCTGGTTCAAACAATGGATGCTGAGTTTTATAGAATATCTGTGCAACAAATGAAGCTCTAGATGACAGTATACAGATTTTAATTCAGTGCAATTATTTGCAGGTACCAGTGGGAGAGGTGTGAGCCTTGCAAGGAACAGTAAACAAGATCAAGATGAAAAATGTTCAAAGGGGTAAGGAAAAGAGAGGAAAAAAGAAAGCATTTACGAGTTGAAGGGAGAGGAGGGAGAATATTGCAGCAGGCAATATCAGTCTTCATTTGAATCAAAATATTGGGGTAAAATCACTACTGGCAGCAGTTATAATAGCTTGTCCCATCATGCACTTTCAGCGTAGGCACTCGTTTACAACCACTTTAAGATATTATCTCATTATTTAGAATATCTTTGTATCTTTCTGTCAGATTAAGCCTCCTGGAAATTATTTTTAAAAAAATGAAAAAGCCAGGTATTAACAATAGTAATAAAAGCCAGACATGGATGCAGCAGTTTGATTTTTTAGAAGCTTGCTTAAAATAAGGATTCTGTGGATTTTGCCTGTTGCACAGATGCTGAGAACAGCGCTCTGAGTTTTCACACATTTGGTTAGCATTGTAGCCACCAGGTTCAGCATCCTGGCCTATACCTTTCTCCTCTGAGGTACAGTACTTCGCTACACCGGCATAAAAGAAAGCAGCTTTCCTTTTTTTCCCCCTTCTCCATTATCAACAAAAAAAATAAAACATTAAGTAGTACTCTTCAATAGAGTTTGTTGAACTGTTTCTCTCCAAAACATCTAAGATTTTTATAATATAACCCGCCACCAACTTAAAACTTCCATTATATAAAACCAATATTCAAAGTGGTTTTATAGTTAGTTTTATTGTTACCTCTTCAGGCAAGCATTCATTTGTGCAGTATTCGATTTCTATACTTAGTGCAGGAGTCAACACGCAATCAACAATTCATTTGCGCCGTGACTTTTGTATGCACTGAAGAAACGAGGACACGCTGTTACAATCCAAGTCTTAAATCACTTCTGCTGTTTAAACACCTATCCGATATTCTCAGAAGCCTGTTGAAAATCTTCCCTTTAAAACTTCAATTACTGTAGCAAACTCAGAATAATAAATTTGCTTGAGTAAGGGCTGGGCGTGTAATTTGGAATAACAGCCAAAGGCCCACATACAAACTATTACGTCTCTTTTCTTAGAGAACAAAACATGAATTTCACAATGCTATTGTGTAACATAGGCTCAAACTTTTTTTCCCCCCAGGAAAATTATTTAAGAATCAATCTTGTTTCTAGTAAAAAAAAAAATGCAGCTTCCACTGACTTGAGTGATTTCAGAATTAGTATTACAGTGATTTCACACTTCCACCAGCATTTCTTGGAATGAGTTTTTGATTTTCTTTCCAAGCAAGCTGTCATCCCACCGATCCATAGCTAATATATGCTCAGAGTTTCTTAATAGCTTTCTTAAAGTGTTGACAAGAGGTTTTTGAGGTTTTTTGTTTTGTTTTTAAAAGTCCCTCGGAAGGCACATCACCTGAGACGGGGAGGCAGGTAAGACGACTGTGCCTGGCATGGTCCAGCAGAAGCTGTGCAGACCACGGGGACGGGGTCTGACCGTGCATTCTGCGCTGCAGCTCTCGCCGTCCACTAACTGGATGGGTGTTAGCATGCCAATTGTTTAACAAAAAGAACATTGGTACTTTATTTCAGAGCATTCCTTGATCTGCAACTCTTTCCCAAAGCATTACCAATGGCTCTTTACACCTATTTTGAACAGAGGAATGAAATTTTATTGAGTCAAGAAGTTTAAGGTATGGGTTCCAGTGAGACACTGGGACTGCAGTTGGCTTTCTGCAGCTTCCCTCAGTAGCAATGCAAGCATCCAGAAAAGATAATCTTGTGACAACGATTTAAAAAAAAAAAAAGTGGCACACAGCA
The DNA here is from genome assembly GCA_008711295.1 of Anarhynchus alexandrinus. Taxonomy (NCBI): domain Eukaryota; kingdom Metazoa; phylum Chordata; class Aves; order Charadriiformes; family Charadriidae; genus Anarhynchus; species Anarhynchus alexandrinus. The sequence continues at coordinate 213,563 of VUYV01000374.1, read as the reverse complement.
TCCTGCAATAAATTCTAAGAGTAAGAATGGGGAGCTATTCTTTCACTAAATCTTCAACACTTCCATTATTTACTCCACTCCATCTGTATTATTATGCAAGAAGAAATAAAATCATGGAGAAAAGTTGCATGGCCTGATTACTACTTTTTCAAACTCCCATAGACCTGATCTTACAGAAGCTCTACTCCTCTTGCTCGTTTCACCATTTTCCTACAAGTTTATTTGACACAAAATATTCATTGTCTGACTCTTTCTCAGCACCTGAGCAGCACCAAGTTCCTGATCAGCATTCACTTATAATTTGGTCTGAAGCCTTATAAAGAATCAATGATCCCTGCCACGTCTGACCCATAGCTATTTGGGCCAAAAGTAAACCAGAAGTGATTTCAGGCAGGTTTCTTTTAGTATATATTGAGGAAAAAACATGGCAATGTATGCATCTGTAACATCAGTTGACATTGAGAACCATGCGTCAGGTCATTTCCACTTACCCTAAAGAATTTCCTATAAGGTATGTTACCTCCCTCATCCCCCTTGTTTCTTTTATTGCTTGTACTGGAAAAAAAAATAATCAGATTGTGCCTACTCTATTTTTGCTGCAACACTTTATGAATATTCTTAAAATTAATAAAATATCAGAAGTACATCGAGGATAAACATTTGGCAAACTATTTATTCATTGGAGGTAAAAAGACATTTCGAAAGCAGCCAAAGCTATTAGTGGATTTGTGTTGCATTTGCCAAATAGCAAATAAAACTTGAAAATGTTGTTGCCTTTTCTCCCCAGGGGTAAAACTGTTAAAAAAAAAAGTACATCTGTGACAGTGATCTGTTTCCCTCAGAATCCCAATTTGCATGTATAGTTAAGAGAGCAAATGTGATTCGAGTATGATAATAGGAAATCATCTTGTCCAGATGTTTGTAAAAGATACCTATAACCCCCCAGCATCCATAGCCAGAGGAAAAAAAGGCAAAGACAGAGTCAGAGCACGCTGCTGGTTTGCCCAGAGAGGCAGAATCCAATTTCTCCTGTTATCACAGGGAAGAAGTTCTGGAGCCTCAGACCAGAAAAGGGACCAATAAAGCCCCATTCCCAGATTCCCGTATTTAAGAAGGCCACTAACTCCTGGATACAATGCTGTTCAGTTTGTTTTGAGTTAGATAAAAACACCTTAACAGCCATTGTGACTTTTTGACTTGAAGGCAGAATTAAGACACATCTCACATCTCAACCATGCGTCTGAATAAATTGGATTCTGCCTTGGAACTTCCTGAGCATTTGAACACACAGGCTCAAACCCCAGTAAACAGTGGGGTATTCTGAAATAAGACTATTTTGAGGCATACAGAAAGGGGTAAGTCCTTTCACCTGTTCCTTTGGTACATTAAAAACAGGTTTATTAAGGAAGAACATTCATATCTCTAATAGAACAACTTCGAAAGTGAAATAAGGAATGAAGACAATATTGTTTTTCTAATTGAAGTTAAATATTTACACAGCCCTTATGTCTCAAATGAAAATTTCAGAGCCCAAACTTGCCAAGGACTTGAACAGAACAAAAAAATCTCCTCTATAAAATACAGGGATAATAAATGAATACGTGAGGCTGCTGTGAGCATAAAACTTTATGCTCTGTGCATAGAGTCAGGTCCAGCTTTGAGCACAACCCTTTAGGGATGCTGAGAGGTGATCCTTCATATTGCCCTAAAAGTCAAGTCCCCCAAGTCCCCTCTGCTTAGGGAGCAGCATAGCTACATCCTTGGCTCTCAACCTGTGACTCTGGCAAACATGCCTCAAAACATGCTTGATTAGTATGTTCATTTTGCTAAAACTTTCCCGGCTTTGAAGAATTCAACAAAATCCTAATGAGTAAGAAAAGAGAAGCCAGGGAAAAAGAGAGACAACTCACCTAAAACATCAACCAATTTATTACATGAGCACAAATAGGAACAACCTAATGACAGCTGACAGTTTTATATCAGTAACAAGCATATATATCCCATCAGAGGACGGCAGTAAATGAACAGCGGCACTGGAGAACAGGTTCAAGATAGCAAGGCAGGCTTTCCTTGTTCTGAACAAATGTATTCATCTGTCACCATTTCCTATCGGTCACTCACATGAGAGACGTGTTTGTGCCCGTGTGTACATGGGAGGCAAGTTTAAAGGAAGCTGTAGAAAACAAGCTCATGCAAAAACCTAGAGATCTGGAAAAGCATCAACTGCTTTGTGGATGTTGATACTAAATTTGAAACGTGATGTTAGGTCATTTGAACTTGCTTGACAAAGTGAGACCAGTTTACCATGACTAATACTGATATTAGATCTTGGCTGAAATTACCGTAAAACCAAACACAATGAAAGATAAAAGTGCTTAAAAATATAAGATATTCAAACTTCATTCTAAGTGTTCAACTCCTAGAGCATAAATGTGCCTTTAATGTAAGTAAATTAGAGTCCAACCAAATGTTTAAGGTGGTTTGTTTTTTTTCAAGCTCATGGGCACCTCTGTTGCATCAAGACACAAAAGTATGAAACCGTGAGATTTATTTTTCTTACAGAAATAGCAAACCAGCATTTACCAAACAGGACCAGAGGGTACACACAACTAATTGAGCCGCTCATGGATCCTAGTCCCGAGGGAGTGTGCATTATTAGCTGGTGGCACATCTCAACCAGGTAACAACCAGGAGCCATTTTCCATTTCAATGCAAATAGCCATTTTGGAAGGCCTATCAGAGGACCAGCATGCCATCAGAGGACCCCGGGACAAGGGGCAACAGGCACAGACTGGAACACAGGAAATTCCATCTCAACATGAGGAAAAACTTCTTTCCTTTGAGGGTGGCAGAGCACTGGCACAGGCTGCCCAGAGAGGCTGTGGTCTCCTCCTCCGGAGATATTCAAAACCCGCCTGGATGCATTCCTGTCCAACCTGCTGTAGGTGACCCTGCTTTGGCAAGGGGGCTGGACTAGATGATCTCCAAAGGTCCCTTCCAACCCCTGCCATTCTGTGATGCCTCCAGGTGCATCACATCTCAGCTCAACCAAAGCCCCAGAAGCTCTCAGGGGAGAAAGTGGACTGAAGATAAGCATCCACAGGGTAAAAAAAAGGAAATATCAGACTACTTCTGAACACCTGTTAAAATTTAAATACCTTTGGGAAGCAATTGATCTGAAATATCTGCCTGGACTCACTGCTGCATATATACAGTGTTATTACACACTGCCCTTAAAAACGAAATCGTGACCTTCACCCTCACAAACAGCTTCAGCTAGCTTTAAAAATGCTGAGGAGTTACCCCACTGGACACTAACAAGACTTGTGTTAGACCTCCTGGCTAGAACAGAAATCACGTTTGGAAGCTTCCTGAAAAAAAAAGCAAGCTGGGAGTGCCAAAGGTCCTAAAGGCTTTGAATACATCAGTGTTTAAATGCTTGTTTTCCTCCTCTATGGTATGGTTATGGGAATGAGATACGGGAGCATTCATTTTCAAAAGAGTTGTATTGATGATGTTGTCACTGTTTATAAACTTGCACATCAGTTTAGGCATTAAAGCAAAGGTCTAATTGATCAGGTGAATAGCTACTAATTACAGGGTGGTGTTATGAGCTGCACGTGCAACAGAGAAGCCAAGGGAAGATAAAATAATAATATTTAGGAAACGGAGAAAGGCTATCACACATAGAAGAGGAACAAAGCAACCCTCCAGGAGCAGAGGGGTGAGCAGAGCACTTGGCATCTCAGGCTGCTCATTTCACCCTGTCCCTTATCACCACATGGACCGAGGGTGGCCACGAGCTGTGGATCAGCTTGTCCATCTCCCTTTATACCTGAGGTAGGATCACCAGCTCAGAACTGCAGGCAGAGGCGGGCAGGGGGGGCACAGAATCAAAGTGAGCAGCCTGGAGAGCACAGGGCTCTGTGCCATCTAAATCCAACGTGGAGATGGACAGAAAGAAGAGTTGGGGAGGAAAGGGTGGGAAAAGCAAAAGGGAGAGTGAGCAATACTGGGCAGAAATCAGCTGGGTAACAAGTATCCGGATAATAAAATTACCATTAAGAAATAAAACATAGGTATCAGAGGGAAGAAGCATTGCATAAAGGCTCTAAGTATGTGCTAAAACCACCTGCCCACCACATTTTTTCAACAGCCGATATTATAGAGCTCAAATCCTCTTAACAGTCCTTTGACCCTGCTGGAAGCTACTATTTCCATTTCGTGGTTTTGTTTTTAACGAGAGAAGAATCAATGGGATCAAATTTAATAACAGAAGTTACCTTTAGATACCTAATAGATAACTGATGTTATCGTTTAGCTAATTGACTGACTAATGAGAACAGTTTTAATCAGTTTATAGCTCTTCACATACAGCACTGTCTTAATGAAAAATCATGAAAGAAGGATCAATTGCCTTCCTCTAAGACAAGTGAAATATAGTAGTTTTCCTTCTGTTACAATAACAAGTAACAAATAAAGCAATTTCATTGTTTGTACGTAGCTTTGTAATCAGAATATTAACATTTGATGTTTCTGCTCCCCCCAGGAAATGGACTGCCTTGATTTAAGACACTGAAAACAGAAGGGAATAGGGGATAAAGATTAAACAGGAGAAAGGAACAGACTAGGAAAAAAAGAAGGAATGAGCAAGACAAAGTCTGCCGGGAGAGATGTACAGCACACAGCGTCTCCATATAGCCAGCAACTCCTCTCACCCTCTCTGTCTCCCTCTGGGTGTATCTGCCCTTGTATTGCTCATGCTTCATTAGCCCCCGGGCGATTGACCACCACTCCTCCGAAACACGCCGGGCCAGACTACGAGACAGAAAGTGAAAGGCACAGTGGAATATTGTGCAAACGAACCACACCAGGGCTGCTGTGAAGCCCGTAACACCCGGAGCACGGCGCAAACTCAGCCAAGGCCCCAGTGCTGACGTTAACCGTTTCATGCATGCAGAGTTAATCGGGAAAAGAATAATGATTTTAAAAATAGCTTTCCGATATGAAACGCGGAGTGGTTATGGCAAGAGTCGTTTGGCAGTCTGCGTCTTCATTGTCTACAACCACCCCACACAATACACTTATCTGAAGGTAGATAGATCTTAAGAAGTGTTTCTCAAGAATTTTTCTCCATTCTATCACCTGACAAAAAAACCTACTCATTGGCCAGTAAACAAGACACATCAAGTGTCTTGTTTAGTGTTTTATGCTGGATACTAAATACTAAAGTTATTATGTATTAAAATGCACTAAAATTATTATGTATTAAAATGTACTAAAATTATTATGTATTAAAATGTACTAAAATTATTATGTATCCAGCATACTACTTTATGCTGGATACTAAATACTAAACTAATACTAAATATTTAGTATTTTATGCTGGAGATAACATACCTAGGCAGCATAGATGCAATAAAATAAAAAGCCACCTCTCCCGCCCTTGCAACAGTGAGGAAGAGAAGAATTTGATCTTCAATTGTCTTTACCCTCTCACAGTCTATTTTGTAGTTTCTCTCCTCCACTGTAGCATCAATACTTTACAGAAGAGATGCTATATTTTTTCATTAATCTTAACTGTTTCTCCATGCTCTCTGGCGCTCTTATCAGTGCGCACTGCAGAATGTATAGAACATAGAAATACCGTTTTCCTGATGTGTTAATAAAACTTTCAAATTCATATCTAAGCATCACACATTCAGTTGGTTATAAATTTTCTTTACAAAATGAGGCTTAAAAACATTGTGTTAATTCTAAATCCTTAAAGATATTGCACAAAGGGTTGACAAGTCAAGCTTTTAAGTCAATGACTGCATTGCAGGCAGGCTTCTCCCCCCACCTCTCAGCATTGAGTTTAAAACCATAAAGCTCAGCTCTTGTTCCAAGCAAAACACCTCTCATTCTTATATCGTGACCAAAACAAAGTAGGGTGTACCCTAAACTTCCAGTTGGGGGTAATAACCATGAGCAGCCTATGCATCGGTACAGGAGAAGGCAACACAAACACTTGGAGAACAAAGCACTTTATGTTTGTGGAAGATTTGCTTCACTCCAGACTGCCCGTTCGGTCCGATATTCATGGCCTTGAACCTGCATGTAAGTGCTTGAGTTGATATTTTACTCGAGACCTGAGGTCCCGTCTTCCTTTTCAGACGGGGTTAGAGGATGACAGGCTGGTCATCTCTCTTATCTGCTCGTTCAGTGCCTGTCAAGAGAGCAGCTGATTTGGGATTTATGTGTATTCAGCCTGAAAAAGAAATCAGAACTCGCCAGCCTGGAAGCAAAATGAGAAACTCTGCTCCTTCTGATGCAGCCAGGCAGAAACCAGACTGTGGACAATGAAATTAAGCTGCGCTCAGAGAAAGAACAACTGTGGGCATGATACTAAAGAACTCGTTTAGGATGAAGTGAGGCTTAGTTCTCACTTAGCACACACACCAAAATGTACAAATATGCCCAAAATCCTTAAGTCTTTGACTGTCAGGACTTAGAGAGGGTTAAGGACAGGGTGAGCGAAGAAGAGCTAGTGAAATCCATCACAAACTGAGCCTAAACACACGATAAATTTTTGCCTTTTCTACATTCCATGAGTAAGTAGAGCAATAAAATAGCATTTCAGGAATAGGTGGATAAGCAGCTGTCGGTAAGAACAAGGTGACACGGTGGCACCTGGAACCAGACACTAGCCATACAGCAGGATTCAAAATCAGCCTGCTGAGCCCAAGGAAGGGGTTCTTGGACACAATAATTAGTTAGTGGTTTTTTGAACAAGCAAGTACTCTTTGTTTTTCCTTCTTCTGCACCTAAGAGAGGATGCTGAGGTTCATGTAAAGCACATCTACAACTACAAAATGTTAACTGGGGAAAAAGTCTCAAAAACGCTGAAAGTTCAACAATGGAAAAACACTTAAATTTCTTAAACAATTTTGAAGTTTTCACCAATGGTGTTTTAGTTTGACTTTATTGATTTGATTCTAAACACCATTCATACTGCCCCAAAATGAATTTCCAATGGGGACTGCTCTGTTAACAGATCCTCTATGTCACAGACATAGATACTTTACTGTATGAACTGCAGAAAATGAATACATCGCATATGCATTTGATTAAACTACAACAGTTGACATAATATGACAGGCAAGACAGAACCCCAGGACAGAGTGCTGTATACACTAATTATCAAGACCAACATAAGACAAAGCGAGAGGAACTCGTACCATTGAGGGCAAAGAAAGCCCCATTGATCTTCATCCCTATAGGTAACATCAAAAGGATTACAACAGCACACACGGATTCAATGAGAGTTAGTGTAAGAGATGTACTTCACTGTTTCACTTACAAAGCATCAGTGTTCATCTGAAGAGATTTTAAAGGATTATTTTTTTTTGTTATGACTTTTGTTTATTGGCTATGTACATTATTTTCTTTGTCAGACAAAACTCTCTTCAGTCCTACTTATTATAACAGAAACCATAAGATGAATAGACTAATTTCACTTTTAAAGATGAAAACTGAGAAAAGAAAGAATTCTAGAGTAAGACAGTTGAATCAGCCTAAATTCCCCAGTGAGCTAGCACAGATTTTCCCAGCTTGCAGATACAGCTGAAGGCTCTTCAAATGAATTATGATCTCTCAAAATGAAGAGCTAAGATCAAGCAGAATTGCTATCTCCATACATCTACGAATTTCATACAGACCAGAAGAGCAAGCATAAAACACGCGTTGTAGAAAAGGAAACCGCTTCTTATTTACACCAATGGCTCTTGTAGTTCCAACTCACCAGTTAGACACGGCTCCCCTCTGTTACTCACAAAATTCCCCATCTTCTGTAGTGCTGCATCAGTACTAACACAACCGATAGTGCTCCTAGAACAATGCCTTACATCGTCTGTACTGGATTTTCCCCTTCCATTATTTATTTCTTTACTGTACATTGGTTACCTCCCTCTGAACTCTTTTCTTGTTTTCTCCAGGAGGATTTACTTTACCCACTCAGAGTGTTCTCCCCCACAATTATCATTGCCTCACGCTGGCTTGACATTCAGGCTTTCAGCAATTGCTCTTAATGAGAGAGATTAAATTGCAGTTCATTAAATAAGTTCATTTTATCCTAGTTGCGTATTTGTCTAATCACCTTGCACCTTGATGAGGCTTACGCCTACGCGTGTGTACAAAAGTCATGTTATATAGAAAGTGTCTTCTTTCACATGTTCCTCAAGTCCACAAGAATTTAAGTCATTGTGTTAGAAAAAAATATTACAATATTTTAGAAGTATCTCATTTCTCAGTTGTTTTTTAAGTTTGTTTTTTTCCTAAGTTTGTGTTTTTTTCAGTTAATACCACAGTGACTTCTATCCAGGTTTTTTTTGAAAAACTCTTAGTAGTTATATGCAAAAGAAGAATATTTAGTTCAGTTTCCTAAACAGCATCAATTCTAATAAGCCAAGACATGTTTCATTAATACAGCTGCTCACAGGGAAGCAAGCAAAAAAACGTTCCAGGCAGAAACGAGCTGCATTTCAATCATACCACCTCTTACATTTGAAAAATATACCAATTAAAATATACCTATCAAAGGATAGTGGCACAGCAATTTTTTATTTTTTCCCCATAAGGCAGATGGTAAGAAACAGGTGAAAAGTATTGGGAGCTGAGCAAGAATGGCAATGTTTTGAGGGACTGCGTTATGATAGATTTCCTATTTATTTTCCAAAGATCCAAGTAATTTTGCTGTATCTTATGTTAATTTCTATGAATAGAAAGTAATGTTGTGTAGGTTGCATCAAGGTGATAGAGGGCTGGGTCTCCTAAAATCTTAATTAAGAAAAATAGATTTTTTTTTGGTATAAGGAAGTAGACGAAATAGTAGAAAGATCAACACTTGAACTTTATTACCAAATGAACCTTATTATCTCACTACCTAAAAGGAAAATCAAGAAGTTTAAGGGTAAAACATGGTTTATTGCACTCCATTTCTTTCTCCCTGATCTGACTGTTATCCATATGCCCCTGTTAACTCTAACTCTTATTATACACCTTTTAGGTTTTTCCCTTCACTCCCTCCAAAAATTACCATCTGACATTACAAGTGAGGAACGCTTCAGGAATACAGATTTATTCTCAAATGTCTGGAAAGTGGAAGCAGCCAAAACCTGTTCAGGTTAGTTACAGTCTGTATTTTGATTACACATATCTGATTTGTATTTCTGCATTAAGAGGAAAATGTCATTATTGCTTGTTTTGGCTAAACCCTCCTCTTACAGAGGAAGAACACACCAAAAAAAATATTTCAATTTAACATATAAATACTGATGGCAAAGTAACAGCAAAATAACTAGAGTTAATTAATCACTAAAATAAACAATAACAATGTTATCCAGATGTATGTAACTTATCTGTGACCTGAAAAAAAACCTGTAAAAATAAAAATCCAGAACTCTATAATCATAAATATCTAGACAATCTTCAAATAAAGTTTGCAATTAGTATAGAGGGCTTAGGGTGTGTATTGTGTGTCTGCCCAACAATTTTTACATTATGCTAATCCATGTCCTGACTACGAGCTCAATACTATTTCCTTACAGGAAACTGGACTCTGACCTCAGCTTATTTTATGTGCTACACCGGTGTCATTTAACAGAAGTTGTGGTAGCTGTATTTTAGGAGACGCTTTATTGCACTGATGAAAAAGTGAAAATATTTTTATTATTTATAACTTGCACAAGTTTTCAAGTACTATTAAGGTTCTAATATAAAAAATGCAAATGAATGGATTTGTATACCTAAGATAATTATGGCAATAATGAATTTCATAAGCAAACTAGACTGTATGAGTAGAAAACAATTCAGTAGGAGTAGTACTTAATCATCTTCTGAGGCATTATCTTGCCTGAAAACAATCTAGAGTTTAAATAAATGGGCTAAAGCTTGAATAACAACCCAGTCTCTTCTCTCACATTTCCCATTAGTCTAGTATCTAAACTCAGAACTCATTACATTCGTATTTATTAGACAGTTTATCATGCTCCAATTTTCCCCAAAATATCATTAATGAAGCATAGCTTTCCATTCACATTAATTGCAAATTAACTCTTTGAATGTAGTTTCAAAAGTAAGCAGATATTTTGTGCAAAGCACGATATTCAGCTAGTGCTGCTGCTTGTCTCCAATGCCGGTTCTTTTGATGAGTCCGTAACTGTACACCCATTTAAGAAGAGTTTAAAAACCACAATTTACTTTGTTACTTATTTTCTGCCTGTTCAACCCAAAGACACTAGCATGAATTAAGTTCATAAAATGTCTGCTAAGTGTTTAATCTCACTTCTTTCCTTCTCGCCCCAATGAGCAGAACTGCTTTTCATTTATTATAAATACTTTATAAAATGCATTATACTGTTTTTTTTTCCTGCAAGACTTCAGTCTGAGGGAATATATTATTGTGGTGCCAGTGCGCAGTAATTTCTGCATATTAAAAAATGGACCTTCTTTGAGTTCTGTTATTAAACTTCTTCATAGCTTAAAAGAAAGCCCCCAAAAAGCATCCACTGCTTCCAATCTGCACTTGCTTTTTAGGTTGTTTTGCAGGTACCATTTGAACTTGCTCTCGGTATAAAATGAGTAGTGTCTTGCCGTTCTCCATCTTAAATGGCATTAGAGGTAATTTTAAGGCCACGCCCCCCATTTTCAAGATCGTTTTGAATTTTGTGCCACCTCCCATTTTGCATGGCCTGTAGGTTTCCCAAGCGAACTCCCGCCCTTCACCCATCTCATCCGTTAAAAACAACATTCAGCGGAAGCAGATGTAGGACAGACCCCTGCAGAACACCGCTCTCGCTCGAAGGTGACCCACTTCACGAGCACCCCGCGCACCACGCGGCCGTGTCCGTCATGCTCTAACGGATTCATTAACACCACGCCACCCCCCTGCTTGTTGGGGCTCCGTTTACAAACACCTTCGCAGAAATAACAGTTTCTCCAAAGGGAAACCTTAACATCCACTCTTGCAGGGGTGAAGTTTAAGTATTTTTGTAAAGCTAGACCTTAATTTTTGGATAAAGAAATACATGGATAAATATTTGTAGCAAAGGGAAGAGGGAGAGATTTAAGAAACCAATACAGCCACAAACCCCTCCAATTGCTTGTTCACAACACAGCCCTATTTTTGGTTTGGTTTTGTTTTTTTCATTTTGTTGTTTGGGGTTTTTTAGTTGGTTTTTTTTTTTTTCCAACCAATCGCACATAACATTTTTTAAAGAATTGAGAAAGTTTCTTTCAAGGAGTCAGAGCTTACATACTTAGGTTTTTACGCGCCATCTTGTCACCCCTCTGGTACTGGTTTCAAATACGGTAACGTGATTAAAGCACTTCCGCGGGATAACAACCTACTGAGTGCTCCACAAGTCATCTTTGGAAAACTGAACGTCAGTCACGTCTCACTAATTTGTCAAAAACGATGTTAGAGAAAAGTAAAGCTCACGTGAAGCTACGCCTACTAAAATTGCTGCTGCACAAAAACATTTCTCACACACGTTTTTAAAGATTTTTTCCAGATTTAGAAGAAACAAACCACAAAACAGATCATCTAAATTTCTGGAGTACTTGATCTCCTACTGAGGAAAAGCAAGAAACGTTTTGGCAAATATTCATCCAGCAGCATCCTGCAGGAGAAGAAAGTGAACCAGATTGTTAACGCCATGACAGTCCCTATAACACAGGTGCTGTGAAATCAGAGTAACGGGGCTGATTTGGGCTGGGGGAGGAGGGTGCGTTAAAAATTGAGAGCCCCAAATTCCTCAGAAGTCTGCTTTTTGCTTGCAAGGAACCTATACCACGGGGTTCTGACAGCCAGGGACACTTTAGGCAGATTACTCAGACTTAATATTCAGAGTCCTCACTTCTCAAATGTTTTATGAGGGTAGAGTAAAAGCATATCCCTAGTCCAGAGCATGCAATATTGATGATGTGCTTAGGGTAATGAAATGTGTTTGATTGACGTTCTGAATGCACATATAAAGCAAGGTCTGCGTTGAGGCGCGCAGAGGCTATCATATGTCAGGTTGGTCACCAGAATATCAATGGTGTGGTCCTCCCTTCCCAGAATAAATGAGGAAATGGCAAGGCAGTTCACTCTGCTTTTTCCTCCTCTAAAGTGGGACAGCAAAGGTCTGTCTGTCTCCTCCAAGAAGCTTCTTCACTCCCAAATACTTACGTCTTGTCCTCTGCATCTACTGGTTAAGAGTGAACGGGAATCAAACATGATTCTAGGAAATCATCTTGCCCAGACATTCTGAAAAAGCATAAAACTCACACGGCTATAAGGCCGGAGAACAGCTCCTCGAGTAAAATATTGCTTCAGTGTGAACTTTCTTCCAGGAATAGAATAGCAAAATACAATTTTATTTAAAAAAAAAAGCCAGCTTTCGTAAAACTGGATCAGTCAACATCCGTTTCTGCCACCTGAGACACTTCATTCTTGGAGTATCCTTGATCCCAAATTGCTAAACTGAAGTTCCTCACGCATAATGAATAATCCCATACTGCAGCACACTCAGTATAATAGGATTTATCCTAAACATACTTAGAATAAAAACACCGCTTGTATATACTTTTTTAGTGATCTTTTATTGAAGAAACTACAGTGTTTCAGAGATTTTCCTCTCAGACCGATGATTAACACTAAGTGTTTGTAGCAGCTTTACTGCTGTTTAATGACTTGTCAAAACACCAACACATATATACTTTCAGACAATAAAAACAAGCTTTTCAGTTGCTGTTTATTTATGAAGCCAAGTTGAAAAGAGCAAGGAACACGCCAAGTATAAAGTTTCTCAGTTCTATCTTGCAAAATTAGGGATTTTTTTTAGGTTTGGTTTGGTTTTTTTTTTACTAAGTGACATGACAATGAATTACCACATTTTGCAGTATCAGGAATTTTTCTTTAAATCGTGTTGACTCTCATACTAAAATGATGATGAAATGTCATAACTAATAGAGGAAATTCAAAGCTTATTTTTCAGGTATTTAGGGGTACTTCACACCATAGATAAAGATAAATGGAAGGAAAAAGCTTTTAGGAGATAGACAACATGAAAATGTACTTAAAAGCAGTCTTTCCTCAAGTGTTCGTTTAGACTCAAAGAATCCACTACGAATAGCAACAGCTCTATGCTTGAAATGATTTTCCAACAAAAAACTTTTTCAACTTCTAAGTAGCAAAAATCAAGTTTTAGAAAGAAAAAACTACATCTCAAGGTGTGGAGTCTGTTGGTTCTTTTTCTTTCAAACTGCTTAGAAAATAAGGAAATAATACCAAAAAAAGCTTAATTCGCAGGATATCTACATTATTGGAAAACCTAAATTAGTGCTTCAAAGCACTGCACTTCTTGTCAACATTGTAATTTTCCACTGCAAACCAAAATCTGATTTCTAGCAGCAACTACTCATTAAGTTGCAGATATCAGTTAAAGTGCTCTGAAATTCATTTTGATGAATACAAACAGGATTTCCCCAAGACACTTTAGAAAATACATACTTCTCCATGCCATAATTGCATTTTATAAACTCAGTTGAGGAGAAAGCGGGATAAGTTCTACATCTCCATCCCACATCAAAAATATAAAGGAATATAAATGGCTTTCACTTGCACAGTCAGTCCAAATTTTGCAGACAAAGTGAAGAATCAGCCCAGAGGCCTTTCAAAATTCAAGAGTATTTTTTGCTCCTACACAGTTCCAGCCACAAAGCAGAATCTCAGGTTTGAAATAATATCCAAATCAGAGATTATTTTCTTTACTGAAGAGTATGGAATTGAGGAAGAAAAGCAACTGTCAAGCAACATTTTTTCCCCTCTCAGAAATCTACTGTTTGAATTTTAACATTTAACATGAAAAATATGGCATGAGTGGTGAGGTCAATAACATTCACATTTTGGTAGGCAAAGGACAATTTCCTATTAACTCCCCCCTTAAAAAAGAAGGAACTAAATTGGTATTTATAGGTGTTCGTGATCATCTCGGACTTTTTTTCACTTATTCTAGACTACACGATAATTTAGGTTGGAAACTATCATTGATGTCACTTCTAGTTGTCATCCAGTGCTTGTTCAAGCAGTCGCATGACCAAATTTTGGATAACTCCAAGGATGGTGCTATTCAGCCTCTCTGAACAGCCTGTTCTGGTTTGTCATCACTCTCATAGTTAAGAAAACCTTATACCTAACAGCAATTTCCCATTTTCTAAACTGTATATTTTGTCCCTCAGCACATTATAGTGCATTAGACAATGCTAAGGTCACTCCTGACACTTCTCTTCCTGAGGCTGAAGCCTCAGGAGGCTCTCTCAGCCTCTCCTCCTGTGTAACTTGCTCGAGTCCCCTGAACGTCTTGGTGGCCCACCACTGGACTTGCTCCAATGTGTCTGTCTCTCACTGGGGAGCCCAAAACTGGGCACAATACTCCAGGTGCTTTTTCAGATGTGCTGAACATCGGGGAAGAATTAGATCCCTGCATCTACCCTGGCTAATATAGCGCAATAGGTGNGGATTGACCTTTGTTGAACTTCATGAAGTTCATGTCAGTCCATTTCTCCAACCTGCCAGTTTGCTCTGACCAGCAGACCTCATTTTGACTAGCAGACCTGAACTTTGACCACCTTCCCTCAGTTTACTGTCTGCAAACTCGCTGTTTTTAAGGCCACTGGGCAACATTGACCCCAGTACAGGTACAAGAAAAACGGTACCGGTAACCAGTTACTGCTTGGTCTTTCTAGCACTGATGGCAGCCCCTTGGAGCCTGACAGTCAAACCAACTTGCTATCCATCCTACAGTCCACCTACCCAGCTGATATCTCACCACTCTGGCTATTAGGATTCTGTAGGAGCCCATCAAAGGCATTGCAAAAGCAAGTTGCACGACATCCACATGTGTCTCCAGTTCATATCAGACTGGGCAGGTACAATTTGCCCTCAGTAAATCCAAGGGCAACTGTCCAACTGTCCAGTTCCCAGTTAACATTCCTGCCATTCATGAGCTTGAAGTGGCTTCCAGCAGCATTTGTCCAGCTAGAGACAGTATGAAATCTAAGCCTCCAAAAATGCAAGAGTCACTTCAGTCCTTTCTATATACTAGTGTTAAACAAGATTGACATTTTAGGAAAATTAAGTTAACTGATAGTTTTGATACCCCTTTGCAAGATAAGGAGAATAAACATTGAATAAACTGATGGAAAATAAATTAATACATCTCTTAATACATTTAAGGAGTTCCTTTCCTGAATGTAAAGTAAGATAAGAAGAACTACAAATGGCCAAACAGTGAAAGATAAGAACATCTTAGGAAGAAAAATTGAAGCTACAGAAACAGTTGGAACTAACATCAAGTAAATAGTCAAGAAAGAGAACCTGACAGAAGAAATACACTATTACTCATTCTACAACAGCAGTGTTTACCTCTAATAAATTAGAACTTTAGGGATTTGAACCTTGAATACCTTAAACAATCTTTACCCTTGGAAGTAGGACAACACATCACAGTTGCTTTATTTAATAGTATAGTTCGTTATACATTGCTGCAGATTCTGTCCTATTAAGAGGATAAGTGGAAAACAAAAGCAGATGTAAAATGTGTTGTCTGTTGTGCAGTGTTAACTAAAACCACCTAGAAAAAAACCTGAGTAGTACATCACTCCATCTGTGAGAGCTACTGAGAATTCAGGCAGTGAAAAACCTCTGCTAAGGACCATGCAGCAGAAAACCTGCATCACAGCTGGATATTAAATAGCTGAAAATACAGTAGTTTTTCTACTTTTACATTAGAGAAAGCATAAAAATTAAGAACAAAATCGGTCAGGTGTTTTCTGAATGAATTATTACTCAATAAAAGCATATTTTTATCACTGTCACTGCAGATGAATAAAAATCACAATCCATCCTTTTGCTTAGGCTTATTTAGAATTATTCATTTAGTTGAACTTGAGAAAAATTTCATAAATTTTCATTGTAATATTAACCTGCTGGAATTTCAGTCCCGACACGCCTCCTGTGAGACCAGCTCTTCTACTCCCTCTCCTGAGCAAACTGCAGATTTCCATCTTCCCAAGAAGTGCACTTCATTATAGGCTTACCATGAAGAAAATCTAACCCTACAGAAGAATGAAATCATTTGATTCTCTAAATCCATCATAGCGATGTACACTCAAATGCTTAAGTGACTTGTCGTCACGTCCATTCAATGAAACATTGTTTGGCTTTCAATTCAAAACTATGAAGAGGCTTTTATACTTTTTAATGAAATTTATTGGTGGAAGGCCACCTGAGACAAGGCTTAGCTTTAGTTCAGATAGTAACGCATACCAATCACACTGAAATCAGCAATTTAATTAATTAATTCTCACCCATTCCCTAATTAACCTGTCTGGGTAAGCTTTTGATTTGTCTATCTCCGATATAAAAACAAGGATTTGAAAAATACCAAGATAAAAATGCTATCTCACAAGACATCCACCGATTCCTATTGCTAGTTGGGACACAAGCCTAAAATCTTTTCTCCCCCCACGCGCAGCCCCAGAGCGTTAATGTCTTTTATGAGACTTAAGAAATAAAATATCACTATACTTTTGTAAATGTAAACATTTAATACTGATCAGAGACTTCTGATCGCCCAGCAGGTTTACTTGTTGCTAGTATGACCCAAATCAAATTCAGAGGGAATGACTCCATATATTTAGTAGTATATTGTCAATAAAAGTGAAACAAAACTGAGTGCTGTTATTTAAAGAAACAACATAAAAAGCAGAGGTACAAAAAAGAGGATAATCAAGCAGAAAGTTTAGTACAGCTATAGCCACAGCAACATGAGTGAAGACTAATGTACTCTTTATTACATTAACACGTGAACACCTTCTCAAAGTAGCACAAATCCCACTCCTGAATGGACCACCACTGACCCCTCCAAAACTCAGACCCACCCTGGCAGAGCCTCTCACGGGGCTCACGTTCCTGCTGGGCAGAGCCATCACATACACCAGTAAGAGCGAGCACAGAGTACGACACTATCAGGAGCAAGCTCCATGGCAAATCATAAATAAATCAACTTAATAAAAGGCAATGAGATTCATCCACAGCTTCTGCTCCAATCACTTTGCAAAGTATAATGAAAATGCATTCTTTAAGATCTATTAAAAAATTCTCTTATCTTCCCCCTCTGAATATTAAAAAAGCCTGGAAATACTGTTTATTTGGTGATTTCGGCTAATTGCTTTACAAGGAAAAAGAAAAATAAGACTCCAATAGCACAAGAGTTGCATCAGGATTTGCTAACAGGTGTGTTCGAAGCTTCTGGGTGCTATAACGACAAAGACCTGGCACACAGAACAGTCCAGGCTATAAAATTAAAATTTTGCACAGAAGTGTTTGCATTTGCCAGCAAAGGCAGAGAGCCCCCAGGAGGAAGAATAAAACTGGAGCTGATCAAAGTGTAGTTTGGTTTTTGTTTTGAGTTTGGTTTGTGGGGTTTTTTTAATCGAATGAAGGAATTATTCTGATGTTTGCCAGGCAGGACTCATAACTGCTAAGAATTCACTCTGGACTAGGAGGCTGTGCTTGTAGCCTGAAAACCCACACTTGTTTAGATGAATATCACCCTTTCCCACCTGCCATTTGGATACAGTCTGTCGGTCGCATACCCAATCCTGCAATAAAACATCCCAGGCCACCTGCCTGGGATGGTACTCAGGTCTAGTTCAGCATAGGCAGCCCTTCCTAGCCCAAAAGCTTTTCACACTATTACAGTTTTAATTGCAACACTTAATAAATGTAAAAACACTCTTCTAGATTTTGTTGCTGTATATAAAACGCTGCTGCCCATCATAAGGTAATAGCTGAGGTATTTTTTTTAAACATAATATCTTGATTGACAGGCACTAGCAGAGAGGCGCAGCTAAATTTATGCAGCAATCATTACTAGAAATCCACACAAATTTTCAAGATAACATAGAACGAGGCAAAATGATTTTAAAGAGGAAATCAAACTGAAAACATTCGTTCATTTAATGCAAATGAAATACCACTGCTTTCTATTCTTGGTAGATAATGAATGTAAAAGCCTATCCATACAAAATTTTGAAGGATAAGGCAAATAAATATTTCTGCATGACATCTGTCATCAAAATATAACTTTGTTACACAAAGCTACACATCTGTAACGTTCACGCATGGTTTGCTTCTCATGTTAATCGAATTTCCCTACCTCCGCTATCACAGCCACCAGTTAAAAAAACAGAGAGAAAAAAAACCCACATTCAGGAAAGGTGTTGCAGCACAGCCTGCTCCCAGCTGTCAGACCCCTCACCAGAGACAGCTGTGGTCAGTTTATTACCATTTCCACAGCTGCATTTGCAATGCTACTGAGGAAAAGCTCCACATCAATTAATATGGACACTGAACGCCCCGATTTTCCAGCCTCTGTAGTGCAAGTCTCTCTTTCCTCCAAAGATTTTCACTACCTACCTATCTACTAACTCAAAGACTTATTTTCTTTAACCAAGACAGCAGGGGGAAAGAAAGAGAGGTTCCTCCCTCCCTTCTTTGTCCACTTACAAGAAAAGCAATTTATTCACTACAAGATTTTCCTGAAACCAGCAAAACTCGCATACCAACAGTGAGGAGACCTGGGGGAACATAGCAAAAAGGACACATAAAATCAAGCACCAGGGTGACATCAAGGTGACCAAGGCAAGCCAGGCTCTGTGCCACGAGCAGAGGGGAATTGGTCACAACTGAACTAACAGAAAGCAGCAAAGACCCGCAGGAAACAGGAAAGCAGACTTCTCTCCAGGACTGAGGGAACACCAACACGGTTTTACAACAGCAGAAATGCTTAAAAACAACTCCATTACCACCACCAGGCTTAGTTTGGTGTACCTGTTCGCAGATGAGCAGCCAAAATGAGCCTTTGCAGAAGCACGTTCCCCATCGGCACAGTACAAGGAAAGCTGGAAATCCCCGAGCTCAGAACATCGCTTCTGAAAGGGGAGACAATACTACAGACTCCCACCAGAAGCTCAGCCATCTGCTGCTCCCCAGCCAAACCTCAGCTCTGCCCCAGCCTGGGGCTTTCATGGGCAGAGGACAGCACAGGTGGTGGCACTTTGCATGAGGGGTGGCGTGAGGGAGCATTGCACCCAGCTGGGCAGCACAGCTCCAGGTGATAGCCAGCCTCCACCCACCCTGCGTTTGTGCTGCTTAAGAGGATGAAAATGTTAAAAATATAAGAACTTAAGAAAGCGTGTAGGCTTGTGCTTTGTCCCCAGCACAGGAGATAGCTGGCGGTGCTCAGGTGTTTGTGCAGCGCACGTGGATGTGGCCCCTCTGCCGTCCCTTCTCCCCCTGCACCTTCACAGTCCACGACCACCGTACAGGGACATGGGAGAGCACGCCCCGATGTCCCTTTTCAGTATCTCTGAACAACCCCTTTTTTCACCCCGCTGACACTGCCTACCTCCACAGCAGCCTCCCAGGGCAAACAATTACTGAAGTTCGTTAAACACCGTGCACTTCTCACTTGTTTTAAACCAAGCCTCTGTGATTTGGTGAGTCTCAGGGCCACGTTCACCAGCTCCACCACCACCAGGGTATCCTGAACTCGGGCACCCCTCCCTCAGCCTTCCCCGCTCCTCACCAGGAATCCCAACTTTTCAGTCTCTCTTCCCAAGGAAGCAGCTCCACCCCTGAAACCACATCACTGTCCCTTTTCTGGCTCCACAGGGACTTTCCTGAGGGGAGAAGACCAGAGCTGCTCACTGCGTTCGTGTCATGAGCGCAACGAGGCTTTACTCAGCAGCCAAATGATACCTTCCCTCTTGTTTTTCACACCCTTTCTGCTGGCGTCCAACATCTTGATAAAGAAAATATCTAATCCAATATTGTCTTCTAGATGTAGGGCTGTTAATATTTCTTGGTTTTTTGACTGAAAACGTGTTGTTTGCATGTCATTCTGCTCTGCTCCCTCTCGTGCAGTGTGAATGGCTTTCCTTTAGTGCTGTGCAGCACAAAAGCTTTCAGGTGCTGTTTTATTGGTGTGGAAGATAAATTTCCAGTACCCCAAATGATAAGAAACTATTTTTTTTTCCCATACGTTAACCTGCTGACATCAATATTGCAATTTTGAATATGAAGCTGAACTCTAACTAGCTTCCATAATAAGACTACACGGCAGATGTGTCTAACCATTTGAAGAGCAAAGCTGAAGACAGAGCTGGAGCGCCACTTCAGCTTGGCACAGCACACACAGCGTTCCTCTGAAGTGGGAGAGAAAGGACTCAAGGCAGTATTTGTCCTGCCCAGAAAGGGAGGTTGAATCCAGATCCTCCCATCCAAATTCCAGAGCTCCCATATCTTTGGGCCGTAACACACACAACTTGCCTTAAATCAGGGGTCACGTATTCCAGCAGAAGAGACAGGAAAAATAAGTAAAATTTGCACAGCGAGCCTGCTTATGTCATACTTCCACAACCAGTGAGACTGGTACGGTACAACACAAGTGCCTGAACCTTCTCAGAAAAATCCAGGTTGTGGTTAAGAATTAATTGGCAGGAGGAGGTATGGACCATTGGGCGCACCTGACTCCAAGCCATAAACCAGTTAAACCAAAATACTTAAAAGAAAGACAAGGACTTTGCTAAGTAGCCACCAGTACGTACTGGTTACTTGAGTAGACATGAATAAGAATACGTGGATTAAAATTCGCATACGGCTCGCAG
Organism: Anarhynchus alexandrinus; assembly: GCA_008711295.1. Lineage (NCBI taxonomy): Eukaryota > Metazoa > Chordata > Aves > Charadriiformes > Charadriidae > Anarhynchus > Anarhynchus alexandrinus. The sequence goes on along the minus strand of VUYV01000374.1, from coordinate 192,806 downwards.
GAGCAGGCACTCCCGGAATGCCTTTTTGCAGGCTGTGTGCCAGAACACACAAGCCATACAGAAATTTCGCTCACTCACTTGTGGTCACAAACAAACAAACAAACAAAAACCCCAAAATCTACCCCACCGCAACGTGAGCTTCCTGGTGCATTTACACCGCGTATGAATTCATTTGATGCAATGCCAAAAAGTCTTCTCTTTCTCGCCTGTCATGTAAAACCAGTGCAGGCTGTAATTAAAAATAAACAGAACAGGTGGTTCTTTTCTTTTTTTTTTTCTTTTCTTTTTTTTTCTTTTTTTTTCCTTTTTTTTCCTTTTTTTTTTCTTCTTTTTTTCCTTTTTTTTTTCCTGGTAAGACTTTTGGCTTGCATTCATATGTTAGTTTTCAATATTTTTCTACATTTCAATAAGCTCAGTAGTTTTAAGATTTTTAGGTCTGCTATTGGCAGGTAAAACGTAAGAAAGATGTAGTGAGACCATTTTCATGAGTTAGCTGCTTTCAACAAAATTACACGTATGATGCCACATCTGAGGATGATGTCCCCAGCTAAATACCTATCAGATAACCGTATAGGGCCTCACACAGTATGTATTGCTTTGAAACAGACTGAGATTAAGAAAAAGCCGGCTGTGGTTAAGGTTTCTTGGCAGTCTTTCAGGATGTCAGTCTTTGAGCTTCCTACGAGCTGACAATCTCACAGTCTAAACACCAAGTCATTACTTGGCTCCTTCAGACTTTCCCAGAGCTTGTATTTCGTGGTCCCTAGGAACTGTGACTCTTCACATCATGACCGTATATATATTTTTAAAACAATCTGTCCCGTTTGATCTTAGCTATACCTTTGAACTTCCTACTCCTAAATGAGAGTTTTCGCATCCTGAAGTTGCTATGAAATCTTTTAATAAATAAACTGTATGAAGGTGGGTTGGTTTTTTTTTTTAGTCTTTTAAATAACAGCTATAAGACAAAGTTAAAAATTTAACATTAACCTACAAAGCTGATAAGAACAACTTTGTTACTTTTCAGGGATTTCTTGGTCTGACGAGTGCTGTGCTATGCCATGTTTTATTTCTTCCCTCCCTTCTCAAGAGTTTATTCTAATTTGCCAAGTAGTTGTCATGGTTTGGTATAATTAATATATAGTTAAAATGTACTTGCAGCAGAAACAAGCTTTAGAAAGGAGATCTATGATGAATTTTTTATAGCAGAACTTTGCTTGGGCCTTGATGCCTTCTTAGTTGCTTATGTCTAAAAGCAGAAAAGCACAGTTCAGCTGCTTTTTTCTGTTAAGATGTCATTGTTTTTAAAATGATGTGGTTATCAGTCACGAAAGGCTGGAACCAGCTGGAACCAGCATCGCTAAGGCCTGAAGGGACAGGTTCTGAATAAAACTACAAATGCAAATGAAATCACAGTTAAGCTGAATGATAGATTGCGTAAAATTGTATCCTCAACCAGCCTGGCTTTTTCCTTGAAAAGTGGGGTTTTTTTTTGTCAAATATTGTTAAATAAAGGAAAAATATATATATAGATCTGTCCTTCCTCCTGAGAACAGGCTTCTCATTCCCATCAATCTTTTCTTAGGGTATTTTCATTCAGCGTTTCTCTTACTTACATGTTAATGCCATAGAAATACTCACACATAAAGACTCTCAAATGTAACCAATTTTTTTTTTTAACAAATTTAAAGTGGCAAGTGAAAAGTGGAGGAATTATAAAACAGTTTGAGAGTAATGTTTGTCCTTTCTGCGATGTCCACAATGGACAAGAATTAGAGCAGCACCCTGGCCGAAATGCAGAAGCTAGTCCCTGAAATCCCCTGGGAAATCCATATGTGTATAACTCCCTTCAAAAATTAAGACAATAACACTTCTCTTGTTGGTCCACCCTAATCTCACATTACATTAAATCAGGTGTTTTCTACTCTAATTCTTTTATATACATATAATTTCTTTCCCTAAAATATTCTTGAAGGAATATGTGTCCCTGTGGAATGGATGTATAACAATTCCTGCAATTTTAATGTAATAAAATAATTGCTCATTCTGTGGAATCACTGGGTTTTTTTTTAGTCACTGGAGATTCAGATTCTGCAAAATAAGATACTTTCCAGGAAAAAAATAGTGGATAAATTGGCACGGTTATAGAAGAGATTGCTAGTAAAAAAATCACTATGTGCGTTTGACAGAGGTGAGTAGGTTTTGACAGCACTACCCAACTCACCACTAAAGGAGATTTAAATAAACTTCCCCTCGGTTCAGATGTCACTCACTGAAAGGACACATTCATAAATAAAAAGAGATTTATTATGCTTTTCTATCTTTTGTTCTGTTTTTAGGATGTGTCGAAACCACAATTTAGAGAAGAAATATTATTATGAGATAGTCCTTCACCGAGAAAAAAAAGATATTGCTTGTCAAAACTCTTGTAGTATCTTAAAAAGAATCTTAACATTTTTAAAGAGAGAGTGAAAAATATATGTATAATGTTCTCTCGTAGTTTTGAAGTCCACAATCTCAGGAAAAGAATCTATGAAAAGAAAAATAACACAATAACCTTAAGACATTCATTGTTTAAGTGCTCTGGTTCTTGAATTATTCAGTTTACAACACATATAATTCGTAGAAATTGATGCTACATTGTTAAATTAGACCATAAATGTGGTAAGGCAGATATATTAAATCATAATAAACTCTCAGACAGAAGTGCTGAAATTTATTAGGTTACTAAAATAACCAGATGGATTTACAGATTTTCACTTTAATAGATTTCCAACCACTGGTATTGTGGGTATTTTCTAGCTTAGGTTAAATCACATTTCAGTTCTAACTCCTTTTTTAACCAGGTTCAAAAACTTTATTTTACTCTTCTTTCTAGATCTCATTTTTATATGCTTTATATTAATTAAGTGTGGTTTGATAAACGCCCATGACATTTGATGTAAAACAAGTTCATGTAAAGTTAGCCAACATTCTTGCAAGTTTTCTAAAGTACATGTGTAAGCAAACAGCTTAAAAGAAGTAGCTGCAACCATTTCTGTAGGTGTAACAGGCATGGCTTATTTTATACAACTGTGGTATCTAAGCCATTTGGAGAATTAAGATACAAAGAACCTCAAGACAAAAAAAAATACAATTTTCATTTTGCTGTGTTCCATGGGTAATGAGCTGCTTTCTTCTTCAGAAGTAATTTCTTCTCTGAAACACAACAGGCTTGCAAACAACATTAACCCTCGTGACAAAGTATACCGCTAAACAAGAAGAAAAATACGATAGTCAGACCGCAAGGCAAAAGGAAGAACCATCAGTGCAATTTTTATTAACTAACATTACAATAACGCTCCACAGTAGAGTACGTGCGTTCTCATTAGAGCAGTAAAAGCGTGTCTGCAGAATATAAATTCACAGGTACATCTGTAACTCAGCCATAAGTGTAAATCTGGCTGCACCCCACCATCCGCTATAACCTCCTGCCAGCTGTTCCCTCTCACAAAATACAACTTTATTTTCCAATAAAAAGGGAGGCCTCTCTACTTCTTCACCCGCTCCCTTTTCTCCATCCCCAGCAGCTGCCCTGAACACAGGCAGGTGGTACGCAAAGGAGTTGCAGTGGGATGGGTAGGAGCACCAATGAGGAACATGTTCCGTCCTGGCAGCACCTACAGTCGTGGCTGTTCTCCAAGTCCAAATCTGTCCCGAAAGGGTCCACACCTTTTTCTGGGTCCACCACCATTGTCATACTTTCCTTCCACAGCAGCGAAGCTGCTCACTCCCTGCACGGCAACCTGTGAAAAGAACTTTTAAGACAACTATACCACCAACCAACTTATTTTCATAGAATCATAGAATCATAGAATGGTTTAGGTTGGAAAGGACCTTGAAGATCATCGAGTTCCAACCCCCCTGCCATAGGCAGGGACACCTCCCACTAGACCAGGTTGCCCAAGGCCACGTCCAGCCTGGCCTTGAACACCTCCAGGGATGGGGCCTCAACAACCTCTCTGGGCAACCTGTTCCAGTGCCTCACCACCCTCAAAGTGAAAAACTTCTTCCTAATGTTCAGTCTAAACCTGCCCTCTTCCAGTTTGAAGCCAATTTTAGCCACAGAACTTATTTTGGCCTACATACTGTACCCAAAGCACTGGCAAAGGCTGCCCAGGGAGGTGGTGGAGTCCCCTTCTCTGGAGATTTTCAAGACCCACCTGGATGCAGTCCTGAGTAATGTGCTCTGGGCAATCCTGCTTTGGCAGGGGAGTTGGACTAGATGATCTCTAGAGGTCCCTTCCAACTCTGAAAATTCCGTGATTCTGTGAAATTTCATTTTTTTATGGGTACAGCTGAATTTGAGGTGGAGGATTCACTGCAAAAAGTCCTTCAGAAGCCAGACCAATGGATCTGGAAACCAAAGAATATTCATTAATTTGAAGTAGGTGAAGAGGTAGAAAGCACGCTGCAGTACCTACCACGCCAAAAAATAAAATCTTATTCTCCAAGTGAATTAAAATTAATTCAGCCAACAGCATTGTCAATCCAGTATGTAAAGAACAAAAAAACCCACGTGGCTCCAGTCATGCCTACCAAATAGATGTAAGAGCTCTGTAGATCTGATTTCTGTACTAATCTGAAATCAATCGGAAATGGGTATTAAATGCTGTCACCTGTGGAACGGGAAGCAGTTAACTGAAGTTTTCCTGCCAGGTGATGCTCTGGGCAAATGCAAAGTGTTATACAGTATAACATTAAACATGCGGGGAATAAAGATGTGAGGCAATGGTTAGAAGTCGCAGCAAGGGATATTCCAGTTAGGGAAGGGAAAAAAAAAAAAATCCAGAAAATGGCAAGGATTCCTCAAGTTCTGAGACAGGTTTCCCCAGGAGGAATTTCTCTCTTGTGCAATCCCCCTTTTGGAAACTCAAAATTAAACCGGAAAATGCTTTGAGCAACCTGAGCAGCTTTCACGCTGGCCCAGCTTTGCAGGTCGGGCAGGACCAGATGGCCTCCAAAGGGCTCTTCAAGCCTGAATTTTCCAAGATTCCTTGAAAATATGCTGGGCTACTCATCACTTAGATGTAAAACTAAGGTCACGCTTGCCTGTATATGCGATTCCTAGAATTTTTATGAAAACTATCTACATATATTGGATGCAACATGAATTGCCAAAGAAGATAATGTAGATAATTAAATGGTATGTTTTCCAGTTTAAACTGCATCCACAGCTGCTTGCAATTTGATTATTACAGATGAGTTTTATGGCTCATACGAAAGCTGCTGCATTCATAGCACTGACTTGCAATATCAATAAATAAAAACAAAATACTATGTATTCTCAAGTGGATGTACTTTGGTGCTTCAAGGTAAAATTAATGAGAAATATATGCATTTCTTTTGTTATGAATAACTTAATCAGCATATCGAATCACTTTAAAACTTATTTATGTGTCAGGGACAAAATTGCTTTCCATCTCCTGTTGACTGCAACCTTAATTGGGACTGGAGATGGAGTAGAAATATTTTATTAAATAGCCTATCATATAGAAAATTACAGTTTAGCGTTGTATTTGATGTGTAAAGCCCTGGTTGATGTGTCTTGTTTAAGCTCTAGTGAATTATAAACACACTGAAGACTGCAGCTGGTATTACTTCTTCATTTAAAGAACCACCGATGTAAACATTTTGTTCTCAGCTTGTTTCTTCTGTATTCTGTTGGCACTCGCTGAGCCAGTGCCAATAACAAGTTTTAGGAGCCAACACCGCTCCATACTTCCCCCCCTCCAAAAAAAAAAATCTTCATATTTTATTTCTTAATTTAATAAATGAGCCACTACACCTTCTCGCTGGCTTGGTTACTGTTGTGTGCATTTCACCCCTTCGCCGCATGCTTAGTGTGATGGATACCAAAGGAAAAACCCTGCAGACTGAAATTGTGTGTTTATACACAGGGCAGTTAGAACACAATCCATCTCCTTTATATCCTGATTTTTATTATGTCCAGGAGAAATAAAAGCCGTAGGATGGAGGAAATACCGGAACGGCTTTTGTTCTGTAGAGCTTGAGGGAGCAGGGGTGTCGCGGGCACCCTGAACTGCGAACGGGTCAGGCTCCTGCTGCTCAAGGGAGATGTCCTACTACAAGGAATTGGGAATCTTTCTCTCTCCACGTCAAATAAGGTAAGTATCTGTAAAACGAATTACTTCTATATCTAATTTCTATTCATTTTACCCACTTGTACCCCAGTTTAGAGACGTCAGGCAGCTGTGACTTTGCTTTGAAGTCTTGGCTGTTTTGGATATTTAAGATGAACGCTCATCTTAGGTATTTTGGAAATTAGACTGACAGTTGGTTCTGCTTTGAAATGCAACTTTGGAGGATGCTAACGGACTATTTTCTAAGAGGAGGCATCTTTTTACTCCAGGATTACTCAGCCATCCAAAGCTGCAGGGCTCAGGAGCACAAAGCTGTGTCCACCCTAACCTTAACTAACTCTAACCCTCACCCTCACCCTGTGCCCTCAGTGGTACTTGGGGCCAGAATGTGGTGGAAAATGCCAGTTTTCAGGACAGACGTTTTGCTAATGAGACATCAATCTAGTTGGCCTGCGTACAGCCCCAAGGTTATCCTTCACGAGCATGTATGCAGCACGCTCAGCCCGGGCTGACAGGAGAAACTTCTCCAGGCTGGAGTTCAGCAAGTAATTTTCTTCATTAAGAAACAATATTTTTTTTCTCCAATGTTCCTGAAGGACCAAAGGATTCATTTATAGGAGCTTATTTTCCATGGTTAATATTAAAACTTCTTTTTAATCCCTGCATTGAAATGCAAATTCTTTATACAGAAAATGAATCTGTGGGAGGTTCAAGTAGTAAAACAAATGGTCCCCGATGACCTGTGAGACACGACAAATGCATCTAGTGTGATGAGGAGATTTGGGGGACTATATTCTGAAACCTAAGATCTTTAGAAAGGAGCTTTCATATTCGTCTGCTCTTGCAATACCTGATCTTGCTGTTCCTGCTTCTTCTCCAATTTAGTTGAGGTTTCACTCTCCAGAATTGATCACGCTCTGTTGGTGCCTTATTGTTTTGCCTTTTACTTGTGTGCCTAGACTTCGTCTTGAATTGCTTGAATCCATCCTGCCCAAAGCCATGTTGTGGGGCAAACGACCTCTGAAGGGAGGTGAGGCTGTGTCCCCCTCCCACCCTCCACTAGGAGTGTGCGAACACGCGCTTTTACCAAAAGCAGCTCCTCAAAGATCTGCTTCTTCGGCCAACTGAGGGGTTGATCCTGACTGCATTAGCTTCAGCTATCTGCAGAGAAGGCGGCGGGGGCAAACAAGCACAGACATCTTAGATCATCAACTGCAAAGCACCGTATCTGTCACGCCTGACCGGGGCAAAAAGCTGCTGAATCCCACAAATCCCGAACCTTTCCTATGGCCTGGGGAGGGGCAAAGCAAAAAATTAGGTGCCTCAGCCACCCTATATTAGCTGCTTCACTCAAGAGTTGTCTCTTTCCCCTACCTTGAGCACAGCAACTACCTACGTCTCCCTTCTGGGAGTCTCTCTTCTGCCTTTTCTTTTTTTTTCTGCCCTCCAGTCCATCACTGGAAGAGATATTGCTAAGCAAACATTTCTGCTGCTCTTCTGCCTAATCATTTCCAGCTTTTCTAAATAAATATCAAACAAATACTCCTAACACGTTCCTTAATGTACTTTCTCCAGTCCCAAGCAGCCAATCTCAACAAAGCCCTAAGTCATTTTTGTTTTGCTTCGCAGCAGGACTTCCAGTGATTTGCTTCTGGTGCCTATCAGGCCCTGATGAGAGGCCGCCCCAATAACATTAGGTTTTTGTTGGTCTCTGCTGGCACCTTGCCTCCTCCTAATCAGGCCATTTGGGACAAACGTGGTTCTTTATGGGCAGGTTGGCTGAGGTAGTAAATAAACACACGTCCGATGTAAATTGTGAAACCAATTAAAACTGTAGTGATTTACAGCATTCAGGTTTCCGATGCAGTGAACCCAAGCATAAGTCTGGATGATGATTTCCAAATGCAATAAAAGTCTCTGCTAGAGAAAAGCGTTTGCCAAAGAACAGCAGCGTTGACAGCAGAAGGAGGTCACGCTTCGCCACCTCTCCACCGGTCAGATTACCTGTCCCTGCCCTTTTGCTTATTGACTGTTTGCATTATCTCAATTAAACCTACGCTTTCTGGGTCAGGAGGATGGGTCCTAATTCCAAACTTATAAATGTCGCTATAGCAGCGGATGCAGTATAATAAGAAAAGTACCAAGAGCGGTAGGAGAAATGCCAGAGAGAAACACTCCCTCTCCGAGGGTATTCATTCTTTGATCCTGTGTCCCCAAACACTCATCCCTTGCCATTCTTTTATATATTTAACACCACATCCTGAAAATCTGTCTGAGGCCGCTGTTGTCTTTTTCATATTCACTTTTTTCTTGCACAGCTTTCAGGGCAGGATCCACAAGGTTCAGACGCGTACACACAGCGTCTCTCGGGTCTGATGCTGGCTTCTGTCTGGCACCGCAGGCAAGTTTGCTTAAATCAACTGAGCATCCCATGGACACAATTTTCACACCCAACCTAGGAAAAGCTGGCACTTAGGTGAGAGAGTATCACTCACAGTGTGCGTAGTGCCAAGCTAAGCGCAGCCAGATCGAAACCGAAAACATAAATGATGCTAAAATAAAGACTGAAACAGTGACTTTAACATTTCGGGGATGATTCTGAAGCAATCATGTCTCCGCAGGCAGCTCCTCCTGCTGTTATTTCAATTCTGCATGCAGACGTTCTCACCGAGGCAAAAACCACTCTCCATCATGTCACAGGCACCGCTCTTCCTCAGCGAGAGTATGGAGAAAATTATTTATACTCATGCACAGGGCGAGGTTGCGTCAAGGGAACAATATCTGTTTCCTCTGAAAAACGTTTCTGTCGGTGTGGGTACTGTCAGAGACGTTGGATGAGGAACACGGTTCATACGGTTATCAATAACAGATGTTACAGCCACACTTTCTTAGTCTAATCCCGAATCCGCTAAAATCCATGTGGGTTTCGGTGGACATAAATGAAGAAAAATAAGCTGAGAATATGTATATATAACATATATTACAGTTGTTTTGGAGGGTTAAACTAACAATGCAAAACTTTTGTGCTGAAGAGTTTATGTATTTGAGCATGCACGTAAATTGACAAAAAGCAACGTGCAACGATCTTTGGATAAGCACCGTATTTTTATTTTAAGTCTGTTAAATGCTTTTTTATTCATTAATAAGACGTAAGAACACAAAAGTTAGATAAAAACTCACGTCTTTCTATTCCACCCTAAAAAAGGCCTTGTTTTTTAGTCAGCCATCCTTTTGATGACGTCGCTGACATCTTAAACACATAAATATGCTGTAGGAACAACTGGGATTTGGACAACACATTGCCTCGGATGGTTTTTTTAATCACCACTGTCACCTATGAGAGAGTAAAAAGGAAAAAAAAAAGAGATAAACTAATAGTGAGGACAATGTGACATCGCTTTATCATGTTTATAGACTTTCTCTCTGAGGGATTCACAGTCTCCGCTGTGCTTATGGTAATTGATATTGTGTGTACACTGCAGAATAAACAACAGGGACTCGTAAAAAGTAACCTGACCACAAAGCACAATTCCGTTACCTTTTCTCTTTTTCCCGCTTGGCAGTTTCCCCTCTCAAGGAGAACAATTCACAGTAGCGGTATATAAACTTTAACACCATAAGGCCCAAGCAAGTGCCCAGGAGTCGGCAAAACAATTCTGAAAAGCAGAAAAAATAACACTGATCAACACAAATCTTTTATCTGTTGTATCTTTCTGCTGCTCAGCCCCCAACTGCCCATTTACAGAGAGGATGAATTGCCATCTGTTACCCTTGTCCTTTTGACATCAGTGAAATACGAAGCGGACCAGACAGGCCATATATTCAGACTTTCAATAGCAACTCGTTAGAGACTGTGCAGTTACACATTGACATTACACGCTTCTTAACGTTACGGCGGTACACAAGGGCACACGACACCCAGAGAAAGCCCTCCCTTTGTGTTGTGCTGGGACGTGGCCACAAACGCCCTCTGATGCTGCCATCCGTTTTGGCCAGTAGAGCTGCCCGGAGGATGATGGGCTGAGAGCAGTAACCTCCTGCACGGACCCAGGCTGCTGTGGAGGAGGACATCCATCCACCCCCTCAATGACGGCACGGTCAGTTAAGCTTTGAGGAGTGATAACAGAGGAGGAAGAGTAAACAAAATTGGATACTCACATTGAACACGGTGAACGATAGACTTTAGCCTGACATGTAGAGTGGTTCCCTTCAACACAAAAGCACTGAGAAATACCAGAAAGGCCTTTCTAAATTGCTTTTTCCCTATTTGCAGGTACTCGCACCAGTTAAAAGCCCATCTTTGTCAAGGAAAAGACTTCTGCTTTCATCCGTTGCCTTCAGAAATACTTGCTCTAGTATGAATAAATGATGTGTTTTCTAGGAGCTGAAACATTTCGTGGTCTGTTCAGCACTGCTCAGCTGTGGGCTACAAACTGATAAGACACTCGGTTATCTGACCCATCCTTAAATGGCAGACCTTCATTATGCACCCTATCAACAGCTCCGTGCAAAAGCAAGACCTTTACACTAGATATTAGGATGATTAAGTCGTCTTCAGGAATAGTAATAGATAAAAGTGATGTACCAACATTTAGGGTTTGAGCATCATTTAGAGAGAAAAATAATAGGTGTGATACTGGGGAAAGGCCAAGAAGCGGTTTAGGTTTAAGATTTAATGAAAAGCCATTCGTGTTCCACAGAAGGCGATAAGCTGTATTATTTTCTGGAACGCGAAAGTACTATCAGTCGGTTGGCCTTTTGCAAATCAGGGGTTATATAAAGTACTATATAAACCAGCTGAGACCTCCTTTTAAATGTCATACTGAAATCAGCATGTGATCGGCACGGTAGGAGTAAAATTAAGAGTACAGTAGGTGAAATTAGGCACTTTGTCTTGTTAACAGCTGTTTGCATAATGGTCTGCTGATTTAAAGGCATCTGTTCTTCTGCAGCCCATCATCTACCACAAATACCCACAGTATTAGAAATCAAGCCTCCTTTGTACACAGTTTGTGTGTCCCTCGTTTTTGTTGCTCATTTCAGTGCTGCGATCGGATGTGCTGGAGAAAACGCACCGAAATTCCGATCACATACGCTGGAACAACATGAAGCAACGACCATTTTTCACTTTCCGATCAGCGGAGTCTAATGTGTCTTTGCATCTAAATAAACTATTTGCATGATAAGCAGACATCTGTATGAAATTGTTAGCATCCAGTTAGCTAATATACTTCTTCTGTGGTATTTCAAATGCTGAATCGTCTGTTTCATTTTAGGAAGACGAAGCCGGTGCAATAGATCTGTTAAAAATGGATTTTTATGAATATTCACCCTATTCACAAACAAAGGTGTGTGGGGGGGGAAAACCTGAATGGAGAAGTGCTTAGTTTGTTTTTAAAAGATTATGCAAATGCTCTCAGATCATAGTGCATATTTTTATCCGACTTTCAATTCCCTTCTCACCGCTGTAGATCTTTGAATTGTTAAGCAGTTTGTTGTTAGGTTTTTGTTAGATCGTGTTCTGCTAGCTGACAGCTCCTGGTTAATTTATGGGGCCTCAGCTAGAGTTAGGGTCCCTGCTCACCACGTGTGTGTCCTGAACCCTTCAGGTCTTATTCTGGTGAGTAGAAATCACCCGGACAAAGACTTGAATTAAGAGGGAGCTGAAAAGAGCTCCAACCACTGACTTGTATTTAATCCTTAGAGGAAATGTCTTTCTCTCCGGCATGTCTGCATTTCAAGCCTTTGCCTTCAAAACTTTAATTAACCTTGAGAGGAGCTTAATGGCTGAATCTCTACATGCTGAGATTAGAGCGTAACAACAGGCGGTTGCTCCAGTTTTCTGGGGAGAGTAAGCACCACCGCTTTCACTTAGAATGCAGCCCTTGGAAGCAGTGACAGCGCGCGCTGCAAACTGCGTGTGCGGCAGACCCAATTTTCCATAATTTCATCTCTGACATAACTGACATTAAAGTCAGGACATATCACAGAGGGGGGAAAAAAAAATAAAAAGTACAACAGCCATTATCAATGATAAAAGTGTTTTTCTGCTTGTTATTCAGGAAGAGACACACTAAAATGAATAAACATTTTTCCCACTGGGGAAATGGTCAACAATAACAAACGTGAGGTATAGAGGGGTCTTTTTTTTTCCCCCCACCATCAACTGTGTTATTGCTGAAGTGTCATTGGGCTGCAGGATTTTGCCCCAACGACACTTGAAAAGCTGCCTTTCGGGGGGGCGAGCGTTGGGTAGGTGAGAGGAAGGCAGCGACCTACGCCGCCGCTGGGGATCCCCAACCTGGGCAGCAGCGCGCAGGCATCGCCTTTTGAACAGGGGAAACGCGCTGAAAACAGCACGAGCACCATTTTCTTCCTTATTGGAAGCAGTTTGCGATTGATTCTCTAACAGGTCTACACTGTGTATCAAATTTCCACGTTTACTCTTTCTGGTCTAACGACCTTCCCTTTTCTCCTGATTTTAACCTCACTGCTGCACTGTGCTCTCCAACAGGATTTAAGTAAATCTGTTATCCATACGTTACCTTTGAGATGAAGGCCAGAGTCTGACACTGACTTCCCTTCTCCAGGACAGGCTGATTCAACACGAAAAAGGGTGGTGAGATCTCACTGTTCTGCTGAAGTCTAATCTCCCACCTGTCCCTCGCCTTCTATGCTACCCAGTTAAAATACAAAACCAATTTACTTCTCAACAAAAGCAGAGCAAATATCTGAAGCGTTTTATTTGAAGTTTTCCTAAGGCCAGGATCAGACGTTCTGTGTTGCAGGTTTTGCCTCCCGCTGGACCTGTGGTTCTGCACGCAAAGGTAAGAAACCAGTTCTCTTCCATTCATAAAATGAGTTGTATTCTACAGAAGTTAGAGCCCCGCATCTTATGATGGAGCATAATTCAGCTTTCCCATTTAGCACACGTTCATCAGCGATGTCTATCGCCTCCCATACACCAACACGACTTCACTAGAGACTTGTGTTTTCATATATGCAAACCCACATTTTCTACCAAAAAGCATGTTTTGCTGAATTTGGATGGTCTTCCTCTCATCCCCCAGAAGGGCAGGCTGATGTTCAGAACGTCAGATGAGGTCTTTTTCCCCATTGAACAACTCATCTTTTTTTTTTTTTTTTTCTGCCTTCAAGCTCTGAATTAGTTTCGCATCAGCTTCAAAAAGAAATAGTAATTAAAATATGTTCTTGTTGTCCACCTTAACGTGTTTGGTGGTACTTGCGAACAATTTGGCTTACAGAGGTATGCAAATCAAAATCTATGATATGGTGTCTTGTAACTCAAATATGAAAGACTGATGCGTGAATTTATCTCAGGTAAAATCTGCTCAGTTGCTGTAGTTTAAAATAGGTCAAGACTGAAGCAGTTTATTAATGACATAATTACCCAGATATCAGGGAACCAAACATTTGCAGTCCATGTCATCAATGCAACAGATAACCCATAACGCTAGACTTTTATAAAAAGCGTATATGCACCTCTGCGGGTTTCTCAGTGCCCCTCAGCACCCCACCTGAGAGGCTGTGCCCCAGAACCTGGGGGTCTCCAGCAACCCGCCAGCAGTGCTGGGTCCCTTGGGCTGCGGGTAGGGGACATAGCATTGCACGTGCCCATCCTGCCGCCAACGGCCCCCTGACCCGCACCCACACCTCTCCTTTGTGTCAACCTCAGCAAACTGCGGTTCCCTCATGCCCGTTTAACCTTTCGTCTTCCTCTTTTTAAAGGATGACTTTTGGGAAAGTGCTTTCCCAGGCAGTTGGCTGTCCCATTCGTGGTCCTTATTTTTTTATATTCTAGTTTAATTTTTAGGCTAGTTTTACAATTTTTTTAGATGAAGTTTGAGTTAAAAAGTCCTTCAGCTCCCAAGCAATGCTTTGTAGGGATTGTAGGCCAGACTCTACCAGGGGAAGACTGAATCTATTGAACTGAATAAATTCATGAATAATTCCCTGAGCTGTTCTCGAGGGGAAGAGTACATGAGCAAAATACACTGGACAGGGCTGCAAAGCAGAGCACAATACATAGAGTGAAGTGCCACATCTCCTGCAGTTAGGGTGTCTTCCAGAACGATTTTGCCTGGAGAGCCTCGAGCCAGTGACAGGAGAATTTATCACCAGCCATCTACTGCAAAGGACAGCTCTACATATTTCCTGGGTTTAAGTGTGCTCTGCTCCAGTGAGACCTGATAAAAGCTTATGCTCTGGGTCAGGCACCAAACCCAATAGCAATGGGGGGGGCTTTTCTTCTCTTTCCTTGTATTTCAAGGACAAGAGGCTACCTGGATCTGCATAAATCTGCTTTTAAGCCACGTCTGTACCACTTCTTTTTGGCCGCATCTGAGTATTTTGCCCATTCATATGGTATATTCTTTGAAAAAGAGAGAAGCTTCTCCTTTCCTTCCTATTTTCTGTTTGCACATATTTCATGAGACACAACAAGGAGGTGGATGTTAAGGAACTGTGTCGTTATGTCACATATCTCTGGGCAGTGCTGGAGGCCCTACAGATTAAATGCCATTTTGTGCATTCATGGGAAAAGCTGGGGGGTGCCCATACAATAAACAGCCCAGATTTACACCGTGCCTCTGAATTTACATGTGAGTTTTCAACCCAAAGACAGAGGGAACAGCACACAGCAGTCAGTGGAAACTGTTAGGCACTTATTAGAGAACAAAAAATCTCCTCATTGCTTTCATAAATATATTGTGAATATCCTTTTGCCTCAATTCTCTTTTACACCTCCTCAAAATATATATTCTCCCCCCTCCCCAATGTCCTCTATATCCATTTTCTGTCTCTTCTGAAGCTCTTTCTACTTCTTCCTCATTTTCTGTTCCCTCTCTTCCCTGGCCCGAAATTTTAGTCTCACCCTCTCTGCCTTTGAAGTCAGCGGCTCCCAGCTCTCAACTCCTTAGACTAGTTCGGCCAAACTGACTTTGTAGAAGCGCCCAGAAATAAAAGTCTGAGAGTCGTAAAGGGTCATAAAATAGATTGTTTCAAACCTTTGCCTGACTCTAGCAACAAAAGGCACCTTTGAAGTCTTGTAAATAACTCATCTCACCCCTTCTCTTTGTAGAATGAACACAGATGGCAAATATCCAGTTACTTTTAGGTCTTTAGAAACCTGCTCACTCCTCTCCCCCCTCTCTTTTTTTCCAGAGAATTAGCAGTTTCCCAGGCAAAACCTTCAAAACGAGAGTCAGCATCGCAGTGCACGGAGAGGAGCGCGGTGTGTCCCTGCCGAGGAGCTCTGCTCTGGCCCTGGGAACCCACACAACTTCTCGGGTCCACGAATCGCCCCCTCGCATCGATCATTTATGATGTTCCACTAAGAACAAAAAAAATCCTTTCTGTTCGGTTTCAGACAAAAATTAAATAAGCGTAAAGCACAGGTGATGTCGGAAAGGTGAAACGTCAGGAAAAAGACGTGACTTTAACGGTGGGAAAGATTTGACCTGCCTGCAGTTCTGGGCAGTGCCGAGAGATGGTTTGTTTTCCTCTGAAATATTCCCCCTTCACCTCTGCCTCGGGCAAACCCCTGAAGGCGGCGATACTTACGTTCCTGGGGGAACCTGCCATTAACGATGACTCTTACCTCTGGCTGCCGCCCATCGCTGGACCACCTCTGCAGAAAGTACAGACACTGAGCACGTATACCCTTTAAATGCTGGATTAGGTTTAGGCTGTTAATGCAACTAAAAAAGATCAGTTATTTCAGTGAAAATTTTGGGGTCATTCCAGTTAATAAGCAAATGGATATTTTTCACGTCTGTCTTATGGAAGAAGCACACAGAGTTTTAGTGATATTTACCTTTTTTGTTAAGGCTGGAGGTCAGCCCACGGAGCGTGTTGATCGCTGCAGAGATCACCAGTACCTTCAGAATACTGCTACAGTATTGAATACACCATACAGGTATGTCCTGGCTCAGACCAGCTATTGAAAAGAAATGTTTAAAACGTACCCGACATGATATAATTTGTTTATATACTTGAATACTCAAATAGAACGGTAACGCAGTGTAAACTATGAAGGGAACTGTCTCATTCACAAATAAAACTGGTGCTAAAAACCATGACTTTCCTCCCCTCAAAGTAGATGCATAAAACTTTCTGAGCAGGAAACTTCTTATGTTTTTCCGTAGAAACTTTCTTCTTGCTGCAGTTGTAAGTGACATGCTTACAAGTGTTGAATGCTCATTACAAAGCATAACATGATTAAAAGTAGAGTTTCTGGTTGATTAAAAGCAAAGAAAATAAACCCCAAGTTTCCAAAAATTAATACATGTTTAATTAACCATTTTTAAACTGGAATTTAAGCTGAACTATATGCACCTATTTTAGAAAGAAACAGCGTCTAAGTTCAAAGAAGCCTCATGGCTGCAGATGTTCCACGAGCACACTTTTCTGTCGTTAGGTCTTGGTATATCTCCATGCTGCCCACATATACATTTTGAAAGCACTCCGTATGTTTTCCAATTTGTTTTCAAGATTTTCCAGTGAAATATAATTCTAAGTGAAAACACTAAAAAACTAGTTATTACTAAGTTCATTTCATGAGTTTTATACACTCTAACAAGCATAGCACGCTTTTCATATTAACTTTGCAGTCCAAAATCAGTTTATAATTTGCTGTATATAATCATATTCGCTATTTGACTTCAGAAGAACTTTGTACAACGTTTCCTTCAATTTATAGAAAGTTCTGCTAATTCCCATCTACATAAAGATAGAATCATCAAAACCAATTTCTGCCTTGCACCAGGGTAAGATATAAATTACACTGAAATCAGTGGGGAGGGATAGGAATGGGATTATAATGAAACTACAGAGTTTTGCTGCATGTGGAGAATGTGAGAAATATCTGCGATGCTTTTAAAGGAAAAGCAGATTACTGGACACAGGGGGTCTGTTTGTATTAATGGCATTCCGGAGATTTATGTCCTGATAGGGAACTGGACATTTAATGTAGGTTACTAGAGATTTCTGGATGGATTTCTAGGACAAATTAACTGTCAAAAGTTGTTTATATTTGTTGTCTCAGAATATTTTGAGAGAGTCTACTGAGAAAAAAAAGAAATCAGACAAACAATGACCTTTAGGTTTGCAGAACATTCAGAACCTGAGTTTGAGAGAGGTGTGCAGAACCAGGTAACTGTGATGAGAGTCCTACTGGGGGGTACAGAGAGGTGGGGGGCACCCGGGCACGAAAGCGGGGCTGGACAGCCAGGAGGTACCTCAACCTATGAGCTGCCGACGGTGGCTGGACGGATTCTGTTGCCACCCCATCACGTCTCACATTAAAAAAGGATGTTCTGGAAACTTGAAAACACATGTTGGCCTGATCGCTCAAAGAGAAACTCCAACTGGACTTCCAGTTTCTTTAGGGGAAGGATTTCCTTTATAAAAGATGAGCTTCACTCAAGGTTTCAAGAGTTTTACCACATCTCCCATCTGCCTCCTCTTCATCTTTTCCTGTGAAAAGAAAGTGCTTTTCAGCACTCATCACCTTGCTTCCCACAGTCCCTTCCACCACCTCACGCAATCACAGAATCACAGAATTTTCAGAGTTGGAAGGGACCTCTAGAGATCATCTAGCCCACCTCCCCTGCCAAAGCAGGATTGCCCAGAGCACATTACTCAGGACTGCATCCAGGCGGGTCTTGAAAATCTCCAGAGAAGGGGACTCCACAACCTCCCTGGGCAGCCTGTGCCAGTGCTCTGTCACCCTAACTGTAAAGAAGTTTTTCCGTATATTTGAATGGAACTTCCTATGTTCCAACTTATGCCCATTGTCCCTCGTCCTGTCATTGGGAACTACTGAAAAGAGTCTGGCTCCATCCTCCTTCAACCCACCCTTTAGATACTTGTACGCAGTCATAAGGTCTCCCCTCAGCCTTCTCTTCTCCAGGCTAAAGAGTCCCAGCGCTCTCAGCCTTTCCTCATAAGGGAGATGCTCCAATCCCTCAATCATCTTAGTTGCCCTACGCTGGACTCTCTCCAGCAGTTCCCTGTTCCTCTTGAACTGGGGAGCCCAGAACTGGACACAGTATTCCAGCTGTGGCCTCACCAGTGCAGAGTGAGAAAGTGCCTCATCTGAAGGCACTTTCCAGCTTCTTAACACGTCACAAGTGCCACAAGTATGCAACACAGCTAAGAAAGGGGGAACGATTCACTTGGCAATGGCTTGGGTTTTGATCACTACCCCACAGCGAGCCCTATATGATATGTGGACCTCTCTCTGCAGGTAGTTGATCCCTTCATACCGATTCGTGAATCTCTGCCGTGTGCTCACAAAAGGCTGGACTGCCTTGAGGAGCAAATCCCTCTGAAAACCCTTTCTTCTGCTCTTTGTTTAGCAGATGCCTGCCTTCCAGTTTAACACGTCTTTCACAACATTTTCGGGTCTGTTACAGGGCTCTGCAAGTCACACAGAAGACGTAATAACCCTTAGTCATACACAGCTCCTCAGACCCAGAGCTGCCACCGCACCGCTTGGCTTTGCCCAGAGGCTGCACAGGTCATCTGAGTTCCTGGCTCACTCCACCTCTCTCCTCTCTCTCACCTTTTTGTTGAGAGGCTGCTAGGATTACCCAGCCTTAGAACTAAAACACACGTGTTTTCCAAAGACTATACAAAGGTTGGATTATCTCACATGTCTGTGAAGGCATACAAAAAATATTTGCGGCTGCTCTGAGGAACAATTTAATTTCATGGAGTCACTTCTGATCATGATCAATCATATCAGAATCGGTCCATTGTGTTTTGGGTCATTTTTTCTCGTCTGTGATATTTTCTGCTTCTCTGAATCGTTTTCAGTTGTACAATTCTCACCGACTTCCATGCCCGTGGACACAACATATTATAAAGGATATTGCCCATTAGTTTAGCTATGTGAATCTTAAGTTAAAATACCAGTCCTCGCTTTACTTTTTATGCTACTCAGCAGCGACAGAAGGTATGTTATTTATTTCAGATTCTCATGGAAACAGCTGCAGCCGTTTCAGTGGAAATCTCTATTGAATAAGACCTGAAGCTGGATCATTTCTTTATTACTCAGGTTAGACTACTTGTTCTGCACCATTGTTCATCAGATCAAAAGACCTGTCTGTTCTGTTTTGAAGGCAGAGTGAACGATACTGAATATTGCAGTCAAACTGCGTGTTGCTTTTTAAAATGTGCAAGTTAAAAGGAAATAGTTCCTTAATAAAAAAAAAAAAAATCATCATCATTACGAAAGCCTTCCTAATACTATGACAGCAGTAGTCCATAAATGAGGGTTCAGCCAAAACAATCTAATGCTACGTGTTTGCATCCTTTCCCTTGTGTTAGGTTGCAAAATCATTTTCACTAAGAACATTTGGCAAAATAAAGTTCTTCCGGAAGGTGATAAGGCGCAGAGCTCTGCTAATAATTTCAATACAGCATAAACTTTCATGTAACTGGACGAAGAATTTTCAGAATATAAAAATGTACAGAGCATTAAAAAGACAGCAGCTACGAAATACAGACACTAGCTATGCACGCAGCCCTTAACTTTTGCACAATGGTTTTCATACAATTCAATCTCCCCTTTTACATTATTCGTAAATACAGTACTTGAACCAAAAATAGTTCTTGTTCAACACCGGTTCATTCCGTTTCAAAATAAGAAATATTATTTCAAGTCTCTTTAAAGCTCTAAAGCGGGCTATTATAGCGCTGATAGCATGCTAAATTTGATAGGATTGAACCTACTCAGAAACCAATTTCATTGGTTGGCAAAGGTAAGTTGAAGACATAAATATGCTGCTTTTTTAATCACGACAAATACTGCTTAATTGTAGATGCAAATCTTAAAAACATAACCTATATCCAAGTGACAGAATATTCACAGCTTAACACTCTCATCAAAGAGAAAGGTTTACTTCACTGGATGGAGGAATGATCCTTGGATTGTAGACTCCCAGAGAATTTTCAAAAGTCTGATTTAAGTTTCACCATTGACTCATTCATCCTCGACTGCTTTCGGAAGAACTCAGCAAACCTCCTCCTGCGGGAGCCACCTGACGTGTCTCATTAGAAACATCTATATCACCGTTTTAGTTCACATCAGGACTATACCGTTAATGCGAATCTCCGAATCACCCGCCCTCATGCTGCGCAGTTTACGTAGTAGTGTCATCTCCAAACGCCAACACCTGGATTCATTTTGGATGAAAATAAATCATTATATTTCTCCAAAGGAGGCACCTACTGCGCCCCAGCCACCGATGGGAATTCACTCCAAAAGATCAGGTAAAGATAATCCAAAATATGGTCCCTGAAAAGCATCTAGAGTGAATGAAGTCATGCTGGTGTTGGCATGGTAACCTGTGCTTTTGCCTTTGACAGGTGCTCGTACCAACGTTTCAGAGGGCACGTAAGGAATTTCACACTTAACCCTCAGGATGATGCACACAAAGTCTCTTATTGTAGATACGGACCTGCCTATGGCTGTGACATTCCCTAATGACAACTTCTACACCCAAGTGCGCTGCACCCGCTAACGGACAGGGCAGGATGAGGAGAGGGTCCCAGCGCATGCGTATTCCCAGTGTGAGTGTACCCACAATTTTGGGTGAAATAGGTAAAATTTTTGCAAGGAAAAAGAAGGAGAAATATTTGTTCCAACTCTCTAATTCAAGAAAAGCGCCTGTAGGAGCTCATGGTTACAGAGGATAAGCAATGAATGAGTTGTATGTTCCTTATCTGAATATACCCGAATCCCCCACGCTCTGTGCATTATACAAGAGTTGATTGTGGGAGGTAGATTTAAACAAGTTTGGAGAAAAGAATTTACTTTATAATTTAGAACAAGATGATTAGAAAGTACAACAAAGCTTGGAAATTGGGTAGAATTTGCAAGGTAAAGTAAACATTGATTATTTTCTTTTGATGATTAACTTCTTACAAAAGCTGACTGTGAATACCGAGGCATCTGCATAAATGTGAAATATATAGGAAGGGTTTTTTCACAAGCGCTGACTCCTTAACAGACCATAAGAATTTGATAATAAGCCAGTGAAATGTAGGATAAAAGAACTTCATCCTCTTCTTTTGCTCATTGATGACTATAAATTTGCTTAAACCAAAAATGCTATATATTGAATAAAAATCTGTAATAAAATGGCAGCTGACAAGTAAATGTACATCCTCTGGTTTTAAGACACACTGCAATAAAAACAGAAAAAAATTGCTTGGAGACATTTAATTGTCAGTTGAACTACACTATTAGCATTTAACGTGTAATTGATTTGACAGTATAGTGGTAGGCCGTTCTCTGTAATCCTTTCCTCAGGGCTCTCCTATGGTTATGAGTTTTGATCTGCAGACCATTCGCCAGCAAACCGCTTGATGTCCATTTTTACATTCCCAAAGAAAAGGCTGTGTAAAAGGTGGTGGAATGACTAGGGTTAAGATAGGAAGAATGGCAGGGTGAGAGATGAGGGATTTGAACTAAAACATCTGACTTTCCTGGCCACTGAAGTAAAAATAATCCATGATGCAACTGATCTCTAGCTCTCACCCTCTTCTCTCTTGCTAGAAACGTCAAACGGAGACAAAATACTGCCTTCATATTTCCAACTTAATTTCACCTTGGCAAGAGAAGCCCAAAAACTTGATTTCAGGTCAAAACCAAACTGACACAAAGAAATATTCAAACAGATTATGACAACTTTGCCAGAATATTCAGAGGTGTTTAACCGTAGTGGAAGCATCCAAATAACAGTAGTAGTTTTGAAATAATACACAAATTTCCCTCTCTCCCCCCCTGTAAGAAATCACTTTTTACCAGAGTTTGGCTATTTGGGTTTGGATTATTAAAAGGAAAAGATTTCTGCTTCTTACGTGTATGTTTTAGACTTCCACATGCCTTCTGTCCTCTTCTCTGTATGTCCTTTTCCCTTTCTCCCCCTGGAACCCAGCTCAAAAGAACAAACAAATTATTCATTATAGCATGAAACCCAGGAAAGCTTGGTTGCCTTGGGGTCTGCCTTGGAAAGCTGGTTGACCCTTGAGTACAAGAAGATGCAAACTCCCATTTAACCTCTTCTTCTTTTGGGGCACTTCGAAGAATTCTGCAGAGATTTCAGGGGAAAGAGGCACATGAAAGCCCTCTGAAGAGTTTTAGGCTTTCTCTCCTGTATTAGCCTCTACTCCACTCTTGTGGAGTACCTCCCTGCAGTACTGCGTCCAGCTCTGGAGCCCCCAACACACAAAGGACACGGACATGTTGGAGTGGGTCCAGAGGAGGGCCATGAAGATGATCAGAGGGCTGGAGCATATCTATGACGACAGGCTGAGAGAGTTGGGGTTGTTCAGCCCGGGGAAGAGAAGGCTCTGGGGAGACCTTATTTTGGCCTTCCAGTACTTAAAAGGGGCCTACAGGAAAGGTGTCGAGGGATTCTTTACCAGGGAACGTAGCAATAGGATGAGGGGTAACGGTTTTAAAGTGAAAGAGGGGAGATTTAGATTAGGTATCAGGAACAAATTCTTTACTGNCTGGGGAGACCTTATTTTGGCCTTCCAGTACTTAAAAGGGGCCTCCAGGAAAGGTGTGGAGGGACTCTTTATCAGGGAACATAGCAATAGGATGAGGGGTAACAGTTTTAAAGTGAAAGAGGGTAGATTTAGATTAGATACCAGGAACAAATTCTTTACTGTGAGGGTGATGAGACACTGGCCCAGGTTGCCCAGAGAAACTGTGGCTGCCCCATCCCTGGAGGTGTTCAAGGCCAGGTTGGACGGGGCTTGGAGCAACCTGGGCTGGTGGGAGATGTTCCTGCCCATGGCAGGGGGGTTGGAACTAGATGATCTTTAAGGTCCTTTCCAACCCAAACTATTCTGTGATTCTATTATTTTCCTAACACTTACAGGAGCTTTGAATATTTGAGTCCTTTACTTCTCCAACAAATTTCTTCAGATGCATACAGAGATGAAAAAGCATACTTCACAAGAACCGGCTAAATACCTGGCAACTGAATACTTCTTGCTTATCTTATCTGGAAAACTTTTTGTAAAAAATAAGAAAAATAAATATTTTCATTTTTTAAAATGCTTTAGCTGAAAAGCAAGAATGTTAAAAAAAAAACCCTCTAATTTCTTCACTTTCCTTTTTTTTTCTAATGTTAAGAGATTAACAAGTAAGAAAGGTAAACCCAAAGAAAAGAGCTTTGCACTACCTACCTCATAAAACAGGAACAGAAATTTTTAATGAAATGGAAGAGTAGAAAATTTCAAAATGTAAACAAATAAATTAAATATGTCTAATGTTTATAGGCTGTCTGTGAGGTAAAAATACTTAAAGGAATTGAAGCAAGATTTATTCTGGTATTTACAAACAAATATTCTTTTGCATTCCATTAAATTGCCAAGTAAAATAAATAAAGAAAATTCTCTGTCTCCCCAAGAATTCAGTTAAAATTAAAATTCCTGTTGACACTAGGCAACCAAGAGCTTTGGAAATAGTAGGAACTCTTATTTCAAGGTTCAAGCAAATCTGTGACAAGTGGTACCAGAGGATTATCTAAAGAACGTAGTGATTTCCAGAGAGAAATACTATTTAAAAAATCCGTTGCCCTGTTCTTTGAAGCATGTGATTGTGATCTCTGGTCAGCGACAGCAGTTTCTGATAATAAAGGATGCTGAAAGGATAATCCACAGTAGCTCCCTGTTCCTTCAAATTTCATTTCCCTCCCTGCGGTGAGTCCTGCACACATAACCTTGAAAAAAATTAAGGGATCTTTACAGAATTCCTCCCCCTGCCAGTGCTGTTGGCCCAGCCAGTCTGGCCAAGACGTTAATTGTTGTGAAATGTTCGATACGCACGTTGGGAAATTGTATAGAGTATCTCCACAGCGGTGCGTGTTCTCCCTGATAACACGCTGTCGTCCTTTTGTTAACGTTTGTACTATAGAAATACAGCTATTTTTATATCTAGAGCTCAGAGGAAGACAGGGATAAATATAACTGATGTAACGCTTATTTCCCAATATATAATCAAGACGAGCTGTTATTACAATTGTCACAGATTCTCTTTAAAAAACATTTCGCGTTCAGTCCCAACCACTGTAGAACAGACTCTGTGAAGGGCTGACAGGATAAAACTTCATTATTAATGTGGCATAAATCCCATGTAAACCAAGACAACCGCAGCCCTCCTAACGTGCTATTTTGGGGAGAAGAAAGGACAAATTCCAGGTCCTTTAACTGCTACAAAACATAAAAGTTGTTGTATGAGAAAGGGACGAGTGCATGAGTTACTGCTCAGCCTGTATACTCTTCAACAGCGCGATTTCCTCCTCGCTGCTATGTGCAATACAGGGCAATTTCCCATTCCTTCTCCACTCCTTTCCTTAATTAACATGAAAAAGATGTTCCTTTCCATTATTTGAGAATATTCTTTGCTTCTATAGATGAGACTGTAATTAACGAGACTGCAAGAAAGGAGAAAACCAAGAAATGCGATTCCTAAATTAATGAGATATTACCGATATTATGGATTAGAGCTGTTGAACCTTGCCAGCTAGAACAACAGCAGGGAGACAATGTCTGCTTTCTTCTCCTTATATTAACATCATTTTTAATTAAAAGAAACAGATGGAGTGGAGAGGAAGGCTTTTCTTTTATTCCTTCTCCAGTAACCTATGATTTTGGGTTTTATTCCTTTTTCTGCTCAACACGAAGGATGTTTGCCCAGCAACGCGATGGGAGGTGACAGGACAAAGCCGCCACTCAAACTTACCAGTTTTGACTTTTTCCTACATTTCCTTGCAACGCCAGTCACGAGCTGCCTTCCACACTGCTGTCTTAACCCCCTCCAAAATCATACACCTGGTTTCACAGGGGTTCTCCCCTCTTCCCCAGCACGGGGCTGGTGGAAAGCAGAAGAAAGCTGGCGCCCCACCAGCTGAGCCGTCCTTTAATTTGGAGATACACATGCTTAGACAGCAACCAATTTAAAACAGCTCTTCCCAACTGCAACAGATGATGAAAGATAAAGAGGGAAGCAGGGTGTGCCTGAAACCACCTCGGAAAATGACAGGGGAGCCGCTTCTGATGTATGCACCTACTGGGAAACGACAGTGGGAATCACCTTGCGCTGCCTCTGTGGATTGAGAATCATGAAAAAACAATAAAATAGGTCCTTCAAAGATGCAGAATGAATACAAAAAGAGACATTTGCCGTACTTTGACACCTGGTTTTAATGTCTCATTGAACAGTAATAATAAGTATCAGACTTAAAAAAAAAGGGGCATTCTTTTTACCATGCAGAGATGGATTTATTTTTCTTTTAACTTTTTTCTTGTCTTCTCTATATTCTGCCCTTGTGCAGCACGTTCCCCGAGACTTAGCTCTCTGCTGTGCAACTGACAACAAGGCTATTACTATGGCAGGTCAAATCTATTGCTTCAAGACTAACATATCCCAAGCGGAACCTGCTCAAGACATTTCATAAGGCTTCCAGCTCTCATAGCTGGAGAAGCTGAAATTCCCTGGAAAAAAAAAACAACCCAAACACACAAGCTGATTCCTCTCTCAAACCCATCATACTGTGGGGTTTATTGGTGGTGGTTTAGTTTGGGTTTTGTTTTTTCCCTTTTTTTTTCTCCCTTCCTTAAATACTTAAGAAAAAAGGGTCAGGAGAAAAAAGCCCAAAGTCCTTTTTAACTTTTTATTTGGACTTCACAGGACAGCCAAAAGGTCTAATTCTGTCTACAGAAATTGTAACACACATGCAAGAAACACCATCTCGCAAAACATATTTCACAGATTGTGCTGGGGACAGCGCTTTTGTATTTCGTTTTGGTACTACCTGCAGCAAAAGACATCTCCAGTATATGACTAAGGCTCCCGTGTCCTATGGTGGGGAATAAGAAATATTTGCCACTGAAGTTGCCCCGTCCCTGGAGGTGTTTGAGGCCAGGTTGGACGGGGCTTGGAGCAACCTGGTCTAGTGGGAGGTGTCCCTGCCCATGGCAGGGGGGTTGGAACTAGATGATCTTTAAGGCCCCTTCCAACCCAAACCATTCTATGATTCTATGGACAGAGCTGGCTGTCCACGAGCACATTGGAGCACACTCCTAGCTTTGGCTTGAGTAGCATTTTGCAGGTTTTAAAGCTTGGTTGTCTTGATTTCAGCTAAGCTCTCAGGAAAAGGAAGCAGAGTAAAAGTACATGCATCCCGCAAGTTTTTGGTGCATTTTTGGAGGAAGAAAATATTCAAATTTTGAAGTGAATACATGACGTCTTACTCATAGGGGGTGTAGCCAACATGAGAGGTCCAAGCCTACAAAACCGGAAGGCCGGGATACTTCTGATGAGTATCAGAGCACAGCACAGCGATGTTTTCACAGATTAGAGGTTGGGTACAAATATTTCACTATACAGGAACCTGGGAAGGGGAATAATAGTGTCAGTAACAAAAAATTATGACTACAGAAAAGCCTTCAAGTGCTCCTGTACTATTTGTCGATTGAATTTGCAGCCTGATAAGACCATTTTCTACCTGTGACGTCTGCTTGGTTGGTTGTTTTCCACCGAGATCACTAAGGTATGCTTACCATGTAAGATACTTCCAATCCCACTTTAAAAGATGATTTTTGAGAGATAAAAATCTTACCACTTGGGCTATGATTACCTGTTTAGGTCTGTGTTATTACACCGCTTGCACTGTCTCTATCGTAGGAAGCGTGAAAGCGTTGGTGGGTGTGCGTGCATGACAATGGATCTATTTATGAATTAAAAATAGACTGCAAAGTATGAAATAAATGTTTATTAACTTACTTGCATGTATCTACACTTGTGTTTCACAGTTCTTTTCTATAGTCCTTTTAGCTTCATGGAATATGGTAAATAGATTAACAGTGAAAGAGGTTACCCTTCTCTTTGGCACCATGAAGTAATCTGTCCTTAGAGGCGTCTAATTATAGGAGTAGTTCAACCTTTCATGTTTTTTGGCTTGCGGTAAAAACTATGTCCTGTCTGACTCCCAGCTGAATAAACTGCTTTACAAGCTTAAAAGAAAATGTTCTTGTTGTGTTAAAAACTGCATATTCTGAAAAGGGTGTTGAACTGCCGCCAACACCGTTACCAACTGCTGCGAGAAGAGAAACACACAGGTTTTTTCCTTGTCGCGGGGATGTAGCATTCTCCTTACCTGGCTGCACGCTAGAAGGACTAGACCTATGTCAATTGACAAAACTAATACTTTTTCTCAAAAGTCAGTGTCTGAGTTATTTTCCTTGCTTACAGTTGTGAAAATAAAGGCAAAACAAGCCCGTAGAATGAATCCAAACTCATTACTTTGCATTTCAGTCATGAAAAAATATAGGATCACTGAGTCACTGTCTACGTCTTCTTTACTGTTCGTCATTCAGCAATTAAAATTCAGATCTGTGAAAGTTTTGCAAAACCAGGGAAATAAAAAGATTTTTCTCAGCCATTTTTTTTGGTTTTGCTCTGGCAGGCTTTTCTGAGTTAGTGAATTATTTTTCTCCACATAATAATTCAAACAAGTATGTTTCCCGGAGGATGTTCATTTCTTTTTTTAAGCACATTTTTTCCTAGTTAAAATGGTATTTGAAAAAGGGAGAAGGAAACGAGGAAAGGAACAAGACAGATATATCAATCACTGAACAGTTTTAAAGAGCACTGACTACATTACTCCCGACAAATGCATTATGTCGTGATTCAGGAATAATAAGAAATCAGATCTCACGTACTATGCATGAAGTAAACCCAGCTTCAACCCCCTTTTTTTGATCGCCCAGGTCCATCGGGAGATGAGAAGGGTGGAAAGGCGTAAGAAAGCACCTCCAGGGCTCTGCAGGATGCAAACGCAGAGCACCGTACAAACTGAAAAATATCAGGCTTATTTCAACAGGCTTTATAATCTAGAGTTGTCATAGGACTGGCAATGAAAAATCCATTTCTGGTGCAGTACCATTTGCCCCATCAAAGACAGTCCTATGATATTTAGGTTATTATACCCTGAGAACAGGACCCAGCTGGCACCACTAAATTTAGCCGAACGTTAGCCCACGTGGGAATTTCTTACAGATGGCCGTCAGCTCATCTGCCCTGGAAAAGGTAAAAGCAATATAATTTCATTACTTGCAGTGAGCCTTTGCCTGTCACATCTGCAGAGCAATGACACCACACGGCAATTTTTTCAAGAGTTAGATTTTGCTCAAATAACATAGAATGGTTTCCCTCTGCATGGGAATAACCTGAGAAACGGGTCAGTTTATCAGCAGCTAAAGCCCATATATTTGAGTATGTTAACTTTGTAGGAGTAATGGATGTTTTATTATTAGCAATCACAAATGTTATCAGAGCTGTAAAGCCATTATTTAGCTTAGCGCTGTTCATTGATTAAGAAGCACTTTTAATTAAAACTACCAAAATTCTAGTCTCCTTCATTAGTGACATAATGGAATAAAGATGAAAAGGGGTCAGTTTGGGGATTATTTTGTGAGTATTAATTAGTTTGATTAATTAACATTACTTAACAAATTCTCTCTTGGAAATGATAGTTAAGTTAACAGAGAATTATAGCCAAAGTGGGAATCTCATAGTTGTTTGGTTTTAAATTTAGGAACCTAAATTAGAAGCCTGATTAACAGAAGGTAAATTCTACCTGCCAAATTCATATTGAATTTTTAAGTTAGTTTGTGATCAGATTTTAAATTCTGCCACTCATATTAGTAAGACATAGAAAAATACCCACCCAGGAAATCCTGTTCCGCCTTCGATGACCCATGATGAAGAAAAATAGAGAAATGAGGAAGGGTTCCAACTACGTACAGATCTCCAAAATCAAAGACCTCTCTTATTCAAGGATATAAACATCTAAGATATTTAAATGTGGGTTTTTTTTAGTCTGCAAACCTATATATATTAATCTGCAACAGCAACCCCCCCTTTTTTTAATGTTACACATTAATACATGTTGTATGGTTTTAAAATAGTTTGAAATTGCATTTACATGATTCAGTTTTACTCAGTTTCACCCACATGTAACATAGGAGTAAATCTATCACAAATTTTTGTGAGACGAGATACTTTTTTTTTTTTTAAATGAAGTGTGTGTATATATATTCGAGGCAGAGGAATTTCCCTTCTCTTTTCTAAAGGTTTTTGAAAAGTGGCAGCTTTCTTGAGGGCTGCTCTCCAAAGTGAGAGAGGAGCATGTGCTTCCAAATTATTCAAATTCTCCTGAAGTTTCTGCTGAAATCAGAGAGTTGGTGAACTTTTTCTTTGGGAAAAAAAGTATCATAGCACCAAATCCAGGATAATTGTCATTATGAATGCTATTTGCTTTAAAGGTACTGCTTGCTCTGAAAAAGAAGTTTTCTTTGTTTTCATCACCAGTCTGAAAAACTGTAAGACCGTAAGACTGCTACCAACTAATTCTGGGCATGACTAAAAACATGCAAAAGATTTGCAGACTATCTTTCGGTTTGAAAAAATTCCACTCTGCCTAGTAGCCATATTAATTAGGAACCATTAGATGAATCTTAACTAATTTTTCTGTATATAAAATCAAAATCTCAGTGGTGACTTTCAAAGGAGTAGAAACATTGTTCTTCATTTCTTCGCCAGGGTTCTCCAATAGCTACAAAAGTGATCTGACATTTAAAATTATTTTTCATAGTCAAAAGAGTATTATTTCAGAGGATGTCTGAAAATCAATTCCTGGTTTCTGTCCTATCCTGTTTATTCTGAATAAGCAGAGTTTGAATGTAGCGTGCAAGAAAGAGATGTATTTACTCATTCACTCATGTAAATGAAAGAAATTATTGTCAAACAACTTGACATGCTAAATGTTGGGCTTTACTCTTCCTCACTCATAATTAGCAGCTTTGAAATAGTTCTGAAACGGTCTTAGCATTAGTTTTGCCAAATAATAAGGAATAAATAACCCATGTATATATTCTCGCTATTTTATTTAAAGTCATTTTTTATATCTCTGTATCTATATAATATGTATAACATCGGATACAACACATACAATATATATAACATAGATACAAATATATAAAGAAAGGAATTTTTGATGCTACACACTATATAAGAATGTTATATTTACTGTAATGGAATATACTGCCTATAATATAATATAAATTATGGGTGGACATATATTATGTATTGTTATAAATATATAACTGATATATAAATATAATCTAAATTATGGATGTTATATAAATACTATGTATTATAGTACATATATTATGATATACTCATATATAATATATAATATAAATTATTGCTGGGTATATACCTATAATACGTATATGTTAATGCTAAGTGTAACGCTTGTACTTCCCTTCAGGTTATCACAGAATGTTGTCCCCAGAAGCTTCACTGAAATTATATGGTTAAGTAATTATCTGGCCCAGGGATCCTAAAACAGTCTTGAATTTTAAAGCCTACACTATGTGGGTCCTATTTGAATCAGTAATCAGCTCCTTCCTTGACATTAATAAGTCTAGATTTTGTTTGGGGGTTTTTTGCTTTGTTTAATTTACATCTATTTTTTATTCTTTTAGATGATATCTTCCACTGCATTTCTCAAAAATTCACTCCCTTGAATGTCAGCCGAGGCTGGGATGAATTATGAACCCATAAAACCAAGAGTAAGTCAATAATACTCTTTAAACAGCACATTTTCCCATATCACAGGAAAGATGTAAATAAGTTCTATTTTTTTAATAGGCACTAAAGAAAGTGTGTTGATCGCTTTTCGTTAAGTTTGCTGAGGCTTACGCTTCTGAAACAGGCAGTTATGCCTGGTGGAATTTTAAAGGCTTTCATTGAAAAGAACAGCATGGAAACTACTGCTCACCACATCCAATTCTCTTTAACGTTGTCTTTAATTACAAAACAAGCGCTACAGCAGCCTTTGCTCAGAAGTACGCCTGCCGCGGCACCCGAGATGACGCTGGGGTTGGACGCCAATAGCTGGAGGCGATGCCTCAGCCGGCACCGCCGGTGCCAAAGCAGTGACCTGAGGAACACGACTGAACGTACCTGCAGAAAACGTCCTTTGTCAACGGGACGTGACTGCTGGGTTGCGTTAGTCCCTCCTGTAGTGGGATTTAATAGCAACATAATCCTTGAAACCAACGCTCCAGCCGACAGGCTGACAGCAGAAAAGACAGAAAGACGGGAAGAGGAAAGTGAGAGGATATTATCTGATGCGTAACATGAAATCCTCCTGAACGTCACATCACTTTATACTACAGGTCAATGTTGGACAAAGACAGAGGTTTAACCAAGCGTTTCTTGTTATGGCAAAATATTATTTGCTTGTCACCGTGTTAATTAAAAGTATTCTTTTAACCTAAAGGGGGCCTACAGGAGAGCTGGGGAAGGACTTTTTACTAGGGCATGTAGTGATAGGACGAGGGGGAATGGCTTCAAACTGGAAGAGGGCAGGTTTAGATTGAACATTAGGAAGAAGGGCAGGTTTAGATTAAACAGAGGACAGGTTTAGATTAAACATTAGGAAGAAGTTTTTCACTTTGAGGGTGGTAAGGCACTGGAACAGGTTGCCCAAAGAGGTTGTTGAGGCCCCATCCCTGGAGGTGTTCAAGGCCAGGCTGGACGTGGCCTTGGGCAACCTGGTCTGGTGGGAGGTGTCCCTGCCCATGGCAGGGGGGTTGGAACTCGATGAACTTCAAGGTCCTTTCCAACCTAAACCATTCTATAATTCTATGATTCCTATTAACTTACGGCTACAAAGTGAGACAGATACAAGACAAATATCCAGGTTTCCATGTATTTGCCAACTATTATATATAGTTTTAGTTAAATACTCTCCAATTGAGCGTTGTATGGAGCAAGGCAGTACGTTTGCAGCGTGCCTGCATACACACCGGTGTGCAACGTTATACCTGGAACGCTGCTCATCTCTCAGGTGCACCGGTGAACCGGCAGGACTGTGCAAATAAAACAGCAGACCTGACATCAGCTTAACCTCCAGTCCTTGGGCGTGGAAGAACTGCCTGCTTCAGGAGCATCCAACACTTCCAGTTAGAAGGCCCTGTTTTTAGAAGCTCCTAGCTTTAATTATTTGAATTATTATTTCCATTTCGGACTTCTACCCCAGGTACAGCCTTTCTTTTAATTTCAGCCAAAACAATTTAACTCACATCCAGTGTAAGCTCAGGAAAAAAGGAAAAACAGATCTCCCTCTTCCCCACCCCCCCTTAAAAATAATTTTAAAAATCCTAATTAAATTTCAGTTCTATACCTTAGTAATGACTGGAAACATGTCAAGCATATACATTTAGTCACAAGTATGGTTTTGGGTTGGTTTTTTTTTTTGCCACATCTGCAAGACGAAAATTTCTGCAAGGAAATTTTACACTTTGGAATCTGCGGCTGGTGGATTCATGAAAGTGGATTCTTGTCTGTGTCCACCACTTGTGATGCTACCGAAGATTATGCAGAGTTAAAGCCATTTACTGAAATAACTAATTTTCCTAGAGGAGAAGGGAGCTTGGCCAAGCTTGAGTTGTGCCAGCTTGGGGGAAAGCAAGAGAAGAGAGCGCGAGCGAGAGAGCCTGCAGTGGCTCCTGCGTGACAGAAGACTCTTCTGGGTGAGCTGCAGAGGACAGCGGTCCACATTTCCACCTTGCCCACATATCAATGGAAAAGTGATGGGCTGAGGACAAGTGCGAAGGAGAAGACGCAGCAGCAGCAAACAGACTTGTTCTCAAACTCTTTCTCATTGCGTCTTGTTCAGGGGATATGGTTATCCGTATTTAAAAAAGCTTTTTGTTGACCATTTGTAAAAAAACCTAGCTTTTTGGCTCTTTTTTAAGGCAAGGGTACAGGCAGATACAGCTTAAGCTCCTGTCTGAGCGGGGTCAATATAAATGCACGCATTTAGGAGATGCTAGCACCCATGGTTTATGTAGGTACCTAAATACAGACTGAACTGCTAATTTGGGTCTATGGTTTCTTCTGAACGTCTGTGAGGTGTCCGGTACCTACAAAATCTGCAGGCTTTCCCCCCACCCAACCACTACATCCATTTCTGGCAATGATTTCAAATGAACAGTCATTTTTGTTTACTTTCATTTAGTTCAACATAGCTTGGTCGCTAGGTACCAATACATAATTCTAATCTCTTGCAATTAGCATTAATTACAGTACGCGGATCTGTAAAATTGGACTATTAATCATGATAAAGTACAAAGAGATCACTACATCATTGCTTTAGTACAAGGTTGAACGTGCTGGGGAAAAATAAAACTCATTATCTTTCTTACTTTTCTGAATCAGTATATAAAGAATTTTGGGACACTATTGTTTCACTGAGCAAATCAAGGTAAAAGCATTGAAGTAAATCTCTAATGTTATTGTACTTGAAAATAATTTACAGAAATTTAAGGAAAAGTATGTTCTGTTAGAGAACACAGCTAATGACTGCCAGGAAAGTTTTGTTGCTCTGATAATTTACATAGGTGATTTACTTTAGGCATGAGTTCTTTCATGTCTTGAATTAAGACAAAAATTATGAAGTTAAAACATTACAGTAAAATCAAATTAGTGTTGTATAGATCATTAATTTGTAGTCTTGACTCACAACACCATTAAGACTATTTCGGAGGAATAAGTTAGTGGCCTCTGGGTATGGCTAATATTTAAGGTCTGTCTAGTGTTTTTTTAACTATTTATTTAAATAAAAAAATAATTCTTGCATAGCAGTGCATTTTAATATATATTTAATCACGTGTGCCAAATACAGTTGACCGGTTGGTCAACTAAAAAAAAAAAACCAAACAACTAAAAGTAAAATAAAATGGCAACTACCAAGTAGGATTGCAAATGCAGACTTTGCTATCTATTTTCATCATTAAATTGTTTTCTTTTGCATTTTCAAGTGGACCCAAAATGGGATTTTTTCTTATACACACCTTGTCAACATATATAGAAAGAAGAATGCTCAAATGTAGAAAAAAGAATGCTCAATATACATAAAATAGAAGTCAGACAAATAAAATAAGTATTTCTAGCTATTATTATTAGTTTTGAGATTTTTCCAGAAATCCACCCATTTCTGGAGCTTCCCTTTAAGAAATCAAATTTGATTTTTTTTTTCAACAAGCAAAGAAAATGTGCTGATTTTTCATATGCTTCTATAACATTTTTTAATCTGGTGATCTGACTTAAAAAAAATTAAACTATCTTATCCCATAATTATATGGTCGCATTATAGAAAGTAGCATATTATATCATTTGTACTGAAATACTTACAGAAAGTGAGAGTGAGACAGCTTTCCCAAAGCCACAAGGTCAGGCGGAGACGCAGAACCCAAAGTATCTTAAGTTTAATGTTCTAAGATTCAGTGAGAACATCCTCTGTTCACATTCAAAGACATTCTTGTTTAAATAGAAAAGTCAGTCTTCCTGACCACTTCGTTACATGTGCCTCTGAACTGGACCGCCATTGTCATTTTTGGCTTTTTATAGCCCATTATTACTGAAAAAAATTACAAACTTCACAGGTTGTTGTATAGCTCAATGAAAAACTCTGTCCGTATATAAAATTCCATATGAAAATTCAACAATGGACTGGACTTCTCTATCTTAAGTAGGGAAACACCAGGACATCCTGATTATTAAAATAGAAATAAAATCTAATGAAATACGTACGTTCACTCTAGCAAAATGTTCCATCGTGTTCTACTGCAGAAAATGACCCATTTTATACACAAATGGGCTTAAACATTTCTACAAGCTTTTCAACAAGAAAATTAGAGGAGTTTAGTGTTCTGTTTTTATATACAGGCATTGCCTTGATCTTCGTCATTTTGGTAAAGTGAACACTTTGGTAAAGTTACTAATTTTATAATGCAAAGTAAAATCTGACCATGGATGAAATGTCACTCGAGACTTTTACAGTTACATACGCTTATATGTGTATATGTACATTTACAGGTAAATTTATGTATATACACATATATAATGTGGATTTATGATTACAGATATGCACATAGATACAGATGGATAGGAAGTTTAATTTAGAGAAGTCTATCATGCAAAAGGAAAACTGAAACGGAAGTTTAAAGTTTGAGACAATCTAAAATCCACCTTATTCTCTTACAAAAGAGAATACGTGTGGCCAGCTCTTGAACTGGAAATTAAATTGCTTTTAACTGCTAAACTTTGGAATATCTAATAGAAAAGCATTTTGTTGCCTTAC
Source organism: Anarhynchus alexandrinus (assembly GCA_008711295.1). Classification (NCBI taxonomy): domain Eukaryota; kingdom Metazoa; phylum Chordata; class Aves; order Charadriiformes; family Charadriidae; genus Anarhynchus; species Anarhynchus alexandrinus. The sequence continues at coordinate 157,399 of VUYV01000374.1, read as the reverse complement.
GTGTAAGGATACGGTCCATGACCCGGTTGCCAGGCAACTAGACGGAATTACCAAACATCTTCTTAAGATGTGCTGCTCTGTGGCATGATGAGTCGGCGCAGGGAAACCGACCCAGTGACACCGCTCTCTCGGAACCTCGGCATAAAAGAGTTTTAGAGCCTTCTAGAGAGACCAAGTGTCCTGGTTTGAGGTAAAACAGAATCAATTTTGTTCAGTAACTTCGCTTCTTAGCTGGGCCTCTTCTAACTACTGAAATTAACAGCATATTGTGCAGAATGTTCACTTTTCTCAGAGTGATAAGACCAATGTTTATAGCTGCTGCCCAGGCATGGTATGCAGAGAGGCTCTTGCTTATACTTATTGCCATAACACCCAAGGCCAACCAACTTTGTTGTTTGCCCCGTTGGAAGGGCGGAAGCGAAAAACATAGTAGGGTCCCACCTGCAGGGAGGAGCGGACAGGACAGGTGACCCAAAACTGACCAACAGGGTATTCCATCCCATCTGCATCATGCTCAGTATAAAAGCTGATGGATCAAAGGGTCAGCCCCTCTTTGGCTCTTCCTTCAATGGCCGACGTCTGGGGAGGACTCTGTTTGTCTGCCTGTGATCCCGATCCTGAATCCAGATCCGGAATCCAGTTCCCCTCCGTCACCGAGTCCAGCCTGGGACTGGCCCAGTGCCAGCCGGTGTCGTGATTGTCATCTCGGGAGCTTGATACGGTTTTGTATATATTTTTCATTATTTCTTTTTATTTTATTATTAATATTTCATTAAAGTAGTTTAGTTCCTTCTAAACTCATAAGTCTCTTTTTCCTCCTCTGCCTCTCTCTCTGAAGAGGGGTAGAGGGGAGCATCTGTCGGTCCTATCTGGGGTCCCCTAGGTCCCCAGTAGCCAATTTGGCCTAAACCACGACACCAAGTAAGTGCCACTCTGACTTAAATTGTATAAGCTGAAGTTCCTTTGTGACCATCTTCTTTATAATGTTGAGGAACTACAGCTGAGAGGAAAGAGCGCGGTCTGTTTAGCTTCAGCCCAGCGCTGGGGTGGGAAACCGCTCACGCTCGCGGCTGGAATGAAAGAATGGTTATTGATCCACTGAGGGAAAATATACGCACCTTTGCTAGCGACAAGCAATGTTATAAAGCTTGGAAACACTATTGTGAGGGTTTTTTTTTCCCTTTCTTTTTTGAAATCCTTGACTTTGACCACACAAACACTTATACGTTCCAATGTCCTCTCTAAAATGTTTTTTCTTTATTTCCACGTATGAATTGAAAAGAAGCTTCCTCTCAAACTGAAAAGATGGTAATATGTTTTTGAACTGTAGTTCTCTGAAATACAACCACCAAGGATAGATTTCACTTCAGATGCGTACCAACCTCTTGATTTAAGACTAAAATCTTCAGAACAGCAGTATTTGTGAAGCCATACCTACAAAATATATCAGATATACCTACCCCACATAGAGACAAAAGATTAATTTATCCAACGTTACTTTTCTTAATTCTGTATCATTATGTGGATTATTCTAAAAATAGTAGGTATAAAGATAAGCAGAGATTCCCCCAATCATCATCTTCAAGAAGTGAAACCGCTAATCACACTGAAAACGAGTAGCAATCAACGTCCCATCTGAAGGTAGTCAAGTAATCCTCAGACCAGACATAACTGATTTCTACACCTTTAATCAAAACAGAAGGATTAATTCTCCCCACCAACACGGCTTTATTCAGTTCTGTCTCACCTGATCTCCACCATCACTTAGGGAAATGGACATAAAAAAGTGAAAGCGTACCGGCACGCAAACACACCCCAGATCACGACCCCATGGCTAGAGGAAAGCTTCTAGCAATAAACCTCTTGGAAACAAAACAAAAAATAACCTCACAGCCCCCCACCCACCCCAATATTTTGTGTTGGTTTTCTGACAGCAAACAGATTTATTACATTAATTATCTGGTGGTGAAATACCTATTAAATGATGCACATTCCCAGAGAGCAGAGGGCTGCTCAAGCATTCGCTGGTTTCACGTATGTGAAAATAAAAATAAGAGAAAAAAAGCAAGCTAGATTGTTGCTGACTTACGAGGCAGAGTTTTTTCACGTTGCGGACACCAGCCTCAAGCCCTCTCTTGACACAGCAGTAATCAGCAGTGATAACAGCAGTAGTTGTGTTGTCAGCACCGCGGAGTTCTTCAGAAAGGTGAAAGGAATGCCAGGTAGGACAGCTTACCTCATTCCTCGGGGACACTTACGTGAAGATCCGTGGTCTTTATAGACAGATGACTGAAACAGTTTCAGTGACCTTTTCAGCCCATATCTCAGATACTTCAGTTAAGGTATGTCATGTGCAAAGAAATGTTGGTTTTGACATGACTAGAAATCAGCGCCCGCTGTAGATATGACAGGATCACAAGCGCCTTGGCTCGCTGAAGATTACGAAACACAGCAGACTGTCTCCAGCCAGCTTTGTTGTGGCTATAACTGAAAGGCAGCAAACGTCTGCTACGCGGCCCACACTTGTCTGAAACAAATTCATATAGTATTCGATAGGTACGCTTCGATGATGATTGATTTTAGGATCAGATGTGAAAAGCAATCATCTCTCTTCTGATTTTTCTTGTGGCCAGGATTTCACTTCTTCTGACACTTAACATGGATAATCTTTTCTTTGATAGCAGCGCGACTTCGTTGAGCAGTACTTTGCCGTCGTTTGATCAGCTCACGAGTTACTTTTCTTTTTGAAATTGTCACAATTTCTCCAGGCAGAGAAACCTACCGTTCTGCAACAGCTACCACTGAGTAGAGGAGCACGTACAAGACGTCAGGGTGAAATATTCTTCACTCCAGCAAGGAACGGACAGCTGTCGGATGAGACTGTTGAAGGATAGCTAAAATCTCAAAAGCTAAAACTGAAGCAGAGAGCACCACAAAACAAAATACAAGATTTGTCTATTTGCTTTTTAAACTGATTCAAAAGCACGGAAAAGCAAGCCAATATAAGTAAAGTACTTCCAATCTCGTAAAAGTTGACACGTGCTGCATTGCATTAAGCAGTTAACTGCTCCTAAGGCACTACTTCTTGAAAGATTTGCATCTCAACAAGATGAAGCACATGAATTCCTAAATTAGACCAATAATGACATACACACAAGGAAGTAAAAGCCTTCTCTCTTCCTTCTCCTCCCTTCCTTTCTGCTTTCTTATCACAAAGTATGTGACCCATGAGAAACTGGAAGAACCCTTGGAGTCACAGAGCTTACCCCAACCAAAATGCTCCTCTGCTGCAGTGACCAAGGACCACCTTTAGTGGACAAAGTGGGGTTTTTTCCCATTTAAAGTATGTTTATCCTGTTGAGATTAGCACAAATATAAGGGATGGAACAGACTTCCCATGACTGGTACCCAAGCTATAAAATTTTAACTGAGTTCCACCTGCAAATATGTTTGCTTGACTCCTAAAAGCCACGATTCTCATTATCTCCATCCCTTCAACTCTGCATTTCTGCCAATGCTGCAGTGTTCAGTGCTCAAAAACGGACTACTTGTGATAGCAGTTAGAAAAAAAAAAAAACAACCAACCAAACATCTTTATTGTTTAAGTAAGCAGATTTGAAATGGTATTACTGAAAGGTAAGTATACATGGACCCCCACTGTTCCGTTTTTACAACAGTTGCTTTTATGAGTTGTGTTGTACTTCAGCTACGTTTACACAGATATTTTTTTTTCCCCCCCACATTAACTGCCCCTTAATTCTTAACTTGATTTAAAACCTAATCTGCCATAAAGGTACATGAAATAGAACAGACTGAGAAAATACTTGAGAATGGCTGTTGTTACAAAGAAAATAATTTATAGTATGCAGTTACTGATCAGGTAGAACAACAGTTCAAAACCCAGCCTGTATTACAAAGCATTTCTTCAAACATCCATTTTGGATTATTGCTGAAAGGTACTAATTGGTCTATTCTAGACTAATTTACAAACATTCATAAAATAGTGAAAAATGCATGCTTTAGAAACCTGGTACATTTCATGCCTCTGGACTAAAAGGAATATGAAGATGGAAGCAAGTGATGGGCATTTTTTAACGTAGATTAGTAGTGCTTAGAGTTTTTTTTCTTTTGTACTAACAGACTCTTCAAATTTTTTCTCATTTCTTTCAGGTGATTTTTTATCTTCGGGTTTAGTCCACGGCGGGTTGTGCAACTTCTGTTGAAGGTGGAAAGAGCATCAGCGTAAGCGTTGCATACACGATACGCGCATACATAAGCAAATAAAAAAGCACGTTAAAAATCCACGGCAACAGTGCGCACAGAGCTGTATTTCTGTTAAACTGAAGTACCAGACTTACACTATTATAACTGAATATGATATTCATCAACTGTGTCTAGAGAAGGATCAGCCTTAAACTACTATAACTGAGTATGATATTCATCCACTGCGTCTAGAGAAGGATTCTTATCTCTACTTAAAAAAGCACATTTAACAATCTTTGACAGTGCAAAACCATACAAGTCGGATGTTGCTTTATAATCACGGTGATTTTTCTCCTTTTCTCTTGGTCTATCAAACGAAGAGCTCAGGTGCACAACTTGCTTAAGACTTTTCCGTTGGTAACATGGCTGCGTACAGCTTCACATAATTGCAGATAGGTAAATATTTTGGAAATCTCTCCCTTCTCCTGTTCCCAGGGCTATGGACATCATGTTATTAAATTATGTCATGTGACCGCTAGGAGAGGCCACTGCTTCAAGTACTAAATGGTTTTGCAAATTGCTACCAACCAGAAGCCATTTCGAACAGATGAATTGCAACCAGGTACAAAGTCTGCACTGAGTAAAGCAGTTCTGTTTCAAAAGCATTAGCATAGAACGCATAAATATGCTTCCCGTAATTGCATGCTTTACGAGACCTTTTAATAAAAACCTGAGAATTACTCAGAAACAGAATACCTGAAAGCTCGTCTCTGCTTCTGCTGTCTTCAAACGAGACGTTGAATTACTGCGATTCCCCAAACATGTCTTGCCAACCTGCCAATGCAAATGTCAGAGGTAACTACTTGGTATTTTTTTCCTAAAAGATTCATGATTTGCCTAAAAAGAAAAATAAATAAAATAAAACCACAGTGGGGTTTTTTTAGCCTAGTTAATGAAATGGAACAACCCAAAGTTTTCATAGCTAAACTAATCCCATGCTCCCATCACCCCATAACACTCTAATGCAGCTGCCAGTTTAACAACTTAACACTTCCGAGCGCTTTTTTCCTCATGTTTAAATCTCATCAGAAATAGTGAAGTTTATCCCTACAGTGGTCCCATGGAGCAGATAAATAATTATAATTGTCGGTTACGGGTGAGGAAATAGTAACAAGCAGCTGAAAACTATCATTACAGTTAGGACTTCTCTATTACTATTCTCTTGTCTAAACTACAAGATCTCTTAGGTAAAATGATCCCTGAGTGGGGATATGTATAATAATTCCCCAAATAGGGAAGTCGGATGTCTCTCAAGGTATGGAAAAGCTTGTGCGGCATCTTCATCCCTGTCATTTTATTCCAACAATAATGTCATTTTCTTTGCCAACATGCTTTTTAATATCAGGGAAAACAGAGTTGAACAGCATAAATAAAATTAATTACAAAGCAGATTTTTGAACCAAAGAGATCTCGTGTTATGAGTCTTAAGTAGAGATTTACCCAGCACTGAAATTTCTGCTGTAATTAAATTAAAGTCCCTTCAGGAGTGGGATTAACGATGCTATAGGTGAAGAAATTAAAATGTGAAATACAGTAAAATATTGATAATCTTTGGTCATTAGTTTAAAAGGTGTTCACATTGGAATTTCTCTACTTGTTTCGCTATTAAAATTGATACATTTAAACGGAGTGAAAATAAAAGAGGGGTTTTTTTAAGTCATCAAGACTCTTTGCAACACAACTGTAATTTTATTTTAAATTTTAACATAACTGTTTAGCATATACCCTCGAAGATTTTTGAAGATGAATCAAGCCGAGGTAGAGTATTTTTTACATGTCAGACATCGTCCAACATATTAATGAAAAAAGGTGAAAAAAACGTTAGTATGTGGACATGAGCCTCGCTCATAGGAATATGACTGCAAACACTCCTTCAACAAGAAACTCCCAATAATATCCACTACAAAGCTTGCTGGTATTTCTGCAACTATTTTTTTTTTTTTTAATATAATGGTTGATAACATTGGTCCAGGATAGAATAAGCTATTTGTGTCTAGGAGTCATGAACAAAAAGAGAAAAAAAAAAATCTCTAAATGCTGTGTTTTGAGGCATTTTTTTGGAAAGACCTTCTTAGGAAAATGGAAAGTAAATCTCAATTCACCCTATAGCAGCTTAAATCATGACATAATAAAAATCACCTCACTCAGCAGAGAACGCTGAAAATAAATACCCTAACATGTAAATTAAATACCAAGAAATTGTATAAATATCCTTTCGGTACAAATGACATTAGGCTGAAGTTAATTAAAAAGTAAGAGATTGACAAGGGGGAAGAAAATTCATTAAGTTTTTGCACTTGAGAAATTCCGACAGTCCCTTGCCTGTAACAAAGTTGATCTACGAACAGGTGTGAGTACGAAAACGAAACATGTTATTAAGAAAACGACTTGGAGAGGAGACGGCTGCCTCCCTCTCGAAAGCTTCTAGAGAGACCGTGGTACTGCCAAGGATTTTATAGTTCTTCAGGGGGATTTTAGTCATGTTTAAGCTCCTGAAGTGAGCCTCTGAGATGGTGCGATTGAAGTGATTGATGGTGGGGACTCTTTTTCAAATTTTTCCCACTATGCACAATAGCTAATAAAAGTTGGATTAATATCATGTAATAGGGAATAAGCAGTGTAGTATTGATAAAAAAACCCTACTGATAAAGCACCTAATCCTCCTTTTATGAAGAAAATTAAATAACAGATGTTTTACGTTGTAGATAAAGACTAAAGAGTGAGATGACAAAGAGTAGAAATTTTTAATAAATTTTTAATACTTCAAAGCTTAAAAGTGTGGTCCTGGTAGAACTTGTATTTAAAATATTTACTAGTGAGCTAGATTTAAAAAAAATGTTTTCAGCTTAATCATGTTTAGAAAAATTTGAGGGTTTCAGAGACTTCTAGGTGAGCAGCTTGAGGACAAAAGATGCTACAGGTCAAAAAAGGAACAGCATTTCAGGTTGTGTAATGAAGAGGACAGAATAACACCAATGACATATGACATCATTTACAAATCCACAATTTACTCCAACTGTATATACTGAAAAATTTCAGGTAAGCTATTTCACCAAGACAATACATCGGAGAGAGGAATCAAAAAATATTAATTGAAATTCATAGAAATATAGGTCGACCATTTAAGGCATACAAAAGAAGGGAAAAAAAAAAGGTCGCCTTAGAGAAAATAAAAGCTAATGATAAAAACGATGCCTTATAAGTGACTACTCTTTCATACTCTTTTCACAGACCAGATAACAAAGGCCATCTTGGTAGGAAAACAGAAACGAAGATTTATGTCCGTAGTATTTCATATTTTTTCACACACAGTTGTTTTCCTTTTTAGTAACACCCCATATGGATCGCTGCTGGAGAAAGACAGTGGAATGGGACGTTTTTCAAAACAAAGCAAATCCTGTGTCTTTACGTTGTTAAAGCATAAAGCATTCGTTATTGATTCCTTGCCACAGTGAAACCTTGTATATCATTAACAAATAAATTACAGATCGAACAACGGCGATGACTCTCAATATGTCATCAGTCAACAGCCGTTCAATAGCCAGAACCGGACCCAGTCACTGCGGATGAGCCGTGTCCGTCCACCCGCTCTCAGCCTTACGTCACTTCTGTTCCTAAAGATGAGGCAGATGGGTACAACACCATCTTTTGCTCTAACTGTGAACGGGGTTTAACACAACCTAAACTGAATCCCATACATATACACCCTCACACATATATACAAACACACGCATATCTATACACCTGTGTGTATATTTATGTGCTTGTCCATACATACACACAGAGGTTTGTATGTATGTCATAGAATCATAGAATGGTTTAGGTTGGAAAGCACCTTGAAGATCATCGAGTTCCAACCCCCCTGCCATGGGCAGGGACACCTCCCACTAGACCAGGCTGCCCAAGGCCACGTCCAGCCTGGCCTTGAACACCTCCAGGGATGGGGCCTCAACAACCTCTCTGGGCAACCTGTTCCAGTGCCTTACCACCCTTAAAGTGAAAAACTTCTTCCTAATGTTCAATCTAAACCTGCCCTCTTCCAGTTTGAAGCCATTCCCCGTCATCCTATCACTACATGCCCTAGTAAAAAGTCCTTCCCCAGCTCTCCTGTAGGCCCCCTTTAGGGACTGGAAGGCCGCAATAAGATGTGCGCTCAACTCAATATCGTGGCCACAATATACGTGCACCTCTAAGTATATATAAGCACATAAATATACAAATATACACAACACCCCCTTTCCCTCAGCTAAAGACCACCTCAGACAAATGGGGAAATATAAAACCAATGCACTACAATACCTTTCACAGCCATGAGTGACCTACAGACGAAAAATGCCAAATATTAAACTTTTTTTTTTTTTTTTGGCAGTTCCCTCTATGCCAAGTGGTGGAAATATTGTTTTGTTTGCTCTTCTGTGCGAGTCTCTCTTTCTGTCAGATTCACTCCTGTGAGAGGTACGTTAATTGCAGAAATCCAGAATGATAGCTTGACATGGTGGAAACTAGCAAAAAGCAAAAATAATTGCTTTCGAAAACCAAAAGGGTTGAAATGCTGTCAGCGTGGTTTTTCTATTTTTATGAAGATGAGATTTTAGACCTGCTGGCTGGAAGAGCGACTGGGACTCTGCCAAGCTTTGAATTGAGATTTCAGCATATCAGGGACGCGAGGGCGAACACAAGAGTGGGCATTCCTGCTGCCCTGTTTGGAGACTGGAGCGGGAGGAAGGGGAGATGGACGGGAAGATGCCAACTGTGAAAGCCTCTCTGCAGGAAACTTACAGTTCCAGCTCATGCGCAAACCCTCTAACACCACGGAATACCCTTAACCCCTCATAACTTGTTCCCTTCACCCCTTGCACCACCAGGGAGGAGGAAGCCCGGTACAAAGCGATACCCCCCTCGACGTACACTCGTACAGAGCTACAGACACCTGGGCAAAAAGCAGCTTTCCCCATTTCTCTCAGAGAAGATCAATTATTGCTCTTCTTCCAAAGAATGAACAGTTTTTTAAAAGATTATTACTGAGAAGAGCTAATAAAATGCTAAGGCTATAACAAAAGACTAAAAACATCCAAGTAGAAACAACATCCAGAAGGTTAAAAAAAAACCCAAAGGCCAATACAACCCAGAAAAAAAAAGTCTCAAGTCAGTCTTGTTAGTTTAATGCAACTCCATTGACTCCTCTTGTACCATCATAACAAAGCAGGTTGCAATTTAAAATCTTGTCAGCAATACTTCAAGGCTGCTCCAGTTTTCATGCCACGTGTAACACGACATTTCCCAATGGGGACTGCTGCCCCGGCTGTGGAGCCAGAAGCTGTATGGAGAGGAGTGGGAACAGCACGCAGAGGATGAGAGAGTTTTGTCTGCACATAATGTCTATTGGTATGTCATAATATGAAGTAATTTTTTGCCTGTCCCCCTTCTTAGTGCTTCCAGAGAAGTTCAGCCAGGCTCTTAAGCTACGTAATATAAATTTAAAAAAAAAAAAAGAAAGACTTATAATACCCAGGAGAAAATGAAGGCGCCGTATCTAGATGATTGCCCTCTGTCCCTTAGCTAATGTCTTCCCAGGGATCCAGGAGTGTAGTAATAACACAACATAATAACTTTGGTTATTTTCCTGTTTGTGCCTGAAGTGACGGGCGGGTAAAGAAGACAAATCAAAAGGCAGAGGACATGGCAGAGGTGGACAAGACTAAATACCTGGGAAGCTGTAAAGTAAGGAGAAGATAATTCAACACTCACGCTTCGATCCAGCTGCAAAACACTGGGCCACCAAAATCTTGCAACATTTTAGAAAGTGTAAATTATTGTTAGAATGGTGAAAAGGTGTCTTTTAATGCAAGACTGAGATAATAATACTTCAGCATACAGGACTGCATTTATGAAACCGACAGCAAAAAAGCTAACAATAGTCTCAAATTCTAATTTCATTACCTAAGTCCATTACTGCCATTGTCATTTAGAACAAAATGGGCAGTTTATACTTAACTATGTTCTGTGCATTCTTCTGCCTTCCTTTAGGGAGCAGAAGAAAACACAGAAACTCCCAATTTTAAGGATGGCAGTTTCAAAGGGAATGGGGATGGTAGACTAACTCCCGGTCTCATTCAGAAGCACAATCCCCATGTTCCCTGTATCAATACACTGCTGCCATTCCAAATATTTCACAAAAACCCAACGTGGCATACACGCTTTTAAGACACAATGCAAGCTAAATGCATTTTTACACTAAATTCTCAACTCTCCAATTTCTCATTATACTTTAAACTGATGTTTTGGAGATTCAGTTGGTATTTGTTCTATTCATCGGCCACAAGCGATGTTTATATCACCAGGTTGGAAGGCAATTTTGAACCATTTCATTGTTTTCCTCACCCAGCTAAGCTTAACGTTTATTAACTCTTTAAAAGCAACTGTCACATTTATAGGTTCATCAGAGATCAAGAGGGATTCTGCCATCGATATTTTCTGCAGTGCCTAAAGCCTTCTCGATCAAGAACATTTTGTCCCAGCTTCATTAGCACGTGCCCACACATGCAACCCCCTTCTTCTAGATTCAGGAAGCAAACCTTCAGTACGTATAACCACAGCCACTATTTATCCAAGCACCTGGTTGTTAAGTAAATGATGACTAATCCTTGAAGTAGTTTTACAACTCAGAGCAATGAAACAAGACAGAAAGATGGATTTCTCTGCAACTTAGACTCTTGCCTTCTCTCTTTTTTCCCCTTTCCTAATATTTTCTTATTTTAATAAAAATTACGACAATTTCATATATTCTATCTAACCATTAGCAACAAAACCTGGAATTTCACCCGTGAACCAATTAATTTTACAGAATAATCTCTATATTTTACGTGTGAAACATTCTTTACCTTGCCTTTAGGTTGCTCTCACTGATATTTCCAGTATGTCTGCCATGCATTTTGTAATTATGGGCATATTTTTAAGATAAACATTATATTCATTAAATTACATAGGCTGTATTTTTATCATAAAATGTCAAGAAGGATCTAATGTTTGAAGACTCAACTTTAGAAGTTCTAGCACACAGCAGTCAGAATTCTGAGCAGTGAAAGCTGAACCTTTCCCAATGAAGAGGCTTCAGGAAAAAGAAATTCTGGAATCTTTTATTCAATTGCGTTGGATATTTGTTGACCATGCCATTTCACTGTTTGCACTCTTTTCAAATTGCATAGTTTCTTCTTAATGTCTCCTTAATATTTAGCTTGGCCAACATTTACAATTTTTATGACTAAACACAAGAGAAGTCTTATTTTCTTCTACATGGTAGAGAAAGAACTAGGCCAAATTCAGTGACGTTGAACGCTTGTTACTTGCTCTACATAAACTTTAAGGAACACATTAATGATCTATTTGTGTTTGTAAAATAAAATTTTCATACAAGCGACACATTTTGTATCTACAAGAGGAAAAAAGGTATCTAGGACACTAAGTGGGAATTTTAACAAGACAGGAAAATCGAGGTGGGGCACGTGTCTTGAAATACCGTCTCGCCTTTATCAGTTTAGTGTGCAGTTTGATTAACAAAGTATCTTTGTGTGAAATTCTGGTTATTAAAATGAGCAGCTTGATCAGTAAAGTATGCAAAATTTCAGCAGTTGTGGTATTCAGTTCACCTAGTGAATTATACAGCAGAGCTGGAGCTGTTCACAGCTGGATGTATAAATTATAAAGGTGGATCAGCCAAGTGTGCATGCTCATTTAAAAAGAATTTTCAACAAGCCAGTTAAAATTCAGCATGTCCCTTAGCTATTAAACTATGCAATTTGATCTGCAAGCTGCTCAACAACGTAACTAGAAAGGTACTCCACTGCATCAACGCAGCAAATAAGAACTGGCTTTATTGCTCAAATAATCATCCGACGTATCACAAGTGGACAGGAAATCAAGATGCTTAAATAAGTGGTATTATATTCAGCTTTTACAGTTAGAGCATAGATTTGGTAGACCAAACGCTGCAGCTTCAGCATTCCTTCACCTCACTCCAGCCCTCCTTTTGGCTTCAGCGGGCACTACAGCAGAAATGTGGGATGTTTGCAGAGTACGGCGGAGGAGAAAGGACTCACCCAGTTGTGAAGAACTAAACTGGGTATGGGACACAAGGATGGCACGAGTAGGTCAACTGACAAACTCGGTATTTTAATGAAAGTGGTACTCAGCCATATCATTCCTACTGTTGCAAGTCAGCGTCCTCAGCTCCACAAAGCACCAGGGCTGCTATGGGCAAAAGGAGCACAGTGATTTGTTCTTCTGCCATGGCAATTATTAGCTTAAAGCAGTGAAACTCACACAGCGGAAAAAGAAGTTTAACACCATTGAATTTTGACTATGCTGGGATGAGAGATCTCTTTGGAACTGTTTAGATAAATCTGCGTTCCCAGATCTTTCTCTATTTCTTGTATTATTGGTTCAAATCACCTGAAACCTTTAATAGGCAAACTTGGTTAAAATTAGCTGAAACTAATTAAAAGTGAAAGAACTCAAACAATTTGTGTTTAAAAAAGGAAAAGGCTGTATTTCCTCATTAGACAAAACCTACAAATTCTATAAAACTTGCGATGAATTTGCTGTTTGAATTGTTATTAAACCCTACTTTGTCAGTAATCACGCGTGCCTGTTGGTCTACCATATACGCTGCAGACCACTCACATTTTGAGATGGCTAAGTTCTACTTGTTCATATAACAAATTGTTACTGCTTGTACCTCAGAATGACTGAAATTTTTTGAATAAAGAGATGGTAGCTCTTTACTACATGAAGTACACGCTTCCCTGACATGCTCTTTTTTCCCCCACACTGAATGGAAATTTTAAATTTTTTTCANCCCCCCCCCAAAAAATTACAAATTTTCCAGTTTGTGAAGTGACCCATTACCAAACAGAGCCTTTGGAAATGACAATTTTGTGCTGCCATATAGCAAACAACGTCAATGAAATCAGTATTCTGCATGCAGTTATACCCACTGTTGAATATGACTGGATATTTTGTTCTCTTTCTTTTTTTCTCCGGTCAAAATAATTCCCATACTTCCAGGAAACATTTCCTTAATAGCTTGTTTTTACATTTACTATTTACATATATGCAGAATAGATGATGTTCTACTAAAATGCCATTCTGCAGCAGAAATATCATTAGCCAAGTTAGGTCCACAGTTTCTTCAAGGACGTGTTGTATCAGATCTGGTCATGAATTTATAAGAGATCTGTATTTCAATGTCCTTTGACCCTCATTGTTTAGAATAAAGGTATGGAGCAGGACGTATGTGAAATGTGCATATATGTTTTCATAAGACAAGTCTGCAGTTCTTCATATCCCTCTCCTATTTTAGAGCACAGTGTATTGAGTGGAAAGTTAATCAAAGTTGATGTAACTTCTGACCGTCATAGTCCTCATTTAGGGAACAGAATTACTGAATTCACTTTAAGAATTTTATCGGGTTGAAATTTTGTTATAATGATGATTTCTTTCTTCTCTCATTACTCCCTTGGGAAAGCAATGGGAGAGTACAATGTGATCAAAGCTCTGCAATTGAAACTGATAGAGAAAAATGAAGCAAAATACTGTGGTTGCTTAGAAACATGTACAAGTTTTGCTCCAATACTCAGTGTCCTTTGTCACTGAATGATTAATGAACATGCAGTGTTTGTTTACTGCAGGAAATTAAGGCAGTAAATAAAAGCACTATCACTTTTATTTATCAGAGAAGACTCTACAAGGACAAAGAGCAAGAAACCTAAGATGAGAACAGAGAACAAAGAATCACTTTATAAATTGTTTGATGTTTTAGCGTTACCAAATAGGTGGTTTTAAATGACATGTTACACACATATAAGAACTATTTGATATGAAAAAAGGACAAAGTACATTTTGGTATAAAAGCCAAAAAAATCTCCCAAAAGCTTTTGGGAAGAGGGAAAAGGGAAGGAATACAGGGAAAAGCGCTCTGCAGAACCCTAGCTCTGCACAGAGACTTTCAGGAGACAGTCATAGGGATAACATCTTTGGACAAGACTAACTAAAAAGAGTATTGACAAGATTCCTCTAATAACATAATGACGACAACATAAATAATGGATACTTTAAAAAGAAAACTGAAGTTAAGATTTTTTTGCTCTTTAACAAATTTCAGATGATTTGAAATGATGAAGATATCATATTACAGGGTATCCTGCCTGCTTCTGGCTACGACAGGTCCTGCACCAAATTTCATGACAGCTAAGGTATCAGCAGCATTTAATTTCAAAATTTGCTAATATAATTTGGCCTGCCTGTAACCCATTTGTAAACAAATCTTCATTTGCTTTCATCCCACTGTAAACTACATCAATTATTATGAACATGCATAAAACCATAAAAAAGAAATTGCAGTAGGATTATATCTGAGAGAGAGAAAGGGATGCTTAGCCATACAGACTAAAATATATCAGTTGAGACCAATTACTAGCTATTTCCCTTTATTTTTTGCCTTAACAACTGAAATACTGAACATTCTTCTCTCGTCAGTCTTTACTACAATAATTCTTCCAAAATATAAATTACGTTTTGTTTATCAGAGACTCCATCAGAGGATCTTTGCAAAGTTCTGAGAAAGGGTTGCTGAAATACTAGATTTCTAAGCAACAGTTTGAAGCATATTCATTAAGCTCCTGGTCTTTTATCTTCATTTATTTTTGTTTAAAAAATGGCACAGGAGAACCTGTGATACCTTCCCAACCATCCAGCCTATAATTCCTTCACTGGATGTTTAGCAGCTGTAAAAACTTCTGATAAACACACACATAAACACACACAACCAAATAACGATAAACTTATGCGAAAAATTCTAATGTATTCCCAAGATTGGAATTTTCTCAAAGTCATAGTGTTCCCAGGTACAAATCACGGCATTGAAGTAATATGAACCTTTAGGAAAAAAAATTGCTTCTCGTTCTTTTAGGATTTAAGGTGGTATCTCTAAAGTCATCATATAAGGGTTAATTGTGGAAAGAGACATTTTTAGTTCACTTCTCAAAACTAATTAATTTGAAATATTCCTTTTCTCTAAAAAAGTATGTATCTGTTAACATAAGATATAAAAAATAATCATAAATGGTGGGAAGGGGTTTCTTGCCCAATGTCGTCATCTGCACCATTATGTCCCATACAGTCCACGTTCAGATGGGCGGTGCGTGCAAGAGAAAGAAAGACATTTCAACTTAAACAACAACCAGGAAAATTACTTTACTCACCACTGTGAGCAACCCACAGGACAAAAAGTGGTCAAGGTAGTTCCATAGACTTGTAAAGTAGTCGGAACAGTTGTGAAAAATATATTTTAACGCCTTAATTCTCTTTGATAATTTTACTGCCTTTCTTTGATCAATCCTTGGGTTTACAAGAAAACTTTCCCATTTTCATAACTGAAGTTTGTGTGGTAGTTAAAATGATATCAGGGGATTCTAACGAACTGGGATGTTTTATTCTCCCATGACGGGCTCCAAATGAGCAGTTTTCGAAAATTCAAGTGTGGAATCCTGTGAGTGCAGATGGATTTCTCATAAAACTTCACGGGTCGATTTGGGGGTGGTAGCATAGAAGCAGAGAAAATTCCCTGAGAGAAGAATTATTTCATGCCCCTCTGGCAAGAAAATCCAGTACTTTGAGTGCAGCCACAATCTGAAAATAAGTATTTCTCTAAAATGTTACGTATATGGTGTATTACCTGAGCTACATTCGTAGATCTTCCACTTTTAGTAGAAGACTGTTGCAGTTTGTCCCGCGTGCCAGAGGCCATCCTGCTTCGCTACGCAGGTTGCTGCACTTCAAAATAGCTCCTGGCTCTGTATTGCTTTGCAGCTATCTGCACACAGAACTAACTCCTGGAATTCTCTTTGAATCATACCGATCAATTGCTTTTCTTTAAAGAAAAAAAACAGCTAACTGAACAATTTTTATTTCCAACGAACACGGAAATAAATAAAAAAAAGACATACCTTAAAAGTCCCACTTAATGGAAAGAGAACATGACTTCCTCTATCTGTAATTTTTTTAATTACACTGGAGATTCTGTTTCTAATTGGGACAAAGACCACACTGTCTACGGCTTCCTTGCTTGGAGATGAGGCTGTCCTAAAACCTTTTTTGTAACTCGGCTCTCAAAGCCGTTCCTTCAACAGGCACTGCAAGCACAGAGCAGCCAAATCTTTTTATGTTAGTGTGAAACCTTGATTGATTTCTTAAAATGTGAAGAGAATGTAACTATGTATATTGCATAATACACATTTCTCAGCTGGAAAATAAAATTATAGCAACATGTTTAAAAGCACGATAAGACTGATAAAACTATTGCCTGCTTAATTTTCCAATAAGGAATATTATCTAGCAAAGCACAGTGAATTTGAATATCCCCATGGTGTGCTTTCTCTAATTTTACTTCTTTTTCTCCATACAGGTTTTGTCAAATGCAGACTTAACAAACCTTAAAGATTTAAAATTTAAAGGAAATGCGAGCCCCATATAATATAGAATTGGTTTCAAAATATGATAATTGAGAGATTAAATGATATAGAACTTAATCCTATTACTCAAAGTTAGATATATAGCCTAATTCCTTTTTCTTTGAATTATAATGCTACTTAGAATGCGGCGGGGAACAGGGTTAGATTTTAATTTAACTGGAATAATGAAAAACAGTTTGACTCCTCAAGACTTCTAACTGTAGTTAGAGTTGTCTTCTGCTTTCTCAGGCAAATTTTTCATACCAAGCAGCACTCCATGCTGACTGAATGGCTAAAAATACTAGTTGCTATCAGCACAGTAAGACACCACCACCCCATAATCAAAATAAGTAAATCCTTGATTTTAAGGAAAAGTGCATCTTTTAGGTATCTTTCATTACATTACACGATCGAGAAATTACATACTCTCTTGATTTGTGAAATGCATTTACAACTTTTTTTTTCGCTCTCTGCTTTAATGTATTCACTTCTGTAAAAAAAAAAGAAATTGTAAAAGATGTATAAGTCTGAAGTCAGAGTGAATTCCATTTAGATTACGACCTGGGAAAGTTATGGAAAGTTTGATGGAGTATGAGTTACTTTAGGTAGAGGCTGAATTTATTTAGACTGAATATTTGTAGAAAGAGGTTCAAGCAACTATTTTTATCTTCTACATCTTCTACAATATTCTATTCAAAATCTACTTCTACAATTTTTATTAGTAAGAAATGAAATTTCCTTCATCTTGAGACATTAACAAAGGTGCAACAGCAAATTATGCACTCTTCTCCTGGGTACACAATTTCTCCTTGTCTCTGTCCCCCTCTAGAGGATGCGGCAGAGGGGAAGTCACTTATAGTTGATAATTAGTAAAATAATTAATAAAATTCATTAATAAAACTAGTAACATATTTGTAATAAATGGGTAATATATGCATCTTTTTACAATTTGTTGGGTACTGAATTATCTAAGATTTGTGTTCCAAACTTTTCTTCACATTGCTATGCATTGCCATGATCGCTACGAGCAAGCTACCCAGTTCGCTCCAGAGGAGTTGGTTGTATTTGGAGGTAGGTGACACATTCCATAGTTCATTCAAGAGCCATTGTGACAGTCTTTTTCCTGCTGTCTTCTATATTTCACCTGCAAATTAGTCAAGGTAGCGCTATGCTTTTTGGACTATTGAGCAGACACCACGCGCTCTCAGCAAATTTTGTCTCTCTCATCCTTTCTGTCCTTTCCTGGTTTATTTGTATCGTTATAATTGCAGCCATAATACAGTCATTTGGGATTTCTGTTAACAGCTCCCACCGTGCTGTTTGAATGAGAGTTTTGCCTCAGTAAAAGCGGCAGATTTAGCTTTCTGTCAGTCGTGTCATAAGAAAAACACAGCTTGTGGCTTTCCTAGACTGGCAGTGGACGAGATTACATATTTTCAACTGTTACGCTGTCACCTCTTACATCTCCCCGAAGGTTTTGTTTTATCAAATGAAGCCACTGTGACAGCTGTGCCTGATGATTAGTGGAAACAATATGTAAACAAGGTTCTGCATCTCGCCGTAATGCAGCAGCTCTTCAACCAGCAACAAGCCAATTCTTGAAACGGTTAAACATCACATCACGTCTTTTCCACTGCTCTTCTTCCCACAACAGCTCTATGAGTTCTATCAAGTACTCTTTAAAAGAAACCCAGAGAGTATACCTGCAGAGATTGACAACGAAGAGCATTTGCTCCTCAGCACTTCACTGCAGAGTGTAGCTGGTGTGTAAAATATATGTACCAGCTTGACCAGCAAAAGTAAGTCACGTGGATAATTGCCTAAGGCATTAATGTTCCCATACAATCTAGATTAGACCCTGATATGCAGGTGAGCTAAGCTTACATCTTGAGAATCGCACTCCTGGATGCTCTGATTTTCTTCCTTTCTCGAGGCCACGTGAAGATTCTCTTTCTCTGCTGAGGCATTTCGCTGGACGTGGGAAATAAAAAAAAAAAGATAAAATAAAATAATCAGTTAATATAGAGAAAATTTCAGAAAAATCACAGTTGAAAAATCAGGATAACAACAAGAAAACTAAGAGGTCAGATACTGCAAACTGTTAACTATTTTATACCCTGTTTTCAGCAAATTTTGTAAAGGGAATGTTTTAATATTAATTCTTATTAAAGCACTCCCTTGGAAAGGATTACTCCCATATAAGTAAATCAAGACTCTTGACCTGAAAACTGACCATGCACGAGTGACTTCGGGGTATATTGTTTTGTACGTTACTAAGCAAGACCATAATAAAGTGCAAGTTAAATTACATTTTCTTTTGTGCAAACATTTTTCTGCCCCTCTACTCCACTCTCATGAGACCCCACCTGGAGTATTGCGTCCAGCTCTGGAGTCCCCAACATAAGAAGGACACGGACCTGCTGGAGCGTGTCCAGATGAGAGCCATAAGGATGATCCGAGGGCTGGAGCACCTCTCCTATGAGGAGAGGCTGAAAGAGTTGGGGCTGTTCAGCCTGGAGAAGAGAAGGCTCCGGGGAGATCTTATTGCGGCCTTCCAGTACCTAAAGGGGGCCTACAGGAGAGCTGGGGAAGGACTTTTGACTCGGGCATGGAGTGATAGGACGAGGGGGAATGGCTTCAAACTGGAAGAGGGCAGGTTTAGACTGAACATTAGGAAGAAGTTTTTCACTTTGAGGGTGGTGAGGCACTGGCACAGGTTGCCCAGAGAGGTTGTTGAGGCTCCAACCCTGGAGGTGTTCAAGGCCAGGCTGGATGGGGTTTTGAGCAACCTGGTCTAGTGGGAGGTGTCCCTGCCTATGGCAGGGGGGTTGGAACTCGATGATCTTCAAGGTCCTTTCCAACCTAAACCATTCTATGATTTGGATGGGGGGGTTAAAGGAGTTAAAAAAAAAAAAAAAGAAAAAGGCATTTTCAGAACTCGTATTCTTCTGACCCTCCTGGATTTTGGGAAAGATTTAGGCCCCAAGTTGAAGGCGTTTAGCTTACTTCAGCTCTCTGCAGCCTCTCCCTGCTGGGACCCGACGTCTATGTGAGCTGGCAAAACGGGTTCCATTTCGTGCCTTCACTTACCTCCTTACGCTCCAAACGGAGTGCTGCACGGGGCACTCACTCGACAATCCCGGCTATCACTTTATATAAGCAGTGAATTTCCTTCTACTGAAATATTGGCCGGTTTAGGCATGCTTTTCTGTATTTCCTGCCACTTTTCAGATTCAAAGGGACACAGAAAGAACAAACATGCACTGCTTTTTTTTATATAGAGCTTGCACTGTATTAATACCTCAGTATTTTTTAATTTAGCTTGATAACTTCACAATTTTGCAGCCTTAAATGCTAGACCATGGCATAACGTAACAAGGAATTACTTCAAAATGGAATGATCCATAACATCTGGAAAGTGTATTACTAAATTAACTGGATATCCTGATACACGTATAATTGCCTGTACACCACAACTGCATACTCTGCTGAGACATAAAGTAACTAAAACAGCTGCATGTGCCGTAATTTGCTGATAGTCATGAGATCATCATTATGACCACCTTATTATTCTTAGTTCTGCAGAATTATTTGTTTTATAACACATCCACCTTCCAGTGTCTAATTCAAAGTCCACTGAAATTCATGCAAGGAATGTAAATGACATAAGATTTGTAAGTGTTTCCAAAATACACCTTTGCTAAAAAAAGAACAACCCAACAACAACCCCCCCAACCCCAAATCAAAATGTAATGACTTATTCTTACTCTGATACAATATATTCCCAGAACATAATCAAATTTTAAAAAAAGCATTGATGAGCCCCCCTTTTTGTTATGTTTTAGATCTTGAAGAGTTTGTAACTTTCCTTAGGGATTTGCCTTCCATCAAATTGTCTGCAAGACATCTTGAAACTCTTCAGGGAAATGGGGAGAAGGAACAAATCAAAGTAATTTCTCTGCAAAGAGAACTCCAGACACCAGTTTTGAAAGCTTGAACCATCCTTTCCTCATGTCACTTACACCGCATTGAATTGCTAACGAATACAAAGCTTTCAAAAATTATGGAGAACAGGAGAAAACAAATGTGGCTGGTTACTATTTGCAATATAGTCTCTGTTCAACAGCTCTTCAGGGAGGAATTGATAGTTTTATAGAGAAATTGACTACTAGAAAAAGTGATGAGAAGGTGGACAGATTAAAAAGACCGATATAAATAATTGTTTTATTAAATAATGAATGTCATTTCATACCTGTATGAAGTTATTTGCCTGTTTGGACTGAAAGAATTATTACAGTTCTACAAACTTAAATTTCTTCACATTGAATAAGAGAGACATATATACAGTGAATGATAGTACGCACATTCACCTGACTACCTGAACCAGTAAATCCAAATGGGATGCCAGGAAAAACGGCCAGCTTGAAGCCTTATTAACTCAGGAGAATAAATGCCTGTGCATAGTGCCTCTCGTTTCAGAATTTGATTCCTGCTCCAGATTGTACCTTAGCAAATTATACACGCTGCATATATACCCAATTTCTCAGCATGCTGTACTCATTTCTGTAGAAAAAAAAGGCAAGTTTGGGGTATTTAGGTGAGGCTGTCATCACTAAAACACTTTCCCAGTGACACGTTCTCAAACGCTTACAGCATTTGCTACCTCTAGGAAAACAAAAAACAGGAAATTTTCCAATTCTCATCCTCTTTAATATTCAAAATAGTCAAGTGCAATATTATATCCTAGAAGTCTTCCCCTTTTTTCTCTCCCAAACCAAAATATAACGTTTTTGCAGGTGTTTCAGTTTTCATGCGATTATCTTAAACCAGTAGGACCAAATTCTGCAACAGCCTTCAAAAACCACTTGCCACAGCTTTGCTGCTCAGACACTGGCCAAGGGAGCAGCGACGGGTCTGCTTCGTTCCCCGTCTGGTTTCTAATGATAAACATCGCATCCCTTCGGCTATGGCACAACCATCATCTCCAATTATTTTTCATATTGTTACCCTAAGCTGACATCGATCTGCATGTCTTGAGCTCTCGTTTAAAAGCCCACCACGCTTCTCGCAGCAGTCCACAGAGGATAGCAGAACGGAGGGCAAGAAGGTGTCTTGCCAGGCCATGGAAGGGTCCTGTAGATCTGAGTTCTCTCCTTCTGGCCAGAACGCCACAGGGCTTTCTTGCATCTTATGCAGGTACTTTTAATCTAAAACATTTTGAGACTAAGACTGACATCTTACATTGAAAATAAAATAAAAATTAATATTTTTGAAGGCTTATCTGTTTGCTGATGATGTGGGAGTCTTTGAGGCAGACTTTGCAAACAAGATCCTTTGTTATTAAAAATAATCTCTCCTAATAAAAAATGAATATGCTATTATTTGTCTGAATGAAGCCTATTCACTAGACTGACAGCTTACCTAATAAAAATGCCATCAAGTATTCCAGAGTGAAACGGTTTGGAAACAGTTTCTGAACTCCTTCCCAATTTGCTTAAAGCTGTCTGAACCATCCTCAAAGCTTTTCAACACAGGATTTTGCATGCAAACGTTTTTTCAAGGATCACCAATCCTTTTATCTTTTTTTCTTTGAAATAATGTAGAAATTACAGCATCTTCCTGGTGAGACCTTAGAAGCTTGACTGAAAACCAAGCTTTACGTTTCAGATATTTGAAATAAGCAAAATTGTTTACAATGCATTTAACGTATACGCTTGCAGATGAAACTAGACTCCGTTGGTGTGTGCTTTGCTTGCAGCAAAACTTCCAGAATACTTACGACAGAGAAGCAAGCCAAACTCATTATTTCTTTGAGTTCCCTTAAAAAGGCTGCACTGGAATAAATGACAAGAGCCCAATTCTGCTTCATGCCTTTGAAATTTCCTTCAGTTATGCTTTATATATTTTTAATTTCCAACATCATACAAATCCTCTTCTCAAAGCGTGCGTTATTATAATATCCTCATCTTAACTGCTAAATAAAACTGCAAAGCTGGGTCAACTGAATTCCGTCTTTCATAACATCTTTCGACTTTGATATGAAGTTCAATTCTTTCCTATATTAGAAATAGTCTTATCAGATCTTTCTCCTTCCCACATGGCTCTTTGGCATGACTGCGCAACTCCCTCTAGGCAGCGTTTGTTCATGTGAGATGCCAGAGTGCTATTGACAGGACTGCTGCCAGGTGACCTGCCAACACAAATACGGGTTCCATCAACACATTTATTTTCCGTTACTCAGACTCTCAGAGATTACTCTTTTCTACACAAAGGGTTTCTAGTAATATTCAATTTCCATGTTAAAAAAAAGGTATTTAAGGATACTCATGTGGATCTAACAAGGAGACTGCACGGCATTTTGAACACAAGCAAACAAACCAAACAATTTCTGGCAAAATGCAAGTTCATGACACCCAAGGACCAAAAAACCCAAACCAGTTCATGAGAGCCACGATGATTTTTCTCTAATGATGGGCAATGCCCATGCATATTCATAACCCATTTTGAGAAACTTTAAATGCAGAAATCATTGGAGTTTGCCCAGAAACACATTTTTGCTACTCAAGGCTTCACTGGCCCAATCTACAAACAGTCAAAGACTACTTACAGCAAAGACTTGCTAGCCTGTCTTTGGCATGCCTGCTGCGCCTGGCCACGCTTCGTGACGCCCGTCTGGCACGTTGGGTGAGGCCAACCTCAGAGACCCCCCTGGTCTGGGGGTTGTTCCTGTTCATCCACCTCCACTGAGGTCACTCAACAGATGTTCTGCAAAGGGGCTACAAATAGGAAGCAACCAAGGCCTGAGTCATCCCCGCTTCCCAGAGCACTCAAACAGTTTGTGTTCTTCTGGGAGATGTCTTACTCCTTTGGGATGGAAATGGCTTATTGTCATGTCTAGGAAACCCAAAATTGCTCAAGGATTTGTAACACTGTAAAAAACCAGAGCAGTTGTATATGTAGTTGGTGGATGAAGCTGTCAGAGCTTTTCTGGGCAAGGTGCATAGTGCAAGAGCCAGAAATATCTCCTTTCCAAAGTCAGTTCTGTCTGACTACTCCTGGAAACCAGGGCCAACTGCCATGCAATGCCTCGTGTATTTATTTCGGTCAAGAAAAAGGTGTCAATCCTATCACCTTTTCCTTCGCCCCTCTTTTCCGAGTAGCACCATTTGCAATTACCGAAGTTCACAGCAGACTGTGTGATAGACTCCTGACTCGCTCTCCTAGCGCTACAAATTCCAAACATTTCAAAATGAGTATCTATTATAACTTTACACAACAGAAATCACAGATAGATATGTATTAATATCTACATATAGTACAAAGGAAATCATTGTATGGCATTTCTTTATATCCTGACTTTAAAATCTTCCACAGTTTAACTCACATGCAGGAATAAATGAGAAGTCCAATTCTAGTAAAAGTAATCACCCCACATATTTCTATAGCAGTAAGGTTGATCGTATATGTATGTACTTATATTTGTCTGCGTACACAATAGCGGTAACTAGCTTTTCTCTATTGCACAGTCAATATTATTCAACAGTAAGTGGGAGAGACATCGCTCATTTTTTATTTCTATTTAATTCACATCTACAGTTACATTTATGCAGAGCGATTCTTCTCAAAGGACTGCAAATCCTACAACGTACCAAAGCTTTAAACTTCTACATACTGCTTCTTAAGCAAACAGAATTGCCTTTGATTATTTTTTTATTGTTATTATTTGCACTATATTCAAATATCTTTAAGGCAGAAAATAGCTGCTTACTGGCATATATTATGCCAACACTGATCACGGAGCACAACTATCAGAAGTTTTGCAAGTAATCTAGGACAACCTCACTCCCATTAAAAGTGAAAACTGTTAGGACATCTTTAAGATGGATACAAAAAGACCACATTTTCTNGGAACCTCGCCAGACTGCCACGACTTCTTAAATATGATGGCTAGTGGCTTAGCGACTTCATCTGCCAGTTCCCTCAGGACCCGCGGATGTATCTCATCAGGTCCCATAAGATGGATACAAAAAGACCACATTTTCTTTTCTTCACATTTTGCATGCGTTTGTGTTGGTTGCAGTGGAATTTCTCTGAGATTACATTCACAATAACCTCAAACGGCTGAACATCCATCAGAGGGAAAGGACTTGTTCTTTCAAATAGATCATTTGGGATGATAGATGACATATTTAGATGTTAATTTCCTGAATCATCCTTTTCATAATATTACTACGAGCACAGAATTTTCCCTCATACATGCAGCTGCCTCCCAGCAGTATATTATGTTGGACATAATATGTACATTATTGTTTTAAAATTTCTCTTTGCTAAGTGTTCTGGGGTCCTTCCTCTCTTGAAAAAACTACTCTAAAAGAAAAAAAAAATAAGACAGAGAGTCTCATTTGTCAAGAGCTAGGGAAGAACTTTTCAAGCACTGTTTGTATTATTTCCTACTACATAATTCTTCCAGTTAAAGTCAGCCTCCTTGGGAAAAAACTAGTTACTAACCACCTCAAACCAGTGGAGCTCATCTCTAATTGAACGCCCTTTCTACATGAGAGGCAGTAGAGTGCCTGAACTCCCGCGAGCTGGAGGGTCACAGTCTACTGTCAGAGACCAGAGCAAAGCGCTCTCTCCAGGGGATTCCACCACGATGTGTAGCAAAATCACAAATGTGCTTAAAGATAAGAAGCAAGAACAGAAAGAGATGGTGAAAATAATAATAGGTCACCTTCCTCTGGTAATATACAAAATGTATTTGCATTTACAGTATGGAGTGGAACTCCACTAACTGCTCAGGCATCTAGTGTTTAAGTGGTTACCCAAATGCCTCCAAGAGAGCTGCAAGGGGCTGGTAAAGGAGACAGGACTTGCAGGAGAGCTCCGCCCTTCTACAGAAATAGCTGGAGAACTATTCTGGGGCATCTAAATAGGCAATCGATGCCAATTTAAAGCAAATCCGAAAATACCTAGCTATGCACAAACAAAAAGAAGCCACATCTATTTATCACTGTGCTCCAAATTCTGCTGTGGGTTTGTTTTTTTTTTTTTCTAATGCAGCTTATTTGGAAAGCATTGCGTATTTCAGATAATTTAAATACATGTTTTCTGGTAGAACCTTAAACCAACATTTTCAGTTGCCTTACTTCCATGCAGTTGAGGAGGAAAAGCCCTCATGAAAATGTATGCAATCAGTTTTCTCAGGATCAATAAGAGGAGCTCTATGATGATTCATTGTACCTCAGTTTTCAACACAGAGTCAAAATGATGTATTTACTTACATTTAACTGCAAACAAGACAAAGGATGTCTGAAGTCATATGCTTTGAGAAGATTAAGCAAAAGCAAACCAAACAAAATTCTGGTAAGATTATACACGAGACGAGCTAAAATCACCTAAATTAAATGAAAACAAAACTTAGAAATACTTCTCCTTGTACTGACCTTGTGACACTCATACATAATAATCTACATTAAGCTGAGGACAAAACATCACCATCTCCTTGTCACAGAGCAGACATACATATGTTTGTACGAAACATATGAGACAACAAAAACCCAAAATTATTGAAGTCAACTGTTAGGTACGCTGTTCGGGAAAATTAAACATTAACAAGAACTCTATATATCACACAATTTTGGAACCTAGTGAGGTTAACATTTACCGTCCAAATTATATTTTAATCAATAAGGACCACCATAAAAGAATCTAAGTAGTTCTCAGTAGCACTTAGTGCACACATACCCCATGTGTGCATATATAACTACATAAAATTTATAATATCTAATATATAGCATTATAATATATAATCTTGATATAAATAATATATTGATTTAGAGATAATTCCACGTGTGGGTATGTGTATGCACAAGTATGAAAGAAGAAAGATAGCACAAGATAGAGATTAAATATCACCAGCCCAATTACAAAATTCATATTTTAATCAGGACATGCTAATATCCTGGTTCTTATTCTTCCTAACTGAGAAGATAAAAAGAAAATTCAATAAACTATGACATTAAAAGGTATGTTTCCAATATTTACGAGAAAAACAATCTGATAATTTTTTAAGTTCCACAAGGTGATGATTTCCTGAGTTAGAGGAAGTGATGGGTTTGTTCTGTTTTGTATATGTTTTCCTATGTTTTCTTTCAGAAGGCAGTTAATTTTGAACAAACTGTGATTACACTTGCTGATATGTTTTGATTTGAAGGTCACTGCAAATTCTCTAGAGCACGCATTATTCTTTTTGGGGGGGTTGGGGATTTTTTGACACTACCCATTTTATATTTTCAAATATTCTGGTTATGAGAGTAGACATTCACTTGCACAAAGGACAGTAAGGAAGCAACTCGCTGCTTTATTTTATTTTATTTTTAACAGGAGTTGAATGGCCCTTATGTCTTAGGATATTTTCTAATAATAATAATGATAGTAGCAAGAAAAAAACTACTTGCAGATGGCTCGTGATGACTTACAGAAAAAAAACCAGAAAAATTAATCAAACCAACTATTCACTGTGAAACACTTGTTCCATTCTAAAGTTGTACATGTCTTGAATAGCCTATGCAGTAGTTTCCAAAGTAAACGTTTATAATGCTCAGGCTATCAAGTGCTCTAAATAGAAATAAAACAGAGAAAAGAATGACAATTCTACTCCCCTCTTTGCAGAGGCTGGAACGATAGGATTGACACCGATACCTTTTGAGTTTGTATAAACGTGAAATAATCTGAGCACGGAGCGTTAATAGCTATTTGATTACCTACAACTTTTTTAGTCTCTACTGGTTCCCTGTAGCAATTCTGTGTTCTCTTGTTTTATGCTTCAGTCTTTTATTCCTAGAATATTGTGTGGGGAAAAAAAATAGAAAGTTCATACAATTAAGGTATTTTAATTTTCAATAAAATGGCGTCTTGCAGTTTACATCTGTTACTACCTCTAAAGCTGTGAATACCTCCATATACCACCTCCCCCAGAAACATTGCTGGTCCTAAACAGCTTATGCTTAGACTGTTTTTACTTCTCTTTCACATTAAGAGGGTGGAGAAAATCACAACTGGCCAAAGAAGAGCCTGAAGTCTAGAACTAATCAGACAGCAGTTCCTTAAGGCTCTTACACGACCAGGGAAATCTTTAATCAATCCCATTAGATCTATGTAACACCTAATAATAACCCAGCAACGTTTCAGTTTGGGTACATTCTGACAAGCTATATTTGCTCTATAAGATCATTCTGACAGCCAGATTTTTCTAGCTTGCACTTTTTTGCAGTATGCTTCCTTAAGAATTAAAACCAAACCAAATAAAACAAATCCTTTAAAGTGCAACTTGGTTCCAATGGTAAGAGAACTAACCTGTGTAAGTGAGAAACTTATTAATAGTTGACTATGGAGGATGCTCAAGCACGTTCTGTATACAGGGCAATTCTTCTACTACCATACGCTTTTGGGCGATGAGAACTTGTGCATTCTTAACAAAAAAGACATTTGTAATTTTCAGCAGGTAACAGAGCTGAGAACGCGAGGACAGATGGCATTTCGACGCTACTCGAAATGGCACTGCTTCATAACACCACAAAATCCATCCATCCAACTTTGAGGGTCACTGAACGCTAACGTCTTCCAAATGAGTCCCAATTACAAAAGCACCTGTGCCCAGTAATTTTGTGCTAATTCAATGAAAAATGTGACATATTAAGCATCATGAGTCTACGTAATTTCTCATTGATTACCTGTAATAAGTTAGTCTATTGTTTACCCACTCTATTTTAATAGAGGACATAATTGCAAAGTGAGTTTTAAAGGACATTGGCTTAAATTCTGCCAGAAACCAAACAGGTCGGTCTTTGCTCAAAATATCCAAAACTTGCTATTCATATAGCGAACTTAAACAAAGTATGCTAACATAAATATCAGGCTAAAATTTGTATATATGTAAGAACCTCTAGAATGAGCCCATGGAAATGGAAAATACATCTTATCAGTAAAAAGCAATGCAAGATTTCAGTATTATCATCAGCAAGTGATGCTGCATTCCAGAACAGAAGCCCGTGGAAATAGTAAAATAGCTGCTTTGTATGATTATCTGTTGGGATTTTGTCTGTAACCGGGTAGGTGTTCCCACAGCTGTCTGCAGCTTCTGTCTCACTGTAATCATTTGGCTGATATGTAAAGAGGGGAAAAATATCATTTGAAAAACATCTCCTATTTTATGAGTGTATACCAATAATACGCAAGTTTGTGCCTCAGAGAACAAAAACTAAATTACATTTCGTATAATCCAGTTAGGAAATTTAACAAGTCCTATTAGATCGCTTCTACTCCATCTGTAGGCGTAGCTTTTGTTGATCCCGACTTTCATAGGTGAGAGGAATGCTCTATTGCTATACAATTTGCTTTCTTTGAAGTCAATTGGGCTAATGATACAAACATTTTCTGAAGACTAGTGCTGCCTCTAATGATGTAGTGCGGCGTGAGCTGCATACATATTACGTGTTTTGAGGACAGCGGACTGCTGTGGGAAGGCTGTTGATAAGACGTTAGGGGTTTGGGTAGACACCACCATCGCAACTTCAGTGGAAGCTGAGCCGGCTCAGTGCCTTGCAAAAAAGGGTGGAATTCCTCTAAGACATTCCTTGCCTATTTTTTTTTTTAAATCCCCAAATGCAGCCTTTTTCTATGACTTTTTTGGTCTGAGATTTCCCTTAGATTAATTTCCTATTCTGTCACAGATTTTAAAGAAAATGTTTGTGTAGTACTACAGGATTTCAGGCCCGAGTTCAGATCTCTTGGCACTGCAGTTAGGTCACTGGGTTACCACAAAGTTATGCTGTAGACATTTTTATAATTCATCTAATACTATGTTGTGTAAGGTCCACAGACAGCCTTTGCATAAATATCTCAGGAGAAGCAGATCCTAAACCCTTTATTTATATCATATAGGCACGTATATGTCGTTGGCTATATTTAAAAGCATAAAAATATCACCGCTAAACTGCTTTCAAGGAACTTTATTGCACCCAATACACCTAAACCAATATTACCTAGATAAAAGGAAAAGTAGAATAACCTCTAAAATGGCCAAGGAAAGAATTACGTTTATTTCTGAAGGCTCTGTGTAGTTGGCCTAGAAATATGACTGGATTTGCCACGTAGCACATCAAGACCCTCTTGAATTATTGTCCTGTTAAAGGACTTAGTAATAGACTTCTGGCATCCATATCATTAATCATTTGTATTTCAATTATAAAGTTTTAATTTGTTGTTTCTATAAATCAAGCAAAAGAATTGGGGCCCCACTTGAGAGTAGGTTTGTACATAGTAAAAGCTGTATCTACTTTTCATATGCCATAATTATTGAAATAATAAGTTCTGTGGAATATTATCTATGCTATAGACCTGATACAAAACACTTCGATATTAATATTTTTCTAATAATTTTTTAAAAGGCAGGCTTAGTTCTACTATGTTTTCCTGCCTTACACTGTGTGTCTTTCAAATCTTATTTTTGAGTACATTTTTGAAAGCCAACAAAGAGAAAGTAATCTTCAGCGTGACTTTCAGGGTCTTCTACGACTCTCCGGCAACATATCACAGGAACTTTATTTACAGGAGATCTTTCTAAGTATAAACAACAGATTTTAAAACATTTTCCCCAGCGCACCTTGACGAGTATGTAAGTTGAGGCTGCAGAATCCCCTACAGCTCCCCTCAGCACCTCTGTTTCTGGGTATTATACTTTCTACCTACTTGTACCATCACCTGCAAAAAACCAACCCAGATCCATAAGCAATTTAGCAGTCAGAATAGCTGAAAAGCACTATCTGACTGACCTATGCAAATCAGAGCCTTAGGGTAGGTGAAAATTCATCACCTAGATAGTGCTGCTCATTAAAAAAACCCCAAAAGCACCCCAAAACCTAAACCACCTCCCTTAATCATAGAAATTAAGGACCAGGTATCAGAAGGCATATAAGGAAAAAAAGCAACCGGTGTAATATATTTAAAAAAAAAAATAAAGACAGAAAGAGGCATTAGAGACAAATGATAAGTAAAAAGGAACAAATATAGTGTATTTTTATGTGTCTGCATGCCACTAACTACAGCAGATAGAGTTATTCACGCACGGCTGTCTCCATCTCGTCTCCCTATTTTTAATTCTTGCTTGTCACATCATAAATTGAAATTTAGTTGGAACAATGAAAAAACGTGGACCTGATAACAATCAGCAGGCTCAAAATAGCTCTCCTATCGTGTTTTGCAGTAGACGGTGCCCCTTATTTCATAGATGAGAAAACAGAAGTACAGCACGGTAAACTGCAGGATCACTTAATTAGTGGAAATAATAGGAAAAGAACTTTTTTTCATTCGGTTGGCCTTGCTCCATTTTACATGGCTTACCCCACACAGGGACAGTAAGTGAAATAACAGTCAATTAAGAATATTGTGGTAAAATGCAGAAATAATTCCAAACAAACTGCAAACAAACAGAAATATTCTTTTAGGCCCAAAGCACGTGAAGTGAGTGAATACATTTTAGATTTCCTGAGACGCCCCATGCATGTAAAGGATAAAGATGGGAACAGATATAAATCAGGATGGCGAGTAAACGGCAGTTTGCATTCTGCATAGGAATATCAAAACTTCAGAAATACGCTATGTTAAAAAGTTAAAAAGTTGAAAACATCCAACTGCAGAGCACAGGTTGTACTGCATAGCGGGGTGGGTCTGAATTTTCATTTGTATTATGTTCTATGATATCTACCACATCAGTAGTCCACATTTCTCTAGAGCGCCTAGTGATCTATTACTGTGCACTTTGAGAAAAAAAACAACAAAACAAACAAAACTTCTTCAATAAATAATATATACATTGTAATCTGTAAATGATGTGTTTGGAGATGAGCTGGGTTTTTGCAATATCTTCCTAATAGAGATTTAGGCGTGCTCGCTTGCTGGGATTGGAGATCTCAGAGCAGCACGTGTGACACAGTACACTGAGTATACTGTAAATATCTAGGCACAATGTTATCGTTTGAGGATGAAGGGTCACCTTGACCAAGTTGAATTGCTTTTGCCACTTACGTAACCACTTTACTGCCTTTCAACAGAATTTTTATGCAAGTCAGTAGCATCGTTTTGTAGATTGCTTCAAATAAAAGCTAGCTGATGTGCTTCTGCTATTTTTGGCTATAAATTCATATTGAAACCATTCTATGCAGGGCTACTGAGGCTAGCTTAATCATAAAATCATCCATTTGAGAGGTTGGATTTTCACTTTTTTCTCCCACTTGATTTGCAGTGGGAGTTAGACGTTAAACTTTTCTTTCATCTTTGCAGTTCTCAAGGCCAGTGCTCTTTCACATCATGTCAGAAACATGAAGATGAACCATGGAATTACTAAATAATATTTTTTTTTTCAAATGTCTCATGATTTGGAACTAACAGCTATGCTCAACTTCGTAATAGTCCAAAGTATGATATCACATTCACAACTGGACCTGGAGAGGAAGGCAGTTGGTTCCCTCAAGGTTAACATTTGCGCAACTGAGCTAAAGTTCCAGCCCAAGTACTGAGCTAGAAGTACTCTGGCG
This sequence comes from Anarhynchus alexandrinus, assembly GCA_008711295.1. Taxonomy (NCBI): domain Eukaryota; kingdom Metazoa; phylum Chordata; class Aves; order Charadriiformes; family Charadriidae; genus Anarhynchus; species Anarhynchus alexandrinus. Next base: position 125,037 of record VUYV01000374.1, on the reverse strand, counting down.
CTTGTAATTTATTGGATAGCTGAGGATGCCAACATGTAAGTAATTAATTTGTAATGTACTCTATAGTCATTGTGTCATCCTGCGTGCCTTTGGTAGTCACTCAATAGTAAAGCAATTTAAAATGAATAAACAATGGAAAACAATTGGCTAGGTTCTGCAAAAACTGACGAGTGTGACATGCTACTGAAGATACTAAATATCACCTTTCAAACCTTCAAAGGGAAACAACAGCGGCTATAAAGTCATCTTAAGTACAGATAACTCAAAAGTTGCATCTTCTGTACCCACACCTTCAGCAGATCAGTGTCAGAAATGTAACTGTTTCTCCCCTCTCTTCCCAGCAAGACCTGAACCTGCACGATTACTTGAGAGTTCAAAGAATCATATGTTATTCCGACTTGGATCCTTAATATTAATAAATAACCAGTCACCTAAACGGAAAAATATTGATATGAATCAGCACAGATATTGATGCAAGTCAGACAAGAAGCTGGACTGTGCTTCTGGAAGATGTGCTATCAAGAAAGGACTATGTTCAAAGGCTGTGTAGTTCTAATGCATCTTCAGAACGAGGCTAAAATCAGAAAGTTATCCCAAACCAAAATGTAAGACCCAATCAATTGTAGCTATTCTAAAACAACTGGAAATCTCACCGAATTTTTAAAATAAAGGAATAAAATGTTAAAAAGGTAAAACTTCCACGTGGATAAAACACGCCTGTAGTTTTGTTTGTGTATAAGATGCTTCCAAATTCTGAGACTATTGTTGGTTTTAGTATAAATCATTCGAGGAATCCCTTACGTTCAAAGGGCTGTGGAGTACACGGAGACGAAACATTGCAAATGTAATGAGAACAATGTAAAAACTTGGACTTCTAAAAACGTATAATAGTCATATATATGCATCCTCCATGGGATAACTTGTGAGTGAAGAGTAGCATTCTCAAAGTTTAAGAACTGATCTGGTGGATTTTAGTTACACTTTTAGTAGGGAGACCATTTACAGATGTATATGGATGTGGGGCAAAGCATCAGAATCCTTTATTGTGAAACCAGATTTAATCCAAAAGGTTTTTCTTAGCTCTTCGTCCTGGTGCCATACACCTGAAGGCACAAAATACAGAGGGGCAGTGGTGAAAGGAAAAGCATTGGAAAGGCACACAATACACACCTAAGTGTCCACTTCAGTGCTTCTCCATGAATACACTGTCAATATTTGACAGAATACAACCGCTAAATGTAAGAAAGGACTACACTCAATTTTTATTTTCCTACCTTTGTTTCCTTTGGTTCTTGGCCCTCCCTAAGAAGCCCTGAATGGCAGGAGCAAGGACACAACTCACAGCACAAAGCACCAGGAGAGAACAGCTCTTTTCTCTCTACAGACAATACGCCCACGCTGCATCGGTGACAATTCAGGCCAAGTTGTCAGCTAGCACACGCGCACCGCCCTACAATCACAAAGGATTTACTCCTTATCCTATTCACATTTCTTCAGTGATGAGGTATTCCATAGCCCCATGTTGATCGTTTCATATGCAAAACAGTTTACCCAACTAATAAACCCAAGCTTTCATATCGGCTTTCTTCTGAATTCTGCACAATCCTTAGCTATCTGAATTCAATGGAATCCTTAAAGCAAAAAGATTTCTCTCCCAGTGTTAAATTATCAAGATTATGTCACTTCTTTCCACACTTCTCCATGGGCTTTTTTTTTTTTTTTAATTAATTCCCTGAATCACTCATCCCTTCATCATTCAGCACAGGCTTTTCACAGTAAACCAAGATTAAAGCAAAGTTTAGATTTGGAGATGGGTCAGATGATATACAATCGGTTCATCTGTTTCTATTTATCACTTTTTATTGTGACTAGGCTATCTGCTAAATATGAATGTAGATTTTCTTCAGGTAACTGAATAATTTGAGCACTTGCCTGTATGAGCAATCACAATCCCATTTGCAAATACATTTTGTCGCTCTTCTGTATTGGATTCAGTGAGCAGCTAATGGAATTCTGACCCAGAGATGAGGCATCTCTACTGTTCATTGATTAAAACAGTTTCACGATATGAGTCTTAGTAACAAAGACCGAATAGATTTTCCTCTTATAAACCTTTTCTCCCAGATAAGCTATGACCAAAAACTCATTACAAGTTTGTCGTTGGCAGTGGGACAGATTTTCTTCACACTGTGCATGAATCACTGATGTTTCTTACTGTATAGACACATAAGAAGCCATTGTATACAAGCACAGAAGAATGGATTGTGAAGTTTCAGGGGTTATTGAAAGGCAGACTATTTGATCAGAAAACAGAAAATAATACAAAAATCACTATAGATAAATGCATATAGCAATAAACTTGTCTCTGTATAAACATGCATATAACCATTGGTACTTTCATTCTAATTGTACTGGACTGGTGACAAATCAGGGTAACTTGATGAATTTAAAAAAAAGCAAAACTTTACTTTGGACTGTGCCAACCTCACGAGGTTCCACAAGGCCAAACGCAAGGTCCTGCACATTGGTCGGGGCAATCCCAAGCACAAATACAGGCTGGGCAGAGAATGGATTGAGAGCAGCCCTCAGGAGAAGGACTTTGGGGTGTTGGTGGATGAGAAGCTCAACATGAGCCGGCAAAGTGCGCTCGCAGCCCAGAAGGCCAACCGCATCCTGGGCTGCATCCAAAGCAATGTGGCCAGCAGGGTGAGGGAGGGGATTCTCTCTGCTCCGCTCTGGTGAGACTCCACCTGGAGTACTGCGTCCAGCTCTGGAATCAGCACAAGAAGGGCATGAACCTGTTGGAACAGGTCCAGAAGAAGCCACGAAGATGATCCAAGGGCTGGAGCACCTCTTCTATGAGGAGAGGCTGAGAGAGTTGGGGTTGTTCGGCCTGGAAAAGAGAAGGCTGCGGGGAGACCTTATAGCAGTCTTCCAGTATCTGAAGGATGCCAACAGGAAAGCTGGAGAGGGATTTTTTGCTGCAAGGGCATGTAGTGATAGGACAAGGGGGAATGGCTTCGAACTGGAAGAGGGGAGATTTAGATTAAATGTCAGGAAGAATTTTTTCACTATGAGGGTGGTGAGACACTGGCCCAAGTTGCCCAGAGAAGCTGTGGATGCCCCATCCCTGGAGGTGTTCAAAGTCAGACTGGACGGGGCTTTGAGCAACCTGGGCTGGTGGGAGGTGTCCCTGCCCATGGCAGAGGGTTGGAAATAGATGATCTTCAAGGTCCCTTCCAACCTAAACCATTTTATGGTTTTATGACCAAGAATATGAGCTTGCAAATCAAAAATACAGAATGAGCGTCCTGTTCAAAGCCAGAATAATTTCAGTGAAACATTTAGTGGTTGAAATTTCAGTTACAGATGAAGTTACTATCCTCATGGTAGAAGAATTTGTGAAAAGAAATTGCAGCAGTAGTTCTGTATTTTCAAGATTAAACAGAGAAGAAAGATGACAAATTCTTACGGACTTCACATCAGAGGCTATAGAGGCTATATGTGTTTTGCAGCTGTATTTTCAGTTGAGTTCTTTAAAATAGAAGCACTAACAACTATGTTGCCAATACCAGGGGTGGGGGAAGCGACGGCAAATATAAAGGGGGAAATAGAGGAAAAAGATATTATACTGTTGTTTTTTGCATTATAACTCCCACGTCTGCTTGATACATGTGCGCTTCTATCAAAGAATGTGCATTTTAGAAATGCACCGTTTTTTATTGCGCTGTTTAATTAAAATATAAGGAAGTTTCCTATCTAAAAGGAATTAATCCCTTTACTGCCTGTAAGCTATTAGTTGTACTTACAAGCATAGTTTATCATCAGCTCCTGACACGTGTGGCCATATGTCCCTCACAGGTCTGCTGATATCAGAAACATTCACCTCCATTCCTGTTGAGAGCTTTTCTAACCAAGTGACTGACTACCAGAAAAAAACTCAAATAGCCCTTAAAAAAAAATAATATATATTGAAAGGCAGCAAAGGCTGCCGAATCTGCCTACAGAGCAAGAAGAATCGGAGAATACTGAGCGGCATGTCGCTGGGGTAGACAGGGCTTGCTTTAAACCGGCGAGGCTGTTATTTCTTGCTTCTTCAGCTGTTTCTGCTGTCTTTTCTACCAGCTGGGGCCGACTGCTCTGGATGCTCAGGACGGCTACGTTAAAGACAGCTGGGGTTATGCTTTGTATTTTATTACTGTAATGGGAACATACATTTATGAACAGAAAAATAAAACTTGGAAAGCCCTTACTACTCTCTACAGTTATGCCAGTGTGCTAAGAATTACACACTTCAGCCCCCTTCTCAATATCTGGAGGGTACTAAAACTGCAGAAAATGTATTCCTGCTAGAATGACATCACACATTTCCAAACTGACTGTTACGTTGAGTCACCATCCCTGGATGTGTTTAAGAGCCGTTTAGATGTGGTCTTGGGGGATATGGTGTAGGGGAGAACTTTGTAGAGTAGGGTAGATGGTTGGACTCGATGATCCCAAGGGTCTCTTCCAACCCAGACAATTCTATGATTCTATATGATGCCTAAATAAACAGCATAGTAATACTTGTACATGAATTCAGCCACGATGCATGCAATTATCTGTAGCTTATAGCACTCCTGTTCTGGAGGATAAGTGCGTTTTCTGACAAATTACAAAAACCTGAGATATATATTTGTATTCCCACAATCACAAAGCGTTTTTAAAGCCGTTCTACAAAATACACATAATCACCTAGTACTGCTAGGACCCTCTGCATAAAGTGGTTGGTGAAATATTTGTCATTATAAAATCTGAAATTAAAAAAAAAATTTAAAGAAAACAGGACCATAATTAGAAGAGCTTAAGTTTTGACTTTAAAAGTTTCAAAGTTTTCCATAATTCTTGATCCTATAGCAAATCATTTAGAATAATGAAAGGTAGTCTAAACCCAAATTTCATCAAGATGGTGGCAATCTTCATAGTAGAGAACAGGCAGAATTTACATAGAAAAGGCAGCTGTTGGACACACTGTTTACTAATGCATTAATTTGTTTCCACATCAATCCTTTAACCGCATTTTTCTTAGTAACTTTTGACTTAGTAGTACGTCATGTGCTTATCTATGTCCTTTTTCTTCATCATTTTGGGCTGTTGCCCGAATTACATGGCAGTATGTAATTTGCCAGGGCAGCACTGGAGTCAGTTGTGATATATCGGCTTGACAGGGAAAGACATTTTCATGCGGGTTCTTAAAAGTACAAAATGCATCATGCCATGCATTTCGAAAGGGCTTAACTCACAGTAGCCCAATTTCGATAATAAATAATAACGGGCTGGACAGCAAAGTCCTAGAGCCTCAGGTGGCATTTTCCTCAGAGCAGGAGAATGTTTCTAGGGGCACTCAGCAATGATGATACAATATGTCAGATGCTAAATTATTGAGTAATGAAATTTACTGTCCCGGTCTAGATTTTGTCTGTTCAGCTCTTTTATCTAATATCTAAAACCCAAAATATGCTTAAGGGTAATAGAGAATAAGGGGTGGTTATAATTCTGCCTGACTGAACTACGGACTGCAGAGGGAGAAGGAGGGTTACCCAGGTTTTTGTCTTCTAAGGAAAACCCATGTAGGATCAGGCAAAATCTGGATTTCAGTTTTACACTGGATCACAACATGCAAGATAGGAAAGAAGGTCTGAGTTATGTGTTTATAACTCCTTTTTGCTGAGTTTCTGGTGCTGAGGACACGGATAAAAGCATTATTAAAGAGTTTTTATACAAGTGGTAAATTGGTAGAAAAAAATTTTCAAGGTATACATCAAAATTTTTATCGAAAACCTTTGTGGCAAATATTACGCCAGATGAGACTAGATGCCCACAAAGGTTTCTTCTGTCCTTACTACATACCACGATATAACAAATTCATAGTGTAAACCAAGTTTGACCAATGCCAAAACATTACCCCAACATGGCATCAGAGACAGGGGCCTAACAGCAAAAGTCTATTTATTTTGAGTGGCCTCATTACTCGTGAACACTTACACCTAATGCCAGAATGCAATTAGCTCACTCAATACAGATCATAGGACTCAAATTTCTTCTAACAACTATTCGTTTAGCAGTAGCTCTAGGAGTCTATTGTAAACGTATCTGTAGCCAAAACAACAAGAGAAGGAAATAAAATTAATTAGATTTGAAAAATAGGAGAAGGTTCTGTTGCATCATCATACATACAACGAGTACTATTAGAGAAAAAACTTGTTAATATATTTATATATGTCAATTGCCTATATATTATATTATATCTAAACCCATAATTTCACATTCCTTTAATAACTGCTAAATTTTACCATCAGTTTTCTTATAGATTGGGCACATTGGAGTATCTAATATTTCGTAGTATGCAAAGTGCAAGGATGGCTAGAGAGATGGGTATAAACTCAAGGGTACAACTACATGTATAAGCACACCTTCTACTTCATGTATAAATACACCTTGTATTTCTCTTCATTTTCCCATTATTTCTAACATTTAAAAACAGGCTATCCTTTACTGCAGAGGAGAAAATATCAAAACTTTCTTTTATAAAACTATTAAGATACTTAAGCATCTTAAGGTGGGGTTTTTTTGATGTTATAATCCTTAAGAAACTGAAACAACCGAATAAACACATTCCTTCAATAACAGCCTTGATTTTCTACAGCCATCACAAAGGAAAAAGCAATTAGCTGCGGGATAATGAACATTGTATAACACTTCCTACCCTTCCGAGCAGCAATAATACACCGCGTCAGAATATGCTTTATAGGCAATTACAGCCTTCCCAGCTGAACAAAAGCAGCTACCGAAGTTACAGTCACAGACATGAACATCTGTATTTTCGGATAAAACCAGAGCCGAACACGCCCAACCCAGGAAGAGTTACAGACCCCAGGAGGACTGACTCGGTGAAGCTGGAACTCTTCTGAACCACAGAGTTGAGCGTCAAAAATTAGGTCCCTTGGAAAAATGCTTTTCCTTTTGAGACTTTGATTTTTTTCCACCAATCATGCCTTAAAAGTGGCTTTCTTATTGATTTAAGAACAGACAGGAATCCTAGCAGAGGAAGCTTTTCCAAAATAAAGTCTGTTTGCTTCCAATTGTCTGTTTCTTTAAGTCTGTTCTAATAAAGGTGGTTGTTTTTATAAAAAAAACACCTGACAATCCGATTACCATCATGACCACAGTTCCATCAACAGAGATGAGGACTATTATTTTCCAAAAGATATGAGAAAATAGGATTCCATAAATAATTCGTAAACTACCTCAAAATATTGAGTAATAAAAAAGATTAGATAGTAATTTATTACATAACTCAATTTTTCACCGCTTCAAACGTTCAATTTAAGCACCATCCATTTAACTTTTAAGGTTTTGAACAAATATAGGCTTGATACTAATTTTTTTTTTTGTTTTAATTGAATGTCTGCTCTTCCATTATATGAGAGCACATTCCTTCAGATTATATTGCTTTCCTCTTGACAATAAAATAAATAACATTTTATATTTATGCAATAATACATGTAGAATAAGGAAGAGCTTAATAATTCTGGAAGATGAGGAGACTTCAGGTGGAAGCCAGTAGGTGATTTCTTAAATTGCTCAAGACTAAATTGAACTTGAACGCCGTGGGTTTATCATCAGTCCATTCTGCATTTCTTCTGCTTTATTACAATTCAATGCAATGTTTTTAATCAAATTGCTAGAAAACTCCTATTAATGGCCAAAATGCCCAGAGTCAATCAATATTTTCTTCGTGAATATTTTCCAAACCTTGTCTTTGCTCAAAACAAAGAAAATCATCGCTTAACTATCTCTAATGTTTCCCACTTGATTCCATATACACATATCACATGAAACTCTGCAACAGTAGATTAATAGTACGTATTGTATACACAATACCCGCATTAATAATTTTGAAATCAATCTTTACTCTATCATTGGGTAGCAAAATTCCCTTGGGGGTACTTTCACAATTACATTCAAGTTTGTAAGCCACTTAAAATGATTAATTAGGTCCTCTGCACATTTCGTGTCTCCTTTTAGACGTAACAGTGGTAGAAGAAAACCGTTAATACCAACAAATCTTAAAATAGGTTTACTAATATGCAACTGCAAAGGCACATAAATTCAGTTTCGTTTTCATTGCTCGCATAGGCGTATTTTTTGATGAAACGTGACAAACACGTGAGCTAGGAAAGTCACAAGATAAAAGAATGTGTTACTATTTTTCTGTTAAATGCAACTTTAACTAAAATTAGAAATACTGTACATTTCCCCAGTCACCTCCACTGTCACGGGGTGGGGGGAGCGAAACTTTGAAGAAACCATCATGTGATGAGGTACGAGTAGGTGAGGAAAGATATCTCTAAAATAATAACATCTGAAAAGTAATTATGGGGATCTTCTTTTTTTTGCTTTTGATGGAGAAAAAGACAAGTATGCTTGTCCGGAAAGCTGCTGAATGTCACAGCAAGCCTGAGGCTCCTCCAGCGCGGGGACCTGGATTTAGACTGAAGCAGAATTTCAGAAGATGGATGTGAACTGTCCGTGCTAATCCCCAGGTCCACATGAGACCATTAGCCATACCTAATAAACTGTTATTTTGATGTTATTTAAAACATTCCTTAAGAAATTTAAATTTGATATACTTATGTCCCTTTCCAACCATTGTCAAGCGGTAACCCACAGTAATTTTGAGACATATTATATATTAGATTGTGGGAGACTTTATAGAGACATTTGATAGGTAGAGACATTAATTAAAAAAGAGGATATTTGGAGTAACACTTTGGAGTATTCTTCATACACAAACAAACTGACCTGCAGTTAACAGCCACAAAAAGTGCAGTAATAAATGGTTACCCGTTACCTCTTCAGCCCGTTAGCTCATTGCTAATTTCAGAGTTGAACTCTGGGGTAATGGGCCAGTCCAGCTACTTATAGTCTGTAACAAGGAGGAGCGAGGTCAAATAGTTAATGAAATGAAGATAATTATAAAGATCGCATCACTAAAACTTGAAGGAGAACGATATTGGTTTGGGGTTATGGACTAAATAAGAGATGCCAGGTGCTTTTTTTCCAATTTCCCTTGATTGTAAGTCAGTTGAAAAAAAAATCTAGAACTAATTTACTATCAAGATAATGTGCTAATAATGAAGACTTCTTTAAAGTAAGTAATAAAAGCAAAGAGCTTCAGCTTTCAATTTAACGATCTCTGGTGTTAAACGGTTTCCAGCATGTAATAAAATTTTATTAAAAATTAGTCACTGAAGAAAAAGGGCTGTAGAAAAAGTCCTGTGGAAGCTTTCTGAGGCAACAGCAAAAAAATACTCAATCTGAAGCAAATTCTGGAAATAAAAGATATGAGGATGAGTTGGCAAACTCTTACGAATCATCACTAAAAATAATACAAGACTATGGTTGGCATCTAATTGATCATAATGAGAATAAAAGTCTGTAAGACCAAAGAGAGCTATAAAAAGCAGAACAGGAGAGACTTAGATGAAGAAACAGGTCATGCTAGTCATGCTTCTGCAATTAAATTACCTTTTATCTTTTTAAAAACAAATTTCTTACTACATTAGCCCTACAGATACTGATAGCACCCGAGATTTCTGCGGCGAGTACTTTAGAAGGAGACACGTATTTGTAACTTTCTTTGAAATTAAATTCTAAAACAATGGAGACTGTCATTTTTCAAAGCTATCTCATTCTCATAATGTTTGTGCATTAGGAAAGGGTTATATGATTGTATGTCATTACCGCGTATTGCAAAATGTGGCTGACTCTGCATTTCGTAATTGCCTGGGCCTTTTTTTAATTACGGTTTTCCAATCCCTGTGCTGAATGCAATGATCTACAGGTCACCGAAACTGCAGGTGTCAGTGATATCTCATTAACTCTGGCAGAAGCAAAGTTTGAGGCAACAAAAGTAGAAAAGGACCGAGGTACCGCAGAGGCCGACTTCCCAAGGCTTTAATGGAGCACAAATCTATTCACTGCCCTCAATGCTCCTACTGTTCACTTGGAGCTGACCACAGACATTATATTTTGTGCCCTGAGGCTCAACCTCTGTTTCCTCTGATAAAGTTATGAGGATACACGCTACTTTTTTTTTTTTTCCCCTTCAATTGCAAGTACACAATTAATTTCCAAATAAATCCAGGCGTGCAATACTATATCTGTATTGGTTTGTATTATATCCTGAGGTCCAACGAGGTGAAAAGTTTTGCTTATTGTTTCAGGTCCAACCTCGTATTTTCTGATCTCTTTGAAACAGACCCTTTAACAAAGCTGCCTCAGATGAGACTGGACCCATTGTTCTCTCAGATCTGGATGCTCGTTTTATAGGAAAATAAATAGCCTAATGAGATTTATTATTTTTAAGTTTAAGGAAGGATAGATGTCAGAAGGGAATATTCCGCTAGGCAGAATGAGATAATGATGCTGAAAAGTAGTAATTTAGGAGGAATAATGAGGAGTATTTAGCACCAAAGAACAGCAGAATGAAAGAAATAGAGGAAAAAAACCTGAGTAATAGAGCCTTTCTCTGCCCTCATGGTCTGAAATACCAGACAGATACAGAGGATGATTCAGGCAACAACGAGGAATTATGCAGAAAAAAAAAAATAAATGGAAAAACGGAAAAGAACAGTCACAAATATTTTACATTTTAAAGCTTTGGTTTTCTAAATACTCAAATAGAGACCATGTTACCAAAAAGTGGGTACATGCTGTGAATTTCAGATATGCAATTCATTTCACTAATATCTTCTTTAATTCAGACTACCATCTTTTATTTTTCAGATGTCCATTTGCCCATCTTTCTGCCTCTGGAATGGGGTTATTACACACAAGATTTGGGATGCTTGCTGACAAAAACCCACAATGTCAGTTTGAAATGTAAAGAGAAATAACTTCCAAGTTGTGTTTTCAGCATGTTATACAGAGGTCACCCTGAGTAAAAATAATCAGAAACATTAGGAAAACTTGATCTTAATCTTTCCTATAAGAACAAAAATAAGTCCATAATTATATGTGTTGTTTCATAGGTTCTTGAGCAAAGAATTTGCAATTGCTTTGTTTAAAGGGTCAGAACCTTCATTTATATTGGAATATTATGATTAATTCTATGAACGGTAATAGCTCTGATTTTGGAAAACAGAAATTATTTCCTTAAGCAATTTGTTCTGATTTAGGCTTCTTTCTTGACCTACAAACGGAGAGAACTGAGATAATACATTGTTACATTCACCTGGTTAATTTTTCATGAATCTGACGTTATTCTGTTAGTTTTCCAGGATCTACAAAAACATTCTTAGAAGACAATTTAAAAAAACCTCTGTTCAGTCTTCATAAACATGGATTGGGTCCAACCTGCACTTTCCAAATATTTCTTTATTCCTTCAAAATGTATATGTGTATTTTGAAGAAATGTACACATATAACTATAATGTTTTTCAATTTTCTAGCCAATTAGATAATTATAATATCCAACAGTATTATCAGTAATATGATAATAACTGTATAACTAATATTTAGTACAAAAAATTGACTATTGTATTATTATTTTGCCTAAATATTTATATCAGTCATTTCTACTTTTGTTGAATGAAATGGATAAGGTCTAGAGCCTAAGAAATATTCTGGCTTCCGTAGATAAATCACAGATCCTTTTTAAATAGGTTATTAAAAAAACCTTCAAAACTCCTGCTTAAATTAGTGAAGCTAAGACTCTTGACACTACAATTGTCTTATTTTTTCAGCAGCCTTGCTCTGTGTCTGTACTAGATGCTCAGTAACTATGCACTCAGAAAAACCGTGAGCTTAAATTTAACCTAAATACATTATTTTTGCACCAACACAGAAAACTCAGCCACCTGATTTCCTATATGGCCATTTCAAAACGCTTTTCAGAGTCTACCTTGTTTCTGACCGGCTTTCCAGACTTGTACCTTCTTTAAACAGTCTCACAAGCTCTCAACAAGAACGTTTTCTCAGGTTTAATAAAGATATAAAGTTCCTCAAGTTCACTTTGATGGGCAATGAATGAAGTACTTAATTCCAGACAGAAGGAGGATGGCCCACAGTACTTTAACTTTTCTGAATTGTTACATTGATCAATGTATGTTGGAGTCCACAATATATGAGGCAGAAGCAACAGCTCTGTGCAGCAGTTTTTACCACAAAAGCAGGTGCATTTTCTTGTGAGATCTTTAAATCTGTTAAAAATGGAGCGGCAGTTCCCCTTTCACTCTGTACTATACGATTCTACAGAAGGATTTTCATTCCTATTCAGCCCGTATTTTCCTCCACCAAGAGTAGGACACTGAAGTGGCATTCATAGGTGGTCTTTCCACCTCCGCTATGTATGATATGGGAGGGGGTGTTCGTCTGCACAGTTTGAAATTCCTGTGCATTTCCACTCTTAAAATAGCGCAGTTCACAAAATACACAAAAACCACAGGGCATTTATAATGAAGGAATTCATTTGGGGAATACACGAAACAACGTTTGTGCATTAGGCAAAAACACTATAGAGCAAATTAGTCTCTATTATTCTGGTATCTGTGTCACTGTATTCCCCATCATGTGAGCATTCGACCTCGCTACTGGAAACAGACTTTTCTTCTGTTTCACTTCTGATTTTGGTTTGCCGTTAATTTTCCACAGTGTCACTGAAGATATTTTTATTGCGTTCAGAGCACGGGTATATTTACCCCTCAGAGCCAAAGATATTTGAACGATAGCTGCTATTATTTTTATTTTTTTTTAAGATATAATGTTAACCTTTTTCAGANGAACACCTCCAGGGATGGGGCCTCAACAACCTCTCTGGGCAACCTGTTCCAGTGCCTCACCACCCTCAAAGTGAAAAACTTCTTCCTAATGTTCAATCTAAACCTGCCCTCTTCCAGTTTGAAGCCATTCCTCCGATTCACGGCTTATACCAACCCCCATCTCCCACAGCAGGTAGCCTAGTCAATATTACAGTTTCCACCCATTAACAATCCTCTTTAAGTACCCAGGTCCTTGGGTACTCATCTGCAGATTAAAAGGGAAAGCGGATTTTCAGTCCTCCTCCTTTTTCTTCATTTTTCTCTTTCCTCATCACCTCTGTAACGGGCACGAGGCAAGGAAATTGCTACAGCAAAAGCCAGATCCGACAGCTCTCAACTAGTTTGGAAGCATTTTCCACCGGCAGAGCACAGAAAGGTTATTGCTGCGACATTACAGTGCAAAAGAAACTATATAATAAAAATAACTGCCAATAATCCAGAAAGTTAAAGACCTCGTAGTTCAGGATTAATGATCAGCCTTGTGGTTACGCCTGGCTTTGGCTGGTAGTGTCACTGAACTTGTATGCACAGAGCCCTAAATCCATTTGTGATGGTTAATGCTCTCAGCACCAGTATCGGTGTTATGACAGGTACGTGACAGGGAAAATGGGTTTGGTCTGAAATATTAGTGCCAATTCAAATTGTAAATTCTGCATTTTATGCTCTTGTGCATTGTAAATGTCACAAAACGCACAGACCGATACTGCTTTTGATCACTTTAAGGGAACTTTTTCCGTGATTTGAATATAAGAATTCCCCATTACCACCCAACTCTTCCAAATTACCGAGCTATCCAGAACAACAGCTTTTTCTGCTCTTACTCAGGCACTTCTGTGCACTGATTTTTTAAACCTGATTTACTCTTCTTCATATCATGTTTTCTAGAAAGACCAAAATACCTCACTAGGAAATCAATTTTTAAAATGAACCTTCCCAAGAAATTTGGCAATTTGCTTTCCTAATTATCCTTTCTACATCATGTTCATGTGTTAAATATCATCTCTAACAAGCACTTAGGTATTATGGTTACCGATTATGAACACAAATATACAACCCACTTATTTCCAACTTTTTTTTTTTTAAGCAGGAAGCACCCCAAGCCGGGGATGGCTGTCCCCGAGTGATACAGGTACCATACACCATATAATGTACCCTTCAATGGATTTAAAACATGTTTGACGTTTGTGGAAAGCATTTTTTAGGCTGGATGAGAATACCTTTGAAATAAGATATTTACCAGACAAATCGTCATTTCTTTTGTGAAGGTGAAACTGCTGCTTATCAGACATGACAAGATGCGTAAGTGCTGCTCATCTGAAGTTCCCATTTTTACATACGAAAACATATTTAAGTAATCACACACATTTATATTCACCTAAAAAATACTAACGTGCTGTATCAAAATGTTTATGCAAATCTAATTAAAAAAAAAAGCTATACATCTGTAGTTAGTTGGTTTGTAAGAGGAAGAAAAATCCAAGGAAAAGATACATAAGAATGGATGTCATAAAAAAAAAAGCCTTCTATAATACAGCTCAAGCACAGAGGGTATAATTCTGGACTGACTACGATTCTTTGACAACCTATTTCACAGTAGCAGATTTCAGTGATTTTATAATCACAGATAATGCACAGATTTATAATAATGAGGTGTCAATGTGTGGAAGAAGAGGATTGCAGACCATTATTTTCTCAGACATTTTCATGGCATGTGCCAAGTGCAGAGAAATGTGAGCAATGTCTTTTAAGGAGGCAGCATAATTTATTCAAGCACTTTTGGACACAGAGGACTGAATGCCGGTTCTCAAAAGGCTGGAGCGCAGAAATACCGATAGACTTTACAAACAGGAACATTAAACACAAAATCTATATGACCATGGAAAAAAAGAAGGAAGAGTATTCCGTGTTTCAGTCAAATATGAAAAATCTAATTCTATTCTCTACACTGCATTCCCATTTCTTTCGTTGCACTGCAGTAATACCTTCAAAACCAAGGAGACCTCAAATGCTTCAACGGCTCTGACCCTACACCAATCTTAAACACTGGCAGCGTGGCTTGTTGGGCCTTATCCTTCAGGACACCAATGCTTTCATCATAGTGGCACAAACGCTTCCAACCTGAAGAGGAGGACAATAAGAACAAGATAGACAATCCTACAGCCACATTAATTAGGAGAAATGTCCTCCTGAGAGCCCAGAGTGAAGCTCAGACTGCATGACCTACAAAAGAAGAGTCCACTCTCCTGAAGAACACAGAACCAGTGATCTTAATCTAAATGAGCATCAATATCACCATGTGCTGCTATTAATTAATACGGTGCTTTGTTTCCAGGGATAATAATTTTGGGGAATGAAGGTTTCTTCCTATAAAACAGTTATTAAGGAACTGACAATCATTATTGTTAGAGTAGCAATGTGAGACCCAGGTTTATAATTATATTCTGCTTTCTGAAATTATATTTCAATTTTAATGGCACACAAACCACGACATACAGAAAAGATTACTAATTTTTGGCTTCAGCCTCTGTACTAATAGTGAATATCAACAGCTGCTGTACTAAAATGACAAACTGGCTATGAGTTAGCAATTCCTATTTCTATTTCAGGAAAGAGTTTTGGAATTTGAGGAGGACATTACCGTGTCCTTCAGTCATCTTCTGCAAATCTTCCTCTTTTATTAAAATCACAGATTTCTTCTAGATCTATTGAATCAGTGAATACATGAGCAAAATGCAACCCCGAAGATGAAAATTATCAGGACAGTTGTTAATCACTTTAAATCTTGACTGTATTAAAATGCTTTGATCTATTGAATCAAACCACTTTTCATCAATTTTTTTTCTCATGCTTTCTCCTACACTGCCCTTCCCATCTTGCATGGTTGGAGTATTCCCTGTGGCCTATTATCAATTCCATAGGTCCCTTTTGGCAAATTTGATTCGGGTGTCCCAGACTATTTTATGTTTTTATACCAGTCCTCTTGACTAAAAAAAAAACACAACAAGGAAAAAGCATCTTACTGTTTAGTGTTACATTACCACAAACTCCCTATCAGTGTCTGACAGGTAAATAATCCTATGAATGAGCATCTTCACTTATTTTAAATGCAAATCCATCTTCCTTGTAGATTTAGTATGCAGACATGGTCCATTTAGCAAATGATAGATAGAATTTTGTTCATCAGCAAAAAAGAAGCTGCTGCTTCCCAACTTTAAAAGAAGTTTATTGACATCAGAAACAAGCTTAGAATTATCCTCAAAATTCATCCTAATCTTTCAATGAATTTCAAATCCTCCTTAGTTCCAGTTTGATGCTCTTACAGGACAAACTTTCAAAGATGTTTAAAAAAAAAAAAAGAGAGAGAGAGGAACCGTACCTTGGTGCTTGTCACTTGAAATGCAACTTTTGAGCCCTTTGTAACTGGGGATGTCAGCTTCTCAGCTGGTTTTGAAGGGATTAGATTCGTAGCGGGAGGCTGATTGTGCAGAACGGAAGACAGGCAAAGCTGCACCGTCTCCTTCAGAGCTTTCAGCTGTGACTCCTGGGGAAAATAAGAAATCATCACTTCTCTAAGGTGTGTTGTTATAAATAGAATTGCTTGCTTTCTCTCTCTGCATTAAACCAAATGTTTACAAGCAGCTGCTGCTGCTTCTTATTAACGGAAGAAATTAAGGCTGTTTAAAGCAGTTTTTTGTATATGGTTAGGTTACTGCGCATTACGCACCAAACTGCCTAGAAAGTCATTGCCCTCTTCCGTTTTCTCCATGCAGTTTTATCCACATCGATTATTGTAAATAGTTAAGTATAATTTTATCTGAAAAGAAACAAAAATACAATCTACCAGACTTTTACATATAATAGTTAGAGAGAAGTAAACGTTCACAAGTATTGCAAAGACGCAAAGACTTTGCATGGAATTTTGTTTATAACCTTCAGAATAATTGGTATTTATCCACAGGTTATGAAGATGGATTTTAATCCAACAAAGACAACTTTCCTCCTGAACATATTATGCTGTTGTAGTGTATAGTAAATAAACCATCGGCCTTTTCATCTGTTACAAATATGATTATCCAGATCCATTACTGTCCGTCAAGCCAAACCAAAACTTTTAAGTGGTGAAGTGCGCGCAACTCATGTTGGAACACTGCTATTTTACTCACAGAAATACAGATAGATGTATTAATGAAAATAGCAGTCTATCACTGAAATAAGCTGAGACAGTAAGAACACTGAGATAACTACGGCGCTGAGGAAAGCTCATTTTAAATCTTTGCTCCATCACAGCAAGTCACTTAAAGTCAAATGTTAAATATTGAGGTAACTTCCTTGTGCTCATTTCGGGTCAGGTTGGGCAGCATTTGGCCTTAATTTGGCCTTAAAACAACTCTTGTTCTTTGTATTAAGAATATACCTATAACTACAGGCTACATCAGCCCATTTCGACCTTCAAAGATTTTTTTTGAAGATATGTAAATCAAGGATGGTGAGGTATGCTATGGCAAAAGTTGATGGAAAATATACGTATATGCAACGTATTACACACTATGTATTATGTATGTGAAATATTACATACACAATATAAAAATATTTCACAGTTCTAGGAATAGCAAGCAATGGCATTCAGCATACAGCACCTTATTTTAGTTTATTTGCTGAGCAAGTATTTTTCAGAAACAGGCAAATATTCCATGTTTTATATCAGATACATTCCCTGGTTCCAGTTCAGGGGAAGTTTATCTCATAACTGGGAAAATCTGAGTGTTTGTTTAAAAATAAACAAAAATAGTTAGTAGGGTACGTTTCACCGGTAGGATCAAAGACAACCATAAAAAGACTACTAATGCGCAGCACAATAAGGAAAATCAAAGAAAGAGGAGATGGAATGGAGTTTGGTTTGTTTGCAAACAGACAAAATTGAATGCCTTTCCCTTAAGATGTGTGCAGTGAGGGGGAATGCTAGATTATCATCAAAGAGGACAGCACTTTGTATGAATAACTACTTATTAAAATGTATGAACCTTGAGTCAGACTGATATGTCTCTGACCTAACAGCAGTGTAAAGGGGAAAGGATTACCTTATCCATCTGACTCAGGGAACTTTTAATTTCTAATTGACATCACGAGATCTTAGCGTACTTCTTTTCATGTAATGTGTCTTTTCCCCTACCTTTTCAAGCCGTGACTGCACAGAGAACATAAATCACCATTTGACATAGTCAAAATAAGCTCAGACACCAAACCAGCAGAGGCGGCAGACACTAATTTTGCTTGAAGATATGGACTCAGCCATTATAGCACTATATGACCTGAGTGCTCCCTGCAAATCACACTGGTCTCGAACAACACTTCGTCCCATCTGGAAATCCCTCTGGATAATTTCTCATCCTCTCATCTCCTGCCCCTACCATCCAGCACTTGTTCTGCCTTGCCTACACCCAACCATTTTACCATTCCAAAATTTAAAGCAGAATATTTTGTTTTCATCCTGTGGGTAGCAAAATTCAATTCTGACTTCGCTGACAGGAGATCTATAAATGGGAGGCAGGAGGATATAACTTAAGGAGACACTATTGGAACCAAGGATGTTGTTTGACAAAGTTCTCAACGACCTTGCATAGATGTGGTTGTGGTCAAAACAGGCTCCTTGCAGGTTAAAATGCCGCCAACATATGACGCATGTCTTCAGATTTCCCAGATCTGTTTATACTCTTGTCATGTGGTTGGATCCAATATAGGATAATTTGGGCTGCGGTAATGCAAAATTTGTCACTCTTCCAAGGGTCCATCATGGGAACTAGAAAAGTGCTGTGGCGTAAACAGACTTATGAGAGACACTAAGTCCACTGTCAGCACAAACTGAAGAAAAATACAATTTAATGCCTATTTATAGGCACAGCCTCAGATTCGATCACTTGTTATTCATTTCAAATACAGCTCATGTTCCAAAAATGCGCATTGGTTTACATATAGCTTCTAGTCCTATAGCTGAAACTGCGTGTGCTAACATTGTCAAAACACTTAAGGCCAAGGCTTCACTGAAGACATGGATGGACCATTGGCTGGTTCTAACTCTTTTAAGTTCGTAGTTCATACAGAAAAGCTCTTAACCAGGGGAAAAAGGTACCTGCAACTTAAAGGGTCTTATCACTCTGCAGTTAGAACTAGTCAAACACGGGTATTTCTAGTCTCATAAAACTGTCCCACTGTTCTCACTGGTATGGACTTTGCCTTTTTCCTTCCTTCGCGCTGCCTTTTTAACTCCCGCTTGCCGTTTCCACTGCACTTTCGCAGCACGTAAGCAATGGCACCGTCCAAAGACTCTCTCAATGATAATTCAGGAGAAGATAACACCAGGCTTCTGGTAAACCTAGGGAACGCTAACTGAGCCCTAAATTAAAATTCTCTAATATTTAATAGGAAAGAAACAGAGGGTCAGAGAAGTCGGTTGGGTGTGCTGCAAATCCCCTTTTAATTTGCAGACAGAATCCCTTAATAGCAATCTCATTAAAAGTTCTTGATGTCAAATGTTCTTTGCTTTCTCCTTCACAACTGTCTGCATTACAATGAATAACTGCTTTTAGAAGATATTTACGGCAAGCACTGCTCTCTTGCCATTGCCACAGACGGTATATTGGCACCAAAGAGAGACCATGTCTGCGAGTGTTATACGAGCAAAGAAAAAACATGCTTAACTTTTAAATTAATACGTGGAGCGGTTCAGTTCAGTGTACTAACAAGAAACGCACGATATATCACCAGACAACAACACAGGTTTGGATAATGCTGTTGTGAGCATTGCTTAAATAAATGACATTTTTGCAGTGCTGGATGCAAATCCTCACTCAAGAGGATGATTTCAGTGATTGCAATATTGAAGACTAAAGAAAAATGCTTTTAGTGCAAGGGGTATACTTTTTTTAAACGTCTAATGGAACCTGAAAATACCAGAAAGCTAACAAAAAACGTAGTCTTTGATATCATATTGAAGTTTTTTCCTTCCTGATAAACTGCTTCCCTATTGCATGATATTTTCTACCCAGCGACCCTAAATCTAGAAAACAGTTCCCCTGTTGCTGACAGGAGTGAACGTGTCCTGCTTTGTCCCCTTCCTGGGACTCCCCACTGCCTCCCTGTCCTGAGCGGGCACCTCTGCCCACGCCAGAGTCACACCAGTCCCACCCCAACAAGACACTGACCCATTTCTATACCGTATCCTACTTTGAACTATGACTAAACCTCAGATAAAAATCATATCGGGTAGAGGCACTTCCTCGTTAGCGTGCCTTTTCACATAAAGAATTGCCGCATTTGGCTTTCTGTGGGGTTTTGAGATGCTTCTTTCTAATTTGATTGCCCTCTTCTTAAATAACTTTGCAGCTGTACTAAACTTCATGCATCATAATTAGTTCCACCGACTTCAGTAGCATTACACCCAGGTACATGCAATTAAGTACACATCTACATCTTTGTAAGACTTACATTTGTTTTTGTCAAATTACAGTGAAACATTCGCAGGTGATAGAGATAAACATGCTTACATTACGTTACACTTCTTACTTTGTCAAGGGCTGCCTTTTCCAATTCATCTTTTGCAACTGCTAGTTTTTGCTCCAGATCCGTCAGCTGTTGTGCCTGTGGGAATAAAGAAGAAAAAGCTGATGCAATCCACAATGCATTTTTCCCCCCTGTAATTTTTCATGCAGTGCCTGCCAGTGAGGAAAGGATGTAAAGGATATAAATTTTACAAGAATTGGGTCAGAATTGCTTGCAAAGAGACCAGGCCTCAAGGGATTTCTTTTTTTTCCTGAGAAAAATCGTATTTTTATGTGGGAACCGGGGTCAAATCTGCTCCATTTATGTGAATGCAAGTTTACTCTTTAGTCGCAATGTCAGTAGCAAAAGTAATTCATAGAATCATAGTACAGTTTGAGTTGGAAGGGCCCTTAAAGATCACGTCCCATATTGTAAAGTATTTAAAACGATGCTCTAGTATCCTTTTGGAAAAGTCAAAGTATTCAAACAGTTTTTTATTATTTCGTTCATTTATCCGACTTCTGTTTGTAATTTGAAACATTATTCTGTAGTTTTTAACATTGAGGTTTTAAACATTAACGTAACTTGGCATAAACAGACATTAGGAAACACCCAGACGTTCACGCGTGTAGACACCTTATGCAATGCTACTATCTGCTGGTATAACGAGGGGTTAAGTCCAGATTTGTCCAGATATGAAAGGAAAATTCACCAGAACAGCTGGTTATGCAGCTAGACAGTGAGAAAGCATTTGGGGAGATCTGCACTTGAGCCAGGGTCAGGCAGCAGCCTGCACCCGGTGCGGAAAAGCTGTTGGCTTTTTATATGATGTAACATTATTTTCCTGCAGAGTCCTTCAGGAGGAGATCTGTCTTTTTTCGACAGATATGCCATGTATTGAGTGCAGGGGTTCAGGAGATGCTTTTAAATCCTCAGTAAATAAAGACAATGAATTTCTGCCCTCTGTCCTAGGAGCTGGGTACACTCAAACAGACTGCTCGCTTTAGGGAAATGCGTTCTCTGCAAAAACTTTCCATTTTGGGGAAGGAGGAGCTCCCAGACTCCTGCAGTTCTCTGCCCTGTCATTAATAACACATTCCTATGCAACCAAAAGGAATAAGGCATAGTTTTCTTTTACTGTTGTATTTGCAAAAACTGTCCACTAGTCGTTTTCCCTGTTTATGACGGGAACCATAGAGAAAGACACTGGACTAACCACTTATCCTTTCTCTCTGAAATTCTGAGTAGGTAACGCACATTTTGTGCACGTGGAATACTTGGTTCAAGTTCTCATTTCTCAGTCAAAGAGCAACTCATTTTAACTTTGACCGAACATTTGGGAGCACCCTTTCCCCTGCTCACCAGGTTTCTGAAGTCCATCCCCAGCCAGAAACTATTCTCTTGCCAGACATTTCGAGATCACACCCACTCTGCTGACTGTGGGATAGCTTAACGTATAGCCACACAACATAAATGCTCCTTAGCGTAGACCCCATAAAACATGGTTAACTTGGTCTCTGCGTTGGGGCAATGAGAGTGCTTCCAGCACACATCACAGCTGATGTGCTTAGGCGAGTCTGTAGTCCTCAGCAGATACCTCAAGTGATGGTTATTAGCATTAGGCATAAAACAACTATCAGCACTAGGCATTAGCTGATAAAAGACAAAAGCCTGGCATTTTCAGTTCCCTGCTCATGTGAAGAACTACTTAGTCCCATTTTAAAACAGGATTAGGTATTTATCTGAAGATTTATCGGAGCAGCCACAGTTCCATTAGTCAAAACCATGTATGGTTAGGCAATCTCGCTTCAAAGCAGAAGCCAACCGCTTGCGCAGATGGGGGAAAGTCTCTTGTGAGCGCAGTCCCGAATTTCCGCCGCATCACATCTCTTACACCTGATACCAGTCGCTGTCACACACACAAGACACAGATCAGACCACTGGTTCGGTGCCTCAGTCTGGCAACAGAGCATCCAATACAGAAAGATTCCTTCCGTTTCATCAGAATTTGCAGAATTTAACTCAACTTATCACTGCCTTACTAACAGTTTTTCTAGAGCTCAGTAATATTTGTATCTCTTACTAAATATAATACATAATATCACTTACAATAAATATGGTCCCAGTTGACGTTTGAAAGACTGAACATTAAGCTTGGATCTATCTAACGCAGAGATATTTCTCATTAGATACTAGAACTACACCAAGTATTTTCACACATCATTAACATCTTAATTATCGTTACTTTTTAAACTATTTTTACAGTACAGTTATACTAATTAATACATTTTCAATTGATGAGAACCAAGGTTTGAAAAGCTGTATATATACTTTGAATTGCGATTAAAAAGGAAATTACACCTTAAACCTTATTTTTAAGGTTTACAGGATAAAAGAGAGGCCAGGACGGCATCTCTGATGGTGTGCAATGCTAAAAGCTAAAATCACACAAAAAATGACGGATTGCCACATGGCGTGGGCCAGACAACTGGGCAACTTCTCCATTCTGCAAACCATCTGCATTACAGTTTAAATTGTGGAATACCAGAGCTAAAGCTGAGAATTTGAGGATGTCTGGTCTTCTTCAACACGGGCATTATGTAGGTATCTGAAAAACCAGATAGTTGATAGGAAGCAGGTAATGGTGGTAACAGGGGACTGCTGCTTCTTCCCTGGCAGGGCAGTGTCTGGTGCTGTACAACACGCTGTACTCAATGAAACCGCAGCCATATCAAAAATCACGTTGGAGGAAAAGCGTTTAATTTCTTTAATCGCTGCCTGCCGCTAGAAAGAATTGATTAATCTAACATATTGTCATAACACTGCCCACATCAAGTAAAACATTTTCAGTTTGTGGTGAAAAGGTGTTCTTCCAAAAGACAGGCTCACGTGTATTCATAAAGTCTTTCGGAATGCAGCATTTACCAAGCCGTATTCTTATTTTTGGTAGTATTGTCATATTTTGATGGACTGATTTTTTCTGTAACTTTCACGTATATTTACTTTATTTCAGAAATTACTGAGCCAACAGGCCAGTGATATCAATCCAACTGACATCAAGTGAGAATAAAATCATGGCATTTAAAATGCATTTTTGATGAACCACTCACTTGAAAGTAGTGCTATTTATCCCAAAACGGCAGAATAATATTTTTCTTTTCTGATTTTTTTTTTTCTATTCAGGCTGAATTCATATTGCAATATTTTCACTGCTCTTTTAATTCAGATGTTTTTTAGGGAGCCTAATTCAATTAATGTAGCTTGGATACTGAATAAAGAAAAAGGACAAAACACCAGTAGGACTACGCAAGCCCAATTCTGATAAGGAGTAAAGTGCCTTTAAGAAGCATAGCCTGGAAAAACTTACAAATTTTAAGTTTCTCTTCAGCATTCTTGTAGAATCAGGTCTTACAGAGGAAACAGTGAAATAAATATTTTTTTCATCCTCTGAAAGACTGCACTGAGCAATTACTGTCAGTGGCGTCCCCTTTTCTAACTCACTTAACTGAATGTACTTACCTTTACTCATTGTGAATTACATTACACAAAATGTCCATATTTAAATTCTTCCAGGCATAAATATAAGAAGCAGAAGGAAAAGACTAGCTGGACTTCAACAGACAGAGAGAAATCCAAATTGACATGGAATTTTTTTATAATGAGTAATTTGGACCACAGAGAATTTCTGCATATACATAAATAAAAAAAAAANGGCAATGCCTATATGCCTTTGGGATGATAATTTTGAATGTTCGAGAATTTATAAATATATCAATATAATATAGGTGGTTGAGGTGTTCTTGTTCCTCAGAGTCACGCAAAAGCAGCAAAACAGGGAGGCGAGAGAAAAGTTTTGTAATCTGAAAAACAGTGGCCGAAGCTTCACGCTCCTCACACTTCCTTAGTCACATCAGAAGGAAAAAAAGCAGTCACTAGTGGTCCTTTGTGTACCTTTGGAGAAGTTATAACTTTTGTTTGTTCTAAAAAACTAATCCTTTGGATGTTCTTTCTTGGGACAAACTTATCTACATAAATGCAATGAATAAATTAGTTTTGGATTAGGTATTGTTGATAACAATGTGGTACTTCACAAATAAGCTCCAAATACAGCTCCTTGAAGTGTTTTTGTTGGTACTTAACCCTGAAAGGTAGATCTGAACTTTCTGCCCAAACCTGGCTGGTCCATAGGCTTTTCCACAGACATCTCCTCCTCCTGTTTCTTCTCAAGAGTCAGACAAAACCTAAAGCTTCTCACCCGTGAGGCGAGTGACTACATTTTCCCTGAAGGTACAGGTCAGCAAAACAAGGCTGAGATCCTATTTGTGTGTACAATTTAACAAACCCAAAACCACAATGACTCGTTTGAAAAAAAAAAAAAAATCCCATTTCCTTCTGAGAAGTCCCAGAAACAGGACCCCTTCATAGGATCAAACCCTGCGTTCTACAGCTGTTACAAATACTGCACGCTTGCTAGCGCAGCCAAAAAATGTTTTCTTAAAAGGCTTTTTAGCATTTCTTTCCCAGAGACTTTATCCAGCACGTCAATGTGGAATATAAAGTATATAGGGATAGCTTTTGCTGCTGGTGGTGGAATTTGTTTGTGTGTGGTTGCTTGTCTTTGTTTTTAACTTGTAACTGCTTAAAATACTCAGCAAAAAAAAATAATAGTCCATTCCCTTTATTTTCCTTATACAAAATTTGAAAGGTGGTTGGTTTTTGGTTTTTTTTTGCCAGAAAAGGTTAGGTTATAGCTTCGCGTTAGAAGGATTACTCAGACGTGCAGAGATAAACATAGTCATGACTGGGTTTTCTTCGAAGCATGATAAATTGGGATTTTATTTGGTTATTACAAGACTTTTAAGGATGTATTGTATTTCATACCAAGGAGGGCTGTTTATTGAGGACAAAATTATCACACATTCGGCTTAATTGGAAAACATGATCGACTGAGTGATGTTTAATCTCACATTAAATAGATTGGATATTCTGAACTCCGTTTTTCCCCACATAGGCCTTAAAAGAATGTTTAAGAAAAAAGATAAAATATTTACTGTACAACTTTTTATTTTATAATTGATTATATTTTCTAGCGAGGACAGCTTTTTAATTGGAAAGCATTTAACCTGAAATTTGAATAAATTATCTAGTGAACACAATTCTACTGTGCTTATTCTGCAAGCGTTATTTGTGTCTCAGAAAAACAGAGGCTTGTGCTCCTAAATCATACTGCGTACGGTAGCACAAGGTGTTAAATGTAACAGAACAACACTTTTTGGCAGCTATTCCATTTAATCAGATGTGCAGCAAAACCCAGACGCTCAGCTACATCTAAATTATATTTCAAGCACTTACAACAAGAAGAAAAGTCAGTTAAAAACATCCTTTTTGCAAAGACTCACAGCTTGTACATTTTCTTAATGCTTATTACTTCCAGATTGCTTTTATCTCTCATTTGTGACTATTCTGGATGTACGCTAAAAAAATGGAAATAAGACCTTTGTGCTTCTTTATTAGCTGAAATTTTTTCCTTCCCCGACCCTCATGTTTTTCCTTCACCTAAAACTTGTCACAATGAAAGCCAAATAGCAGTTCGCTAGGGCTTTAGTGAAGTACTCAACCTCTAAATTAAAGGAAAATAACTGTTTCTCTGCAGAAACAGGCAGAGAGGATGTGCACGAAGAGAAGAGCCACATCATCCACCTTTGTGCCTCGACTGCCTTTTTATCTCCCGTCGGGGATTTTCCTCCCTTCAGATCAGGTCAGAGGACCTTTTGTTTTAGCACCAGTTGTTACACCTGAGGGATATCTCGTCCACGTGACAACAACAACCTGCTGCTCTTTATTTTCTCAGTCACTCTTTAAACAGTTGTATTGCTTGTTTTAGCAGTAAGAGAACACACACTGAGGGGATAACCATTTTAAAATTCATTTTTGGGCATACCAGCACGCTCTACACCCCTGTCACTTGTGCACCGGAAACATTTACTTCTTGTCTTGAAAGAGAATTTGTTCACATCTTGCCCAAAGCTTCAGCTTTTTTGTTTTGGGGCTTCTGTCTAAGATTTGACCATGCCAGTCAAGAGTGTAATTCAGCCAGAGAAGTACAAACCAAAGAAAACAGCACTTGTATTTCTGGGAATATCACTTAACTTAAAAGTGTTTGTCAAGAGATAACTCTCTTAAAATTTTCCATTTCGAGAACATTACCTCATATTCAGCTGATGAATAAAGTAAAACCTGAAACATCCAACACACAGAGTATTCATTAACACCAGCATGTTCATTATTGCAAAGCGCCTCCAAATCAGCCAACAATGAGTAACACAAAAATTTCAAAACCCCTCCCAAAGCGCAGATTACACTTATTGTGTTTATTTTTGAGAACTTCACGCTGCAGATCACCACGTAGATGGCTCTGAATTTGCTATTAGCAACATCCCAGAAAACGGGATCAAGCAAGAGGGAGAGTAAGTGATGCAGAACTACTGTCTCAAATAATTTTTATTTCTGTCTGATTTGGAACAAATGCTGAGGTATTTAAAACTGCTTCTGCTAGGAGGCACACCCAATTTAGAACATACACGTCAACGTGCTCCAGATGCTGATTGCCTGGAGCCAGGTGATCTCCAAAGTGGTCACCCCATAGCATGGCTCATCAAGGAGCCCCAGGGCCAGGAGAGCAGCTGGTTCTGGATTCCAACCTGTGCCAGGTGCCACCAAGGACCTGGTGCCCAAGGCACCACCTTGGCTGCTCCTCTGACCTCTCCAGTTCCAGGGAAAGCCAACGTGTGTGAGGATCATGGCTGGCGCCTGCTCCTCGTTTTCACAATTTGTCATGTTTGTGCCTGACCATTCCCTCCCTTATGGAGGCTGACAGCACATCGTGTCCTGATATCCTCAGCATAAAATGTCTTCAATTCTAATATTTTGGAAAAACAACATTTTTCTTGGTGATTTCTACAGCACCTACCACTGCAGAAGCTTAAATTTTGAAGAAAAAGGATTGTGCCAACAGAGCTGCTCTCAAAGTGTACTTGTGGCACCAGCATTACTCATAGCACATCTTGCCCCCTTTAGACATATAGCACACGTGGATCCAGGTCCGTAGTTTTTTACAGAAAAAAAATCCCTCTTTTTCCTGCTACACGTTTACACAAGATGAGGCTTTGACTCATCTTTCAGCTTCTTACATGTCTTTCCCTCAGTCCTGTTTTGCTCTCTGATCTTTGGGCAGTTCGGAATTTTTCAATACTTTACGTGACAACTTTTGTAAATTTCTCAACCCTTCTGGGCACACTCAAAGTCATTATAATAATTAAACCCTTTGGAAAATGTCAGTCAAAGCCCCAATCAATTTCAATTCGATATCAATAGTAAACCTCTCCTCATTTTAGCGGGAGGAGGACCAGGTCTGTCAGTTGATTGAATAGCTGTACGCTGCCAGTTAAACGTGGAGCTGCTGCTAGATTTAAGCAACCTTGTCTCACGCTGGCTATTGACTAGCCTTGTCTCACACAGTAACTCAGACTAGCGTTACCTTCTAATGCAAGTTCGTATCCTTAAGGCCACATCCTCAGGGCCATGCAGAAACTTTTAAAATTGGATTTTTCAGTCCATTAAAAAAGTTACAACAATTTTTCATGGTCAAAACTGTGTTGGAAAAAAAAGTACTGACAATAAAATAATAGACCTGAGTCACTAAGTACTGAAATGATATTCACATTTTTCCAATTCTGTGATTTCCAAAACTGCATGAAACCTTTAAAAAAACAGAATAGTAGAAGGAGATTTGTTTCAATAAGGATATCAATGAATTATGTTAATATATAAGCCAATGTCCTTACTGGGAAACATATACATATGATGACATCCTTCCACCTTTCCTTGTATGTTGCTTATCTCTTTATATTAAAAAAATTCCCATGCCTGGAAATAGCTTGTAAGTATTTTTCAGCAGCCGATTCTGTCTAGGCCCCTCCTGTGTTGCTAACATAACGTGCTAACATTAACACATTACTAATGATTATAACGTTATAGCAACAATATACAAAATGTTATTAATGACATTTGAAAAGGAAAATATGCACTGGCAAAAGGATGCCAAGGTCAACAGTGACATCTACTTCCTAAGCAAAACACACATAATCTAGATAAGACTTTCTACATACACTTTTGTCGATGTTGTGAAAATAAACTATTTCACCATTAAAGGAAAAAGAAAATAATCTTACTACAAAAGAAATCAAATTTAAGAAAAAAAAAATCTTGTGCTTCATGAAAACAAGAAGTACTCACTCACCATACAGTCATAAAAGACCATGTAACAGAAGATGAGGAAATGGTCCTTATGCTAATTATGTTATCTCAACAAGATAGCTATCTGAAAACTACTCATGCTCTCTCTTACCACCCAAACATCAACGACAGATATTTATGCAACAGCCCTAATATATTTTACAAAAATCAACTAAGCAAATTTCAATTTCCCATCTCTCCCAGGGGCCTCAGCTTCCGAGAAAAACAACTCAATAATAACCTCTCTTAAAGCACTTTTCTACATCCAGTAAGTATCCAGACCTAATCGCAAATAACTGATAACCTGGAAACCAAAATTATACATCCAACTGGGGCAACATCCAAGTACGTATCTTAAAGTGTACAAACATACTGACTTGATCAAGAAAAAAAAAATCCCAAGGTGAATAATCAACAAAAATGTTATAAAAACAAACAAAAAAAAATCATAACCCTTCTTAATTGGAAAGGAAAAAAAATCCAGCTGTTTCTAAGACTGAACTACCACATACAGCAAAAGCTATAGGGATCCTAAAGCATGAAGACTGAAATCCAACATTCATTACACTACAGAGTAGAAATACCTCAAGGGAGCCCCCACCATCTCTTATATTAGAACTCAAAGAAAACATCAGTTCTCACTCGTGACATCAACCTATAAAACCCCGCACAGACTAGCCCATCATTCGGCCGCCTCAGGATGCGACCTGCCAGATTCATCAGCACAAAAAACTTGGCACAAAGCTTGTATTCAAACCTATTATTCTCAAAATAGCAAAAATTTAATTCTGTAAAATTACTGCATTCTAGAAATCTGCATATAACAACTTCAAACATGAATAAAGTCTACACCATGCTTCCACTCCCTCAGCCACCAATGCAATTGCTTTGAAGAATATACTTAAATTTTTTTTTCCTGCCATCCTGATGACTGTCGTCAAACAAGGACACTCCCTGAAGAAAACACACCTATTTTCAAGCAAGTCATCAAAGTAATAGCTGTACATTATCACTCTGCACTATGAAAATTCAGCTCTCCCTAGCAACATGCTCCTGGCTGTGATACATCCTTGGATACAGCAACTTCCGTGAAAGATCATTAATTACTGATTAAGCTATTAAACATATAAATTTACTGATTTTATAATTACCTTGTGTTAAAAATGCTTTGAAAGAAAAATGTCATCAATCTTTCTACCTGGCTTTGCACAATCCAATGTATACAAATGGAACCACAGCATGAAATGCAAACCAGTCCATAATCTCTGGGCTTGTAGACAACCTGATCTGCATGTATGACCACCAAATCACTGCATCTATCACCGACAAATATTTAGTAATATTAGCACTAAGATAATTCCTGACCTAAAGACGAAGAAAAGCATTTTGCAATACTTCCAGCCATGATGCTGTCTCCTACACTCAAAGGACCTTTTCTACGAAACCACAAAGAGTAGTTTGAAATAATTAGTCAAAATAATACTACTGAGGTCATCTCTCAAGGTCGGGGGCAAATTCCACATGATATCTTCGATGCAAAGTATTAGTTAAGCCTTTCTTCCCCAAATTATTTTAAATTTTTTTGGTGGGTTGATATATGATTTATTTCCACTACCACTACCCCTTTTTTCAGCCAAATTTAAATGCTATGCTACACAGACATCTTTTTTTAGGCGTAGTCCTAAATTTTTAGACAAATTGTTTTTGACAAAAAATATTTGTCTCTCCAATACAACCGTCCAATTACAGATTAATAAGTTTTCACTTGATTGCTTTCTATTAGTCATGTTTGTGCATCATCGTTTTTATTGCTTTAGGAATTGGTATTGGGTTCTAACATCTCAGTTCCTTACAGACTCAGCACAGCGGATGAAGAACCTGAAGACTGGAAAAGATATGTGTGATACCCATCTTTAGAAAGACAGAAATTGAAGAGGTCATGACTTTTAGATCCATTAGTACAAAATCCTTTTCTGGAAAAGTACTGAAAAGAATCATCAGACTACCTCTCCAAGGGACAGACTTTTATTTGATACATGTATCATTCATGAACTGAACAGTGAACCAGACATATACTCATTAAATATTCTGGTGACATCAAACCAGAACTCTGTGTGTCATAGAAGATGGGATTTATCTAAATTTATCCTGACAAACTGGAAAAAATAGGATGACATTCACTGAAGAGAAGTATAAGATGCTAAATACAGACAGGAATAATCAATAAGCCAAATACAGACTACAGAGCAGGAGGGATGAACGACTCAAGATGATATCACCACTGACTAAGTCATGTTTTTGCAGAAAAGGCAAAGAACACTGTGGGTACAGACTACAAAAATCCTTTTGCTCTGCTCAGCTTGAACGAAATGTCCAGCTGGACTTCAGTGTGCATTTTAGGGCACCGCAAATGGACAGAGAACAAAGAAAACAAGTTCAGGTGTGACTAACGTGAAGTAGTAATGGTATGCAAATGTACTGAGAAGCAAGACTGGAAAAAAAATTGTACATACGTTAATCTAAAAAAAATAAGAACACTATGAAAAACCCAGGATAATAATCTCAAAATATGCAAAATATTGCTTTAAAGGAAGGGGTTTTAAAAACAAATATATATCTACTCTCAAGTCTATGGGAGATAGCATGATAACTAATTGGCTTTGATTTCAGTAAGGAAGACTCAAGACATATAAGAAAACGTTTTCTATCACTAAGCCTAATAGATAGAAGAGACCAAAGTAGCAGAAATACATGGAGTTTAAATTGCTGCAGGGTTCGTAAAAAAAATTAGATAAATATCGTGAAAGACTAACCTGTATACAACTGAACCTTCTCTGGAGTCAGAGAATATGGAACATGGAATCACAGAATGGTTTGGGTTGGAAGGGACTGTTACCCCTTGGTCCTATTGCTACAGTCCCTGATAGAGTCCCTCCCCAGCTTTCCTGTAGGCCCCCTTTAAGTACTGGAAAACTGCCATAAGGTCTCCCCGGAGCCAGGCTGAACAACCCCAACGTTCTCAGCCTGTCCTCACAGGAGAGATGCTCCAGCCCTCCGGTCATCTTCATGGCCTCCTCTGGACCTGTTCCAACAGGTTCATGTCCTTCTTGTGCTCAGGACTGCAGAGCTGGATGCAGTACTCCAGGTGGAGTCTCCCCAGAGTGGAGCAGAGAGAGAGAATCCCCTCCCTCACCCTGCTGGCCACGCTGCTTTGGATGCAGCCCAGGATACGGTTGGCCTTCTGGGCTGCTAGTGCACATTGCCGGCTCATGTTGAGCTTCTCATCAGCCAACACCCCTAAGTCCTTCTCCTCAGTGCTGCTCTCAATCCATTCCCCGCCCAGCCTGTATTTGTGCTTGGGACTGCCCCGACCTAGGTGCAGAGGACCTTGCACTTGGCCTTGTTGAACTTCATGAGGTTGGCTTGGGCCCACCTCTCCAGCCTGTCCAGGTTCCTCTGGATGGCATCCCTTCCCTCCAGCATGTCTACTGCTCCACAAAGCTTGCTGTCATCAGCAAACTCACTGAGGGTGCACTCCAACCCACTGTCCATGTCGCCAACAAAGATGTTAAATAGCACCAGTCCCAATATCGACCCTTGACGAATGCCACTCGTCACTGGTCGCCAGTTGGACATCAAGCCATTGACTGCAACTCTTTGAGTGAGACCAGCCAGCCAGCTCTTTATCCACCTGGTGGTCCATCCATCAAATTCATGTATCTCCAATTAAGAGACAAGGATGTCATGCGGGACAGTGACAAATGCTTTGCACAAGTCCAGGTAGGTTATGTCAGTTGCTCTTACCTTATCCACCAGAGCTGTAACGCTGTCGTAGAAGTGCACCGAATTTGTCAGGAACGATTTGCCTTTAGTGAAGCCATGTTGGCTGTCACTGACCACCTCCTTATTTTCCATGTGCCTTAGCAGAGTTTCCAGGAGAATCTGCTCCATGATCTTGTCAGGCACAAAGGAGAGACTGACCAGTATGTAGTTCCTCCAGTCTTCCTTTTCTCCCTTTCTAAAAATGGCAGTTATATTTCCTCCTTTCCAGTCAGTGGGAACTTCAATGGACTACCACAACTTCTCAGATATGACAGATAGTGGCTTAGCAACTTCATCCACCAGTTCCCTCATGACCCGTGGACGTATCTCGTCAGGTCCCATGGATCTGTGCACCTTAAGGTTCCTCAGCTGGTCTCAAACCTGATCTTCTCCTACAGTGGGTGGTTCTTCATTCTCCCAGTCCCTGCCTTTGCCTTCTGTGACTGGGGTGGTGTGGTTAGAGTCCTTGCCAGTGAAGACTGAGGCAAAAAAGTCATTGAGTATCTTAGCCTTGTCCATGTGCCGGAAGATCAGGTCTCCCATTTCCTTCCAGAAAGGGTCCACATTTTCCCTAGTTTTCATCACTGATGTATCTGTAGAAGCTTTTCTTGTTGCCCTTGACATCCCTGGCCAGATTTAACTCTATCTGGGCTTTAGCTTTCTCAACCTAATCCCTGGCTGCTCAGAAGTTTCTCTATATTCCTCCCAGGCTACGTGTCCTTGTTTCCACCCTCCGTAGGCTTCCTTTTTGTGTTTGAGTTTGTCCAGGAGCACCTTGTTCATCCATGCAGGCCTCCTTTCTATTTTCTATAGTCTCCTAAGAAAACAGCTTTTGCCAAAACTGAAGCACTGCTGATGGGATTTCCAGATATGTATAAGAATATTTGATCTCAGTAAATATGAAGTAACCTTTCTTATTTATGTATTTAAAAGGAAAAGTCTGTAAGAATATTTTCAGACCTTTCCTTTCATCATCTATCATACTCTGCTTGTATTGTGGGCACTTTTCATTTCATCTTCATCCTTTTTAAGAAAAGGAAAGGCTTATAGAAAAAGTAAACCCAATCCAAAGAAAAACAACCTATTTTTTTGCTAATAAAATCGTCAAAGGATAATATAGAAGCCACAGTAGACCAACGAGATTAAATTTATCAAAGAGAAAACATCATAAAATAAATAAAAATGTAGCTTAAAGGAGGCTCAGTTTGCTACTTTCATTCATTGTGTCATTTCTGGCAAAGTCCAGGGAAACTTTTTGCAGACTATTCTCCTAGCTGAAGTCTTTAATAGTTATTCTCGCAAATTAATATGCTTAAAAATGCTGTACATTAGAAGTGTAATAAGCAATGAGACTCCTCTTCCAGACTGTTCAGTTGTTATACAACGTGCTGAAGTCAGCCTGTACGACTGTAGCCAGCTTATAGAATTTCTTATCCCTATTAAAGTCACTGGTTTAAGATATCTGCAAAAAAAAAACCAAACCAAACAAACAATCCAAAACCCCCAAAAAACTAAACTCTAATATTTTGCATTACATTTAGGTTTATAACTGATATTTTATAATAGCTTTTTTTTTGTTGTTTTGTTTTTCCTAAGCAGTATTGCTAAATTTCCCAAGGGAGGTCGCAAAAGATCCAGATGCCGAGGAAACACGTTGGATGACTAAACACACTACAGGATAGAGATCCCGCCTGAAAGCCAGATGAGCTGTAGTATTCTCTCAGGGAAGTTGATATGACAGGCCCATAGGAAACCATCCTCGGTTTTCTCTTATCATCTCCTTTTAACATTGAGCTACAGAAGTTACATTTAGCATTACAGGGCCATGTAACAACAACAACAAAGATAAGAGCATTCTTTTTGTGCTCATAAAAAAAAAAATCAATGTATAAATACAGTTTAAGGAAAACAATGTTGCTTTTTTGGAAAGCTTTCTGCAAGGAAAGAAGGTATTTTATGGTACTTTGAACATAACGAGGAATCCTTTAAAAGGTGTTAAATGGACTTACTTTTCAAACATGCAAGGTCAGCAACTTCTGCAGTTGATAACAACTTTAACACAAGCAGGTGCAAATCATGGGTGAAGTGAATGTAAATTTATGAAATGGGTGGATTTGGGTCAAGCCTGACCGCTGACCGTATACAAATAGCAGAATTTTATTGAAAAATCCAAAACTTTTGCATCTTCATACATGTGCAAGCACACAAAACACTTTTGTAAAGGGGTATCAAAGATTTCAAATTATGCAATCAATTATTCCAGGCCCAGGCAACAAGTTCATTTTTATTTTAACGTTTAACAGAAGTTCTCTGCAAAGTCAGGTCTTCGGCGGTTTTGTGGGGTTTCTTGTTTGGTTGGTTTTCTTTAATCATTTCACCTCTTTCTCTGTAGGGAATGCAGAATCTCATAGTCTGCGTTACAGAAATAAATACTTTGCAACTCTGGAAAATAGGTTTACTGTGGCATGTAATTAACGACTGCTAATAAGGAGCAAAACACATATGGTGGCATCAATTTTACTTTAGAGGGAGGAATGGTATAAATATTTACTATATCCAGTCAGTATGATGTGAAAACAATTTCACATAATTTTGCTTTTCTTTGACTCTATTTACCATATCAAGTGTGCAGTTTAATATGTTTTTCACACATCCAAATAATGAATTAATCGGTGTAGCACTTTCTTTCAAAGAATTTGGAAAATGATTTTGACTGTAAATGTCAGACTTTCAAGTACCGGTTTAGTCAGATAAGTTTTTAAAACACATCCTTTGCCCCTTATATATAAAGTCAATTCAGGTGTTTCCCAGACAGAAATACTTTCTTGAAACAAGTCTTTGGAAGAAAAAAACCCCATTATTTGTAACCTGCCTTCTCTTTCTCATAGAAGTCTGTGCAAGCGGTTATAAGACAAGCCTAAATTGGAGATGTTGACCTGGTACTGCTTAGTCCTTTTGAGGTATGGAGCGCTCAGTACCTGAAATGCTATTTAGGAGCATGAACGAGAACTGAAGGCAAGTGACAATCTTGGTCTTAATTTGTGATTCTGCAGTTCACTGAAACGTGTGGGTTCAAGAGTACCACCACAGAAACAAATTAGACCACTGTGAGGAGCAGCAGATGTTGTCCAGCTTTGGGAGTTAGATTCTCCTCTCTCCTCCCTCCCTCTTCCCCACCTTGTTCCTCTCTCCCGTTCACCCCCACTACCCTCCTCGCCTGCCTTCTCCTTCCCCTCTCTATTTGAGCACCTCCTCCTTCACTGCTTCCCAGTGCCCCACATCTCCCAGCCCTGCACGTGTCTTCTCAGACATCCTCTAGTTTGACGTTACTTCCTGGGCACCTGGTGGCTCTAAACACATGGAGAGGTCTGAGGACCCCCCAGGGCCACAGGCAAGCACTTCGCTGGAGTAAATACCCACCTTGACAGCTCCGCTTCAGGAACCGGCCCCGACCCTGTACCCAACGGAAGCAAACGTGGTTTGCTCTTCAGAGGAAGGCGCATAACTATAAACCATCCCATTCATGATAAGACCATGTACAGAATCCTTATTAGCAATTACCTAATTTGTCGTAAAGCAGATGTCATTTACTCGCTTATTGAAATTTAAATTCTACTATGGAACAAAGATTAAATACGTTGGTACATTCGGCTTAGTTAGCTGTCGCTCACATCTGAATTTTTGGGTTTTTTTTTTTAGGACTGTCAATATATTTTGTCTCAGAATTTAAATGACAAAAGGGAAAACAGATTAAGCAATAGATTAAATTCATAATTCTGAAACTCTGAAGCAGAATACTTAGAAATTCATCACAAAAAAAAGTAAACAAAGATATACTTAAGCCGTAACAGTGAACCGTTCTCACCTTGTACATTTAAAAGAACAACGATTTCAAAAATACACGATACTTGTATAAATTGGCAGTGAAAGTTATTGCTGGATTTATTTTTCTTCATCTCATATTCCTATCAGATACACATATATGTTTGTGTTTAATGAACAAAAAACCAAATTATTTTTAATTCCTTTCTAATTTAGTAAAATGTGACTTCTAGGACAGTATAGCCAAATGTTGGGAATACAGGTAATGAAGGAGGAGTAATTTGAAAACAAGAGGTTATGAATGCCTGAAACAAACGTAGAACTTGATTTAGCAAAGTATTTAAACTTAAGAGTACTTCACTGAATCAGGGGTTTAGGACGATAATTAAATTATTGCAATTAAGAGTGGACTCATTCAGAACTAGTAAGTAGCTACTTACAAAGGCAGCTATAAAATTAAGAAG
Organism: Anarhynchus alexandrinus; assembly: GCA_008711295.1. Taxonomy (NCBI): domain Eukaryota; kingdom Metazoa; phylum Chordata; class Aves; order Charadriiformes; family Charadriidae; genus Anarhynchus; species Anarhynchus alexandrinus. The sequence goes on along the minus strand of VUYV01000374.1, from coordinate 88,235 downwards.
CCTGTGCAAAAATTTTTATTATTCATTCCTTATTTTTCCCATTATGATACAAAGCAAATTTCTACTTTTGTCAGCTCTTTAAGGATACTACGCTGCACGCTTTAAGGGGCTGAACCCTGACAAAGAGACAGGAGCTCAAATTCTAATCTCAGTAGAGACACTGACAACATCTATAGCCTCGAGCCCATCACTTAACTTCTGTGACTCTCACTGCCCATCTGTCATAGGGCATTATATCACAGAGGGAGAGAGACAGAAAAATATAGATATGCCTACGCACATGCCACATAATTAATCAGCTAGATTACAAAACACTGTGAAAACATAAGAAGAGTAAATACATGCCAAATATGATGAACTCAGGTTTTATTTACTACCATTTGTTAAGTTACTGTCACATATTGTTAACGGTAGATACAATTTACCAATTCACTNCATAGGCAGGGACACCTCCCACCAGACCAGGTTGCCCAAGGCCACGTCCAGCCTGGCCTTGAACACCTCCAGGGATGGGGACTCAACAACCTCTCTGGGCAACCTGTTCCAGTGCCTCACCACCCTCAAAGTGAAAAACTTCTTCCTAATGTTCAATCTGATGAACTCATGTTTTATTTACTACCATTTGTTAAGTTACTGTCACATATTGTTAACGGTAGATACAATTTACCAATTCACTGGAGTATTAAAGGAGAAAGCTGTGGTTTTTACCCCTTCATCTTCCTCTCCCGCTTAATCCCCACAGCTCTAATCCGTACAGTCATTGACAATAACAGTTACCAGAATTTATGAACTAGTTTCTCGATGTTGATTATACAGGAAAAAAAAGCAAACAAAAAACCCCCTACTTACTTCACATAGACCTTCACAATAAATTCCACCACAGAAAGTAATAGTTTAATGGGCACAGACAGAAGTATTCCCTCCTACCCTTTAGAAATCTAATGTGAAGTTTACCTCCTTCTGGTGAACTGCTATGGGACGCTTGTGACCTTCAGAGCTATACAGAGAGCAGAAATCCCTAAAGGCCTCAGCAAGGCCCACAGAAAATGTACGATTTCACGGGGTGGGAACGCGGTGGAAGCGGGGAAGAGTAGAATCCTGTAACGTGACAGTAACCCGCAGCCAGGAGATTATCACACACCCCAGTCGTGCTCTGTGCTGGCAGAAGACTATCCATCCACCGTTCAGATCTTTCATCAGAAAGAATCAGAGCTTCACAAAACAGCCTCAACAGCAGAGAGAACCATCTGTTTAGTTTCTAGTCTCAAAGCAACTAGAAATGAAATGCCACCTGTTCTTGCCCAAACCTAGCAGCGTCTCTCTTTCCACATATCTTTTCCACGTATCTTTCCACCCTATACCAAATGGCTTCTACTTCACTCAGTATTTCTTACTTCAGACCTGAAACACAGACAGAACAGCACACCGAACCTACCCTTTCCCACATCTCACATGCTTATTTAGGGGGATAGCATAAGTTTGCTGTTCCCTTTTCTTCATAAATCAAATTTCCTTTAGTCAGGAAAAAACCCAACAAATAAACCTGGCAAAAATATTTCTGACTACACATAAAGGACATACCAAATTAGCAAATCAGGCAGTCGCATACAGAATTGCATGCAGTCCGGAGATGTTTCAAGTATTTGCACATGCAGTTGTCAGTATGTGGGACTTTGGAATCAACTTCACAGTTCATTAACATCATCCAAAGTTCTCAAAGCGTTTTTAATTACGCTACTTAATAATTTCCCTAAAAAGCAAGTAACATATTGCCTATTTTGCAAGTAAGTGCATTCAGAGCAGAACTCACCCTACATAACTTGGGACCTACATCAAAGCTGGTATTCCTTCATAATCAAGAACGATGTCTACTCAGTGTAGGTCAAGGAGTTTAAGGCATAACTCACGTGGTCAAATGTAGACATAGTCTTTAGGAGAAGATGTATTTCCCAGACTCTCCAAGGATTAGAAATGGAGCCTACAGTGCAAACATCCATATCCAGTCAGATGAGACCCGCTTCTATTCCCATTCACACGGGATGCACTGCCTCTGTTATAAGGCAAGAAAACTCCCTCCCCTCCACCCCAAAACCCTGATCTTTACATCTATACCTTAACCACTAAATTGTCATAGTTTACTGAAGTAGGACCAGGAGAAGGTAGGTTTCACTTTACATATGCCAGTGACTGGCTAGATAGCCTTTCCCATCTGTTGACTTCTTCATGCTTATGTTTTCCTTCTCTGCTTCTGTACCCTGTTTTCAGGTGGGCAGCTTAGGGCAGGAGTGTTCCCTCGCTAAGCATTACTACACAACCTAGAATAATTCAGATCTGCTTTTGGGATCACTGCGTATTAGCATAACGAAAACAACACGTAGACAGTAGTACTGAACAATCCTTCTGCCTCAGCCACAGAAAACAAGATTTCACACCCAGGCAAGTTTAGAAGCTAGAATTTTTTTCCCCTCTGTTCAAATTCTTAATTATAGTTAAACTGAATTTGAAGAAAAAATGTGTTGTTTTTGTTAATGCTAGCTGGTATTAAAATTTAACTGCATAGATGTATAATACGCCTAGGTTTTATCTCTAAACCTGTTCCCCTGGTTTGGGTCTTATGATGGCCAGAAATAAATGTCCCTGAAAAACCTTGGAATCAACCTGTGCATGGGGGAAAAAAAAAAAAAAGGAAAAAAAACCCCACACAAATCACACTGTGTATTTTAAATAGCCTACGTTATTCTGTCTTTACAGTACTATGCATACAATAGAGAGACAGTAGAGAGAGTTAAATACTTCCAGAAGGCAATTTGGACCTCATATTGAGATGAATTACTTTGTGAGTAATTCTAGCTCTAGTCACTTTGAAGATGACTCCTTATCTTCATCCTTTATGCCGGGAATAAAAGCACTACTCAATTAGCAGCCTCCAGTCAGGTGACCTCAATCTCTCTCCTCCTCCTGCAACAGGGATTAACTTCTGCCTGTGTTAACAAGGACTTGATGCACTTCAGCAAAATGTCTGTATGTTCCGTCCTTTTTTTTATGTCTCCCTATCACCCCTTTTTTTTCTTTTCAATATGCTAGCTACACTGGCTATTCATTTGGATTGTATAAACCACAGACTATTTGTCCTAGAAGCTTCAGTTTCGATAAAGATGTTTCAGCATATAGCAGGAATTTGGATCCAGGGCCCTACGGAGCATTCCATCGCTCAAGCTTATTGCAAACACAAAAATTTGCTTTAAGTGCTGACAATCACAGAATCATAGAAGGGTTTGGGCTGGAAGGGACCTGCAAAGATCATCTAGTCCAACCCCCCTGCAATTAGCAGGGACATCTTCAACCAGATCAGGTTGCTCAGAGCCCCGTCCAACCTGACCTGGAATGTTTCCAGGGATGGGGCACCTCCCACCTCTCTGGGCAACCTGGGCCAGTGTCTCACCACTGTCATTGCAAAATATTTCTTCCTTATATCTAGTCTAAATTTACTCTCTTTTAGTTTAAAACCATTACCCCTTGTCCTATTGCTACAGGCGCTATTAAAATGCCTGTCCCCATCTTTCTCATAAGCCCCCTTTAAGTACTGGAAGGGGCTGTAAGATCTCCCTGGAGCCTTCTCTTCTCCAGGCTGAACAACCCCAACTCTCTCAGCCTGTCCTCATAGCAGAGGTGTTCCAGCCCTCTGAACATCTTTGTGGCCCTCCTCTGGACCCGCTCCAACAGCTCCGTGTCTTTCTTGCACAATAATTGACATTGTCCTAGAGGACTGATAATCAAAGGAAAAACAAGAACCACCTGTAAAATAGTGTATTGTTCAGTTACAAAGATGAAAAATGTGTTAGAGAATCTGTGGAACAGGGCAACAGATTTTGGTCACCAGCAGGAAACTGGAACATTGCTTTATGTGAGCTTCTAAAAATGTAAATTCGTAAACTAAATACTTTCCACTGCTTTCACCTATTTAAAAACAAAGACAACGTTTTAGGCTTTGAATCTTCTCTTCCTTGTCCCAGAAAGCAATTTAATAAAAAGGAGTGTCTCTGTTACAGTGGTTTGGGGGGAAAAAAAAAAAAGGCAACCAAAATAGATGATATTTCTGAAATTGCATTACAGTATTATGTCCTTCTGTGGTGTTTTGAGCTCTTTTTGGTATCTTGAGAAGGAAATGATTCCTTAGAATGAAAGTAATAAAGACAGCTATCATACTCCTACTTTACTTCAATACTATATTAAATCTAATACTATAGCTAACTATAGTGAAATAAAACTTACCTTAAAAATCAAATCCTTTTTCCCATAACGAAGCTCTTTCAGCTGGGCTTGGATCTTTTTTGACTGAAATTAAGGATAGTAAAATCAGGGGTTTTTTTAATTTTAAATATTTACTTTTAAGAACAGAAAAAAAAGGTAACAAGTTCTGACATGAGCAGAAACTAGATCAGCTTTAAAATGCAGAAAAATAATCAAAATCTAAGTAAATTTCTTTTCCAGGGTAGCACGTTTAAACCAGGCAAAAGCATCAAGGAAAACGTAAAAACGTAAAATAGCACTCACCTAAAGAACACACATGAGTTAGTACTATTGTGAATAACCATTTGGCTTACACATTTTAGACATGTGATGTTATTAATATTTTCCATGAAGCATAACTGAAAGCATCACCTTCGAAGAATCGTCTTTTTCTTAGAGTGAAAAAGTTTCCATAGTGTTGCATAGGTTCTTTGTAACGACCACGGAGTTCCAGAGAGTATCCAAATGACCTAGGTTCTCAGTTTGTGGCCATGTTCTCTAAAATAGGCATTTTTACGTTGATTTATATCAGCTTAGGCTATTTATTTTAATTATTATTAAATTTATCCTTAAAATACTTTTAAGTTATGGTCTATACATTCTTTTATTTATTTAACCAAAATGTAATAGAAATGGTTTTTTTATATATTACACCCAACTATTTCACTCTTTATCTAAGAATTTTGTCAAAATAATAATTTACATTTAATAAAATCCACAGTCTCCACTGATCTTCAATCAGCTTTCTCGCATTAATTAATACCGAATGTTTAAAACTCCTCGGAATGGATTAGAAGTCTATTCCACATTCACTGAAACAGCACATCCATAAGCATAATGTATTACAGATGGCAGCATGTCTTCTGTAAATTGGAGCTTTCAGAAAGATTTGATGTCTTTCCAACTGGTGCAGTCAAATTCAGCGACAGACTTTTGGGAAGGACAAATGAATCTAAAGATAAAATTTTAGAACTTGCTTTAAATATTTAAGAAGTAAGGCCAAATTGGTTATTGTAGTCCGTAAAATCTGAAACAAATAGCCAACATCAGTTCAGTTCACTTCTGCCTTCTGTAACTATTATTCATCTACACAGCAGAACGTGCCGATTGCCTACACTCAATCGCACTGACTTCTGATCCGGGCAATGCAAACAGTAGAACTACGGAATATATTCCACATCAGCTAAAGACCAATGAGAAAACCTTAACCAACTTTAATTGCCCCAGGGGTCGCGCTTAAGAAAGTATACAGTCTCTACGACATATCCAAAATGGCTATGGAGGTATAAAAGTGTTACAATTAAGGTATCACTCATTCACTAAATCACAAACCTGTGATGAAATCAAGAGTTATGGAGCTATAAGTGTTCAGTGTCATATAAGGGACTTAAAGCACATATAAGACCTGTAATTCTTTGTGATAAAATTTGCTTGTTTTGTGTTTTTTCTGTGCTTCTAGGGAGAGGACTTACAACACTGACACCTTTTGGTGCAGTCAGCCAGGTAAGACCGTCATTAGACACGGGTTGACGGCCATCTCTAAAGCACAGCATCTGGCAATATTTCCTTTCCTGTGTCCTGGGAAGTTTGAGGTTTGCACCGCCCTGCCTTCCTTTTGCCAGGGGTCTGAATTCTGGGAGAAGAAAAGCCAAGCCAGCCATTTCAGCTGTAAAGGACCACAAGCACACTCCCATCTGTGGAACTGGACGACACGGAATCACGGGGCACACTAAAACCATTTCTATGCAGTCTGAGAGAGCGGGATGAAGCAGGAGCTTCCTGGTAGGCAATTCTATCCATGAAAAACGTTTGATCTAATAACTAAAAGGATACTGATTTCACACAGTTGTTATGCTCGCTGAGTATAGTACTTAATTAAAGAGCAGAAAATACACTGCGTTCCTCTGGCTGACACCCCCTAACTGGCAAAACAACAACAACAAAAAAGGATGCTCCAGTAGTATCTTTGCTTGTTCTAATGGTACTAACCCACTTAAAGGCCACAAATTTGCCAGGATTATTCATAAAGTCTGAGATTCTTCAGGTTTAAAAAGCACTCACAATCTGCTGCCTTGAGAGCCAGCTAGCTTACGTTTAGTTTTCTGAAATTCTCTGACAGCAAGGCTCGTCACAGTACACTACATTTAATTTAATCTTAGGCTTCGCCCTTCGATTTAAAGACATTTATGTTGCAAATATTAAAGGAGATATAATCAGGGAAAAGATCTTCAAGTTAATTACCAAACATTCAAGATGTTATGCAGCTAGGAAAAACAAACTTGAAAAGGAGGGGAAAACAGAAAGCTATGTTGCATACACTGCCAAGTTTTTAGCAGTAAACAAGGCAAGAAAATATATTTGTATTCATATACTGTGGCATGTTTGAAAGCAACAATGGTGATAGAGGAAAATAACAGAGAATTTGACAAGCTACCAAAAAACCCAAACCCCTATTATTTCCTGCCACTTCGGATCTCTCAGAAACAGTGGTTGCAGATCTTCAGTTAGGCTAAAGAGGTACTATAACTAGAAATCACTATTTTGACCTCATGCTTTTTGACCTCTAAGTAAAAAGTAGAGTCTTAAATGAAGAAAACACATTCAACCATAATTATGAAAATTTTTGTCGAGAAGGAAAGTGTTACGCTTCTGCCTCATTCTGGAGAGGTGCAATGACTTTTGCAGAACTTATATATTCAAAAAACCATGACTAAAGTCACGTAAACGAGTAAATCAGATTCATATATAGTAATATCCTCTTTCATGAAAAGTTAAGTAGCTAAAGGGGCCGCTCGCATGAATGCCTTTACTTGTACATTTATGTATTTGCAAAAAAATAGGGCTTTTGTGCCATCAACAATCTTTGCTAGCTCGCTCTTCAGTAGAAGGGAGATTTCTTTCCCTGCATTTTATAAAGTGACCCTTTTTACCTTGAAGTAATGAAACATTCTAGGAATCAATAATAATAAATCTTTGCTGTCTCTATAAATTATTTTTTAAAAGGCATTTAGCTATTCCTGGCTTATTCTAGGCATGGAGATCAGGGAAAGGAAATCTGTTTTATATATGTTATAGATGTATAATATACATCTCCAGAGCTATATACACTTTTCATAAGCATGCAAAAACTTTATTATTTTTTTTTTTGTCTAAAACTTGAGTTCGCAGCTTGCTTTCTAACACGTTTGAGTTGCTTCTAGTGAAGTCACAGAAATAAGTTGAGCTGAGAGGGCTTTAGGGACACTCACCATACACACATAGTATGGAACCTATACCACAACCTCAACAGCAAAGACTGACGCAAACTTCTTTTGGGTATCTTCAATTTAGAATAGAAAAGAACCTCACTTACCTCTTCTGCATGAATACCACAAAGCTTGTTTCCTGACAGGAGCTTGTTTTTGAGGCTTTTGTTCTGAGAGGAGGAAAGAAAAATAGAGTTTTATTACTGAGAGTTCCTGAAATATTAAGGGACCTTTTAAATATTTGATCATACTGGTTTTATTTTATACATGGATAACACCTTCAAGTCACCAGCAAAGACGCAGATAAGAAGACAAGATAGATGCATCACGGCACAATATCATCTCTTATAGAATTCTAAAAGGCTATGACTTTGCATTAAAACCGGCTTTCACAGGAACAGGATTGCACATAGAAACCTCCCAAAACACTCTAGACACTGAAAACAATTTAGATTGGATACGCCGAGGTAAGAAAAGAAAGAAAAAAAACCCTCTAATCCTTACCTGATGTCAACTGCATAGCTCAATATCATTTCCAGTAAATCATTATAACAACTCAGTAATAGGGCCAAGATCTCATCACTCGACCTTGATGATCAAATTCATGGGGTCTTTTTGTAAATTTCATAATTTAAAACTGCAAGTAATCAAAAACTTTAGAAGGTTAGCTACCTGACAACATTTTGCCAACTCAATATGCTTTTTCATGTCGGAGTTTTAAATGTATTTCTTCTCACTTTCAGGGAGAATAATGAACTTTGATAAAATGAATTTTCAATGGTCTGGTAATTCTTCCTGCACTCCTCGCTCGTATTATCCCATAATTGACAGTTAAGGGTAAAGATTTCTCTGCTGCGTGGACATATTTCAAAACTGTTCAGAAACATAAGTATTTGATAAGCAGATATTCAAGTGCTGGACATAACATGCTTACACTAAAAAGAAATGAAAAGAACACCAAACCCAACTTCTCCTGTGCTAACAAACTGTAAACGTACCTACAGAAACCTAGCCCGTCACATTTCTGGAACGCATATTTATTGCTGAATAGCAATAGCTTTCTTGAATATTGCGTGCAAGAACAAGCTGGCATTGGAGGAAAAAGGGTAATTCCATCCATGACATCCAGTTCAAATTCAGGTCCACATCCCACTGAAACACTGGAAGATTTATTCCCAAAATTAGAAGCTCGGAGTTTTTCTTGAAAAAAAAAAAAACGCAAAGAAACTAAAATGCCGTTTGAAACCTCCTTTGCACCAATTCCCAAATAAGGAGGAGATATGACATCATTTCACACGTTTCACTGTTGCTATCTGCAGAAGCAATAAATCTTTTCCAGCTGTTTAACATGGGTGCCCACAGTTCTGTAACGCAACAAAAAGGAATTGGGATGTTACTTGGAATGAGACAACCCAGATTCTGCCTCACAAAATGTGATTTGCAAAGGGCTGGGTGTGCGGAGGGAGAACAAATGTTGTTCTCGTAAGTCTCACAGTTGATTACTTTTTCTTCTTTATTTGAAAATGATGTTGAAGCTCATCACTGAGCAGCACCTTCTTGTGCTAACCACTGTAGAAATACAGACCAACTGGCTCTGCACAGAGGGAATTGGGTGGCAGGTACAAGATGACCAAAGAAAAAACAAATAGAAGCCAAAGCGATGAAACAGACCCACCACGCCTATTGCTCACCGGTGGTGCATCAAAAGAGCTACGTTGTGCTGTGATCACACAGTAGATGTGATTGGTTTCACAGCAAAGATCAGCATCACCTCTTGATGGCCAGACAGAAGTGCCAAAGGCACTGCTTCATTAGAGAATTGCACTTAATTAACCCAGGAAGTCAACTCATCATTTTGTTTTGACTAATTAGCTTCATTTTTCTCCAATCCCCCTTAGCCTGGCAATGGTTGGTTTAAGTAACAGACTCTCCATATTTCAGAACCAAAGTAAGAATGAATTGAAATCCTTACATTTTCTCTCATTTACGTTCCTTTTGCCAAGCATAAGCTACTATGAGAAATACTTCTATTAATAAATAGAAGTTCACAAGTAACCTCTACACATGCTGCTTTGAGAAGACCCTGCGGTAACCCAGAATGTGAAGAACTGAATGCCTACCCCCTCGAAAGGACACACGTTTATTAGATGGTTGTCACAATTTCCACATTTTGTGCCAAAGCAGCCTGGCAAAAGAATATAGCTCAAAAACAAAACTCGATGAAAAAAATTTAAGCTAGGAAATAGACTCTATTTTGGAGATTTAGCTAGGTTTAACAGGATTTACCAATGCTGTCTCATTATCCAGTCTACTGGCAACAACAACAACAAAAAACCAACAAAAAAACCAAACCAAAACACATAGGGTTACCAGAATGTAGGCAAAACAGTCATGATTTAATCTGCACTTAATGCTTTTAGAAATGAGAGCAAGCAGTAAAGGTTACAATTACCAAGAGCATAATAAGTAGGAGCTTGTCAGAGGTAGATGACAACTTCTTGCTTACAATTTGAGTGTTTATGTTACTCAGCAAATCACATGTCACTGACAAATACAGCTTTGCATCCTGATTAATAGCGATAATTTTCTATAGCAGAATGTGAAGTATACCAGTAAAAACACGTGAAGTATAACAGAGCTTGCCTATGGCAGGGGGGTTGGAACTCGATGATCTTCAAGGTCCTTTCCAACCTAAACCATTCTATGATTCTATGATTCGATCGGGATTCTGAATTAAGTGTTTCAAAATTAAGAGTCTGCTCAGGTACATATTCTCTAAGTTTGCTAGAAAGGGGCTATTAAAAATCAAATCAATTAATCAATAAGATTTTTAGGTTACAAATGCTTATTGAGTCAGGACAGAAGTTCTGACTTCTAAGTCTAAGATCAGGATTCAAGATGATGCTTCTTATTTTCCTATTAAGCATCCTTCAAAGAACATCAACAAATAAGCTGAACTAACTAGAATTTTACACAAATTATTTCAAACATTTTATTTGTTATGAAGAACTTGAATGGAAAAGGTCTTGGACATTTCAAGTTTAAAAACCAATGAAAGTTTAAGGATGAATTAAGTATCTGTAAACAGGTCTTTAATAGCATCTTTTAAAATTATACAGAATAATGATTTTAATTAGACATGGCCTTTTAGATTTAGAGAAAGGATACCCTTATATAGGTATTTTAAATAGGTATTTTAATGTACTTGAACATCTTGGAAAGCGTATAGCATAAACAGTTAGCTGGAGGAATCATATCATTACGCCAAGTTACTGCAGTATCTAATTCTTAATTTACTAAATCTTCCAATTCATTTGTACGAGTAGTTTCAGTGCATCCCTAAATTCAGGTGCAGAAGACTCCTGTCAGTGGTTGCCACACGTGCAGGAATCCCGTTGTCGCTTCCCATGCAGTCGATTTTTAGTGTCCTGGTACCTACACTCAAGAAATTATACCAAACAGCGTCTATCGGTGTCCTCCAAAAAAGCGAGGACTCTCAATGACAACTTGTCAGATTTGTCAACGTACTCTTCACAGAGCTTCCATACTGAAAATAAAAAGCTTTCTGCCTCATTCCTAAATAGATTTGTCAGTCAGTCCCGGGGCATTTTTTTTCTCCTTTCCTCCGATACTGACATAACATTTGCATATTTGGTTTGCGTTCTGATTTTATTTTCAATACCTGAGATTTGGCTTAACAGAAGCTGAATTCACTATATGAATATTGACAGTAACCCTATGTTTAGGTTGCCTAAAGGTCTCCCACCAATATAAAAGCACATAGAAGGAGCTGTAGTGTCAAAGCTGCTTTACCACTGTGCCTTTGGAACCTGCAAGGAAAAAAAAAACCCTGCTCAGTGGCTAGAGATGTATATATTCCTTTCTATTCCTAACTTTTGAAAATAATCCCTTCACTTCTGTCATTTATTTCCTGAATCAAAGACTAGTAGCCGGTTAAAATAATCACCAAACGTCTGCAGAGAAGCACCTATATGTCACTACAAAAGCAGTAATCTCTACTGTGACAGCCTGAGCGTACCACCTCTCCAAAAAAGGAGGAGAGAGGCAAGAAAAATACAGAGAGATATGACTACCTTAGCGTTCTCAGAAAACAATAACCATGACGTCAATGGTCCTTTCTTTTCAACTTGTTACAGAATTTTACTAACTTTTATCTCAATAAAATTCAGGTCTCCTTCCCTCTCCTACCTCCTCCCTACAGTGTCAATGTTTAATGGCAGAAAGGCGTTACAGGGGGGTTTTTTAGTAATTTTTTTTTTTAATTCCCATTTCATAGAATCATAGAATCACTGAGGTTGGAAGGGACCTTTAAGATCATCAAGTCCAACCATTAACCTCCCCTGACAAAACCACTTCTAAACCATGTCCCTAAGTACCACATCTACCCTTTTTTTGAAACACCTCCAGGGATGGCGAATCCACCCCCTCCCTGGGCAGCCTGTGCCAATGTTTAATAACCCTTTATATAATTTCCCTATTATAAAACTTGGACAAAGACTTAAAAAGAAAAGCACAAACTATACACTTAAAACCTCGATAGAAGTACTTTTACAGTTGCAGTTTTAGTTCCCTTTCTGCAAACTCATTTTATTACCATCATTAATTATATAGCTTCATATTGTATTTTTCATAATATCCCCTCCTCATTTAGCATACACAATAAACACCTCACGAGGCAAGAGTCACAGTTTATAGGCGTTGTTAAATGTGACAAACTGCCCCTGGGTCCGGTTTAAAGGGGTTTATCGTCATTGTAAATCTGAAGTTATGGGGATTAACACTTATCTGCTGTATCGTGCAGTCTACTTACAGAAGGGCAAAATTATGCCACTGAGGTAAAAGGCACAGATTTGCAGATGCCATTTCTTGAAGTTAGGTTATCTTGACCTCTGGCCACACAGATGAGTGCTTTAATACTCGAATCGTAGAATCATAGAATGGTTTAGGTTGGAAAGGGCCTTGAAGATCATCGAGTTCCAACCCCCCTGCCATAGGCTTATGTTTATGTTTCGTAATTTGAAACATATTACCTCTTTGAAACAGCATCAAGACCTCAACCCAGGATGAACAAAGCATACAGTGCAGACGGCAGCAGTACAAGACAAGTTCCGTTTGCCTGCTAGCCTTTGAAAGCACGAGGACACAAAGTATGTTCAAAGAAACAAAATCACTGTCTCTCTCAGAAAATTATTCCCAGCAATCAGCTTCAATTCAGACATTTTATCTGAGGTCTGACAGCAGTTATTTGTTGTATACAAGATAAATTTGGCTCTGCCTCCCCTTGATGAATAGCGCAAATCAAACCATGCTGAGCGCCTGCTCATCATTGGAACATTTCTCCCTTATGGGCATCCTATTAAAAAAAAAAAAAAAAACACAACAAAAAACAACCCAAACCGAAGAACAAGAAAAAAACCTGGACTCTGCTCAGCAGGAGTGTCAGGGCCAATTGCCAAGATGAACTGTTTTCCATCTCCTGTTAAACCAAAGCGGTTCACTGCGCCCTTAGGAGGGAAATCAGAAGAGAGCAACAGACCGAAATCAAATATCTGGACTTATCTGATATCACAGTGCATTGGTACCCATTTTGCTTTGGACATCAGCTTTGTATTTCACGATGATGAAAAATGCTTTATATAGCATGAAACAGTGCGACTGCTATAATCCCAGCAGGGTTGGCTCAGCCCTTCATCTTTCTGAGACAGATAAATTGAGTTTCCTGCACTCTACTATGCGAGGTTTTTCAGATAAGACCTTAAGAACTGCAGTTCTACCTTTTCTTGATGGCCAGTGAAGACATTGTGACTTTTTGTAAGAGGAGGAGTTTGCCTCAATATTCTTGAGGACGTTTGAGTATCTTTTTCCTACAGTTATTCAATGGTCAAGCGTGCCAAATAGCGGAAGGACTCTGCCCCATCAGTGCGCATTAGTACTGATGATGGATATATGAACTGCCCGTTTTTCAGATCTGTCTGGATCTAACCTCAGAAAGCACCATTGTCCTTCTAGCTCTGAATTCCCAGAACACCCAGAAGCTCACAGCTGAATTGGGTAGCCCTGGCAAACACGTCACATCGCTGCTGCTATAAGTTTAGACATATTTGGACCTTTAATGCCCTGTTTTGTTGGTCTCGTTTTTTTTTTCCTGTAACCTGTCCCCCTGCCCTACACTCTTACATTCCAGGTAAAGTCATGTAAGAGAAAGCTCCCCCCAACAAACTCTATACATTTCTTTTCCTCTGCATATCTGTCCCTTTTAATATGAGAGGCTGCTATTTTTTCTCCTGAATTTCAGGTAATCCAGCTAAAATGAAGGACTTGATCAGCAACACACAAAAATCTTCTATTTGGGCTTTTAGCAAGTTTTGTTTTGAGTGCCACAGGTACAACAATTTAGTAGCACACTATTTCCACACTAAATCCCAGGCACGCAGGGGAAGCCCAGACACCAACACGGTCTTCTACAGAACTGAGCACACACTTTTGTTGTTTATTTGAGAAGTGCTGTGTCCACAGCTTCTTCCAAACATGAACCTGGAATAACTTGTGCTCCAGGGAAGCACACAGGGAAAAGGAGAGGCAGAGTCAGGAAATATACCCAGGCACATAGAGGTCCCTCGTGAGAAAAACAGCTTTTGTTAGTATCCCTTCAACTTTGTGCATATATGACAATTATGCACAGCGACAGCCCAACTTTATCCAAAAGCCTCCACTCTAGCAAATACGGCACAGTAAGTATGTCCTGCAGTTGTGCCCCATATAATCCCATTGTGTAAAACTGAAATTGTGTAAAACCTGTTGGAGCAGGTCCAGAGGAGGGCTATGAAGATGCTCAGAGGGCTGGAACACCTCTCTTGTGAAGACAGGCTGAGAGAGTTGGGGTTGTTCAGCCTGGAGAAGAGAAGGCTCTGCGGAGACCTTGTAGCCCCTTCAGTACCTAAAGGGGCTACAGGAAAGCTGGGGAGGGACTCTTGATCAGGGAGTGTAATGATAGGACAAGGGGGAATGGTTCNGGTGAGACACTGGCACAGGTAGGCCAGAGAAGTTGTGGATGCCCCATCCCTGGAGGTGTTCAAGGCCAGGCTGGAAGGGGCTTTGAGCAACCTGGGCTGGTGGGAGGTGTCCCTGCCTATGGCAGGGGGGTTGGAACTCAATGATCTTTAAGGTCCAACCCAAACAATTCTATGATTCTATGAAATGGAACGCCACTATCTTCTATCTGTACTTTATCAGCTATCTAACATTTGCCAGACGACAACACGAATAACTTCATGCAACTGCTTCCATACACGCCACTGCTATCCACCACTGCCTTACGTGAAGCTTCTTGCGGGCAGCCTCTACTATTTCTGTGCATCACCTCCAAACCTCTCCATTAAGGAAGCTTTGTTTGTTTTGCACTAGCGAAGTGGCATGAGGCTGTCTGAAGACCTCTCTTAGCCACGGCTACACAATGCTTTTGCTGCATCATAAAACATGACAGCCCAATGTTAAATGAACCAGAGTAAGGAAATATAGAATAAAATAATAAAAAGAAAAATATACATTGAGAATATTTGGTTTGTTGGGTTTTTTTTTTCAATGTCCTTAGCTCTGTCTCTAAATATAAACATGAGAAGATAAATATACATATATATCTTTAAAGTCATAACAAGTTAACACACTGCAGCATCTTGGATTGGTCCAGTATAGAGGGCAACTTTTTAGTCACATTCCCACCTGATCATGCAAAAAAAAATGGGAAGTGTGACACAGGAAAAAATTGTAGTACATGCTGAGATTTGACTCCATCCTAAATATGGAGCAGATCAGGGTGTAAATATGAGCTTGCCTACCACTCCAAGAGAAACAGCAGCTTAGAGGCAGTCAGAAGTTTTTCTATAGCTACAAAATGCATTTCATCTGTTGCACAACAATATTGTGAGGCAAATACAAAGTCATCTTTGATCTAACCTTCCTCACACACATGCTTTTTTCTCAGAAAAATTTTCATATATTTCAACTTTTTCGTGTTTCCACACAGAAAGTCTAAACACTGGCTTCCCCACAAAAGCTCATCCCAACGAAAACTAATGGTTTAAATGGGATTTTTGTCTCTACAGCACAAATCATTGATAGCTTGCTTGCATTGAAAATGTTTAATGTTAGTGTTTAATGACTTAATTGGAAGGTTGAAATCACAGCCTAGTTGCCATCAGTACTAATATTTGCATCACTCAATTGCCTCGATAACTAGTTGTAGATCAAACCCCATTGATCCATAGATATGTAGCTCCTCCTGTGTCTGATACTTCTTTCAAGAGCACAGGTAAACACAGGAGTATCAGACTAGCAGGAGACTCTCTTCCCCCATCCAAGGTGAAGTGTTTAAGTGTTCTTTAAAGGCAGTTGGATTTAAGATGTCCTCCACCCTTGTTAGTCACTGACAAACCATTAGCATTCTGTGCAGGGCTGGAGAACTGCTGCTGTGTTTTCAAACTTTAACATTTTTACAGAATGAGTTAAGATGCTGATTTTCCATAGCAGTCTTTTCTATTAAAAATGCGCGACGGGATCGAAGGAATCAAGTCACTTTAGGACTCAATCATTTATGATCGTTATTAGAAATACTTGTGCTCTGAATTCAAGAGAAATTCATAATGCAGTTACTCAGCCACCAGTTATCTGGCAGTCTCTGGGACTAGCTCTTCTTCAGGTAAAAAAAATGGCTGAAAAGCTCTTTAAAAACTCTGATTAAATTAGAGACACTGATTTTAGTAATGACTACTGTATTTAAACTATTTACACTACATTTAAAGATGCGGGGTTTGTTTTTCGTCCCTTTTAGTCTGTGTTTTAAGTTGTGCATCTCCAAGTCGCAACAGGTGTTGCTCTACAGCTCTCAGCTAAGGCGAGATTTATTTCCTGTCCAGTTCTCACAATTAGAATCACTTGGAGAACGATGCCCACTCAGAACGCTGCAATTCATTCATGGTGAACAGTCATTTGGGAGCTATACTCATTCCTTCTGTTTGCCAGGTGGAATTTAGAGTCTTCACCATGACCCTGTATCGCTTGTCTCTCCCTGCTATCACCTCCACTTACCAATCAAATCAAACCAAACCAAATCATAGAATCATAGCACATCTCGAGTTGGACGGGACCCATTAGGACCACTGAATCCAACTCCCTGCTCCCCGCAGGACTACCTAACACTAAACCATATGACTAAGAGCATCACATCCAGATGCTCTTGGGACTCTGACAGGCCTGGTGCCGTGACCAGTTCCCTGGGGAGCCTGTTCCAGTGACCGACCACCCTCTCCGTGGAGAACCTCTTCATAATGTCCAACCCGAACTTCCCCTGATGCAGCTTCATTTCAATTCCACGTGTAAATAAAATAAATGTAAATAAAATATAAGTAAGATTAAATATTTTTTTTTAAAAAAAGAGAGCACTGGAGACAGATCTGCACTGTAAGAGGAAGATTATTGTACACCGATACTTCTCTCATACTTGGGATCTTTCTTCATTCTTCCCTAATCCAAAGCTTTTCTTTTTAACCAAAAAAACTGAAAATTGGCATCTTTTCACACTTGCTAAAACATGCACCTGAATATTAATATTCTGCCAGAGTTTGCAAATAAGTATCCACAGACAAAAAAAATGTTTTTAGAAAAAAAAAAAGCTCCTGAATGACTATTATTGTTTGTAGGGTTAGGATGCAATATCAGACGTTGGTACACACAATCTTTTCTATGCATGCTTTAAATAGTTCAGTGGGGAAAAAAGAAAATCTCTCAGTCTCTCATCACTCAGAAACAGTGGGTTTTTATGTTACAGCAATGAATCAGTGTACTGGACCAAGTATTCTTTTTTCCCAGGGTGTTTTTTGCTTTTGGATAGCACGGGGTTGGCATCATTTATTTTCCTTATCTCTCAGTAAAGACAGCTCATGATGGGAAGATGATACACGAAAATATGTATTGGACCATTTTAGTTTTCCATTACACCTTTCTGTCATTTGAACAGGACTTTGTTATGGGAAAGCAAATGACATTTCTAATTCTTTCCGTGTCAGATATTCTAATTAAAAACACAGCAGCATATTAAATACAGGATCCCATTTTACAGAATTTATATCTGAAGTGAAGGGTAATTGCCTATGCCACGCAGGATTATCTAGAGAAGAAACCTGACAATTCTTTGATCTTTCCCTTTGGTAGAGGTGGCTGAGTGCCCTGGGGATGGTTTGTGGGATCAACAAAGCAGAACACCTAGTTAGGTAGATGTTAGCCTGAAGCTCCTTCTTTTCATTTGTTTGACGTTTGTGAACAGAATCGTGAAAAGAAGTTGGTGCTGCTGAGAGCTGCAGGTTAGGCTTAAAATAATATAAAAAAAAAAAGTGCTCAGTGAGATCTCTATTAAAGCAAGGCAACAGAAATGAAACGAGCGTGCTGCATGTGACCAAACATGTAAAGAAAAATAATCTAAATATAAAATGCATTTCTGACTTTCAAAAAACCAAACTCCTCTATCGCTTCAAGAGTGAAGGGTCACGCTGGTTACATTCTGCTCTACAACTTCACTTTTTCTGCTGTACCAGCGGCAGGGCATGAAATGCTGCATTAAGCATAATTTAGACCCTTGCACATTTGCATCCCAGAATTGTCAACATCTGTCTTAAAACATAAATGGCATAGCTATGAAAGGAGAAGGGCAGGAGACGATGAAGAAATACATTTATGGTGCTCTCTGCAGAGTCATATCACTCAGGTTCGCTTTAATATTAATAGGCTCTGTCTCCTGAATTCCCTCAGTAGCAGTGCACTGAGTATTTGTTGTTACAGAACTTTTTGGCCAATATATTTCATTTTTAAAAGAAGTTTTGCAAGTACAACCTACAGACATCTAAAATATACATCAGCTGTTTTGAAGAAGCCACTACAGTATCTTTCAATCGGGAAATAGATATCCCTGAGGCAGTTTTACTGGCTTGATTCACATATGAAACATATTTCCACCATGCTGCGCTCATTCAATATACTGAGAGATAAGTACCTTCATCATAGGTACTAAATAATACCACCTTCTTGCCTCTGTCCTGGTATGGTCCATCCCCGCTTACAGAGTACAAAGTGATTTCCAGAAGTATGATAATTTTCATGCTAGGCTATTTCAGCACTTTCTAAAATATTATTTTAAATTCAGGAATTCCACGCAGGCATTAACACCACGGTGCTACAGGGTGTGGAAGGTGAGACTTTGTAAGGGCAGAGTTCATATGAGGAAGCGATGCAGTGCTGGCTCCGTCTTTGGAACAGATGAAATAGAAATGAGTTCACATTCTCTTATATCTTGTTAAGCAAATCACGGTAGCAATTTATCACAATCAATAAATGTGTAACAAAACCATAAGCCACACCCGTGTGGTCTTCAAAACAGGAGAAACGTAACCTAAACACCGTCCACCATCCTACTACATCAGCTGCAGGCAGACACACAAACTCTACCAATGGCTGAAGCTGGCAGGATATGAGATATCTTCAGCCTTGAAGTGTCCCGGCTGCATTAGCAGGGACACTCTGCCGTCTATAAGCAGCACGGAGTAAATAGGTAAATAGCTCACTTAATAACGCAAATGTAGGCACGGGACAGTTTGCATAGACAGTTAGGGGTATTCTTACTGTACTGGCACAGAACTCTAATCAAATCATCATCAATCTTTATTTCCTAAAAGTCATTCAGCAAGATGAAGAGAAGTCAGGTTCAGGACCTAATTCAGAGGACCCAACTGACATTTTTTGAGCCAATAAGACTATTTCTTCAGGAATCATTGACCTACCCATGATGGTGAATGATTTTTATGCCAGGATCCCTCCTCTTGGGAAGGGAGGAGGAAAGGAGCATATCCTGATTTAAACTGAGCTATTTTTCCATGTTATTGAAAAGTGTTTCCCCCTATTTAAGCTCAGTACAGCAATAAAAGATACAGATACTTCACATTGGGCTCCTAAGGGTTCTTATGAAAAAAAAATTTAAAAAGGCTCTGAGTACAGCTTAAGCTTCTTTGGTTTCTGAGAGTAAATAACATATAACTCTCAACTAACTAAATATTTTTCAGAAAAAAATAAAAACCAATAAATAATATTTCAGTGAAAAACTGAAGAAGTTAAAGATCATCATAAGAAAAGTCAAAGACAGTATTTCTCAGTACTTACAAGGCAGCCTAATCAATCAAGAGGACATGGGACATCCTACCTCTAAGAACATCTGGAACAGAAGGTGATCTGCTTGGTCATCTGCTGATCAATTCCTATTTCTAAAAGGAATATCTCCTTTTCATTAATGATGCCACGAATATGGATTTGAGTGAATATCTCAAACTCAAGGGAGGGTTTCAGCGAGACTTAGGGTCATGCCCTAAAATGGTAACTATTTAATATTACACAATAAACATTTTCTTAGTCATTTTTAGAAGTATTTCATGTGATAATACAAAGTTCTTTGTAATCACTCCAAGAAAACATATTTCTCTGTAGATAAGCTATCACATTTTTTCATTTGACGTCTTGATTCAGTATCACTGTTCACAAGGGACAAAGGGAATTGGTTGATCGTCTCCCTCAGACAATATATAATTAAACAATAGAGGTTATACTATGTAACTGTGAAATTACACAGACCACAATTCTGAATTATATTAAAAAGGACAAAGCCCCAAATAGTTAAAGTATCAAAACACAAGTATTGTTTTCCACTCCAAATCTCTGCCCAACAGCCTGTAACATTTGGCAAAGACTCCCTCCAAATTCTGGCAGAGAACTGTGCCTGCAAAAGAAAAGCACGTGCTTACTTCTTCCGAAGGATGCATTATTAGCACTTTGCTATATCTTTTAATATACACTGAAAAGTCAGTCAGTATTCAGAAGTCATTTCTGCTCTAACCAGACTGTTAGTCTTTACGATTATCTCCTGGCGTCCTGCTTTTGTGCACATTCCAAATGTCACCTATTACTGATAATGTTCTCTGAACAGCTGCATTGATGTACAAGCTGCGAGAAGTAATTTGCCTCAAAGTACTGGGGTCATTTACTCTATTTAAATGTCAAAAAAATATTTTATAAGTCTTGATTAACTTCACATTTCGGTCCATATTGTTTCTGCAACAAAACAAGTTTCAGA
Organism: Anarhynchus alexandrinus; assembly: GCA_008711295.1. Lineage (NCBI taxonomy): Eukaryota > Metazoa > Chordata > Aves > Charadriiformes > Charadriidae > Anarhynchus > Anarhynchus alexandrinus. The sequence goes on along the minus strand of VUYV01000374.1, from coordinate 67,514 downwards.
CTGCTTGATACCAAGACTTTCTCTAAACCTGTTTTCATAAATTAGGTCATAATCCGTTCAGTTCAAGTTACTATTAGCATTATATGTCAGAACCTCAGCCATGAATCCAGCAATTTTGCAATGCTTCGCATGTTGAAACAGCACCCCATAACCAGCATCTTGCCTTTCTTTGCCATACTTTCACCTTTCCAAAGCAGAGAAGAAACGACAGAATATATTTCATTCTGATCTATTTTAACGATCCTTTAATCATCTTTGATGAGCCTTGATAAGACCAAAACCCTTAAATTTTTAGGGAAATTTCCAAAATAAAAACACGTTTCAGCCAGCCTACTAGACTAGCTTTACTTTGGTGACATGTCAAGTGCTAATGCACACATTGCATTTTGTAAACAGTAACGTGTGTAGTTACACCACAAGTGGTGTAATAAAGACAAATGAGGAATCAGAAGAAGGAACAAGCTTGCGATATCAATGAACTGTGCGCATTCAATTCCATACACACGCAGGAGGAGAGGCTGGACGGGAAAAGCATCGCTTACGTTAATTACAGGGCTATGTTGTACAGGTCATATAAATCGCACGTTGTTTCCAAGCTATCATTCCAACAACAGAAGATTCAGACATTTTGGATTGGAGCCACCACTTAGTTCAATGGACTGCCGAACATTCCCAGACCCTTTATCAACCAGTGATAGCCCATATATGCAGCTGCTTATGGCCGCCATGGAAAGGAGTCTAGATTTTCCCCTGAGGCTACTGGGTTTTTTTCCCCTCTTGCTTCAGGTATCCAAGTGAAAGCCATTTGGAAAGCATGGCAAGACCTAATAACAGAGAACAGAAAGTGCACGTCAACGGAAATTGTAGGATTTACTGAGCGTTCGCCTCCTGCCAACAGCCAGTATCTGTAATGTAGGACTACGGAATTATTCCTTCTACATCAGGTAGCAATGAAAAGACTTTGCTTTCAAGGCCTGACTTTGAAAGCTGTGTTAGCAAAGTATTTGAAGTCTTCCCTGAAGAAGATTGAAAGGAACTGCATGATTTTACATCTGTCCTTGAATGGCACCACAGTTTAAAATATTTAGCGCAGAAAGCAGACTTCGGTAAACAATAGAGCCGGTAAAACAATGCTACGCTCTTACCTTCCAGGCTAGAGACTGCTCTGGCTTTTAGGCACAGGAGAGTGGTTTGCAGATGGAAACTGTCTATAAGTCTGTTTTTCCTTACTTTAATCATTGCAAAAAAATCAGCGTCAACTGTCAATACTTTATCATCGGACTTTATTATTGTGTTTAACTCAATAGTTTGATAAATGGTATTTACAAAATCTGTTTGGCTGTGTTTTCTGTAGCTTGAGTGCAGCCTATGTACATTGGCAAGGTATTTTTAGGACTGGAAACACGCTTTATGAGAAACAGAGACTTGCTATTTTCTAGATTTATGATCTTTTTTATTTTGCTGGATAGAATATAGGCATATTCATCATAATAGCAATTATTTTGATATTGATTCAACTAAACCTTCAAAGGACCTTTCATGCTAAAAATAGAACCAAAAAAAAATCTGTGGAGTAAGAAAGAGAGAGCTCTTCACTTGTCCCATCTCAATACTATGAATGTGCATAAGGAATGTTTATGTTGCTGCTTGAGATTATCATGATGCAAAATATTTTGCGGAATGTGGTAACTGGTGCATAAAACTACAGCAGAATTAATGCCTAGTTGCACTTTCTCCAGATTCCTTCTGGATTCAGAACCAAGATGGGCAAACACTACATGCTGATGGATTGGAAAAATTGAAGAAAGTTTATGCATCCGCAGAACTATCACAAATGCTTTCCAACTATCATCTGGTTGGGACTAAAAAGCCAAAATAAAAAGAGGAAGGCAAATCTTCCTGGAAGACCAGGAAAACCAGAAGAGAATCAGGCAAACCCAAAGAGACTCAGCCAGATAGTGTAACCTTTGAGGACTTCATCAGAATTTGCAATGTCAGTCAGGACTTGAACACATCCCATGTCCCCAGACATCAGTTCGCAGTGCTGGCTGACCACATCAAGTACACACTGACGCCATAAGTGATGACAAAGCTATGTGGAAAGCAAAACAAAACTGTAAGACCAAAAGGAGAAGAGAGGAAGAAATTAATTTGTCTGTCTGGTGATTTAAGGAGACTGCGCACCAGGTCGCTCATCCCTGTGTAGTGCCTTCAATTAACAGACACTGAAATTTTCATGCAATTGCGTGAAATTTATGACCCAGCCTGAGATTTCAACTCCAGGAGCTGGCAAATGCAGCCATAACCATGGAGAACATTGTTGTAGCGTTCCCCCAACGTTGAAGGCTTCGCAATCCTAAAGGGGTCTGCTAGCTGAATAAAGTACCGAAAAATGCTGCAAAGCAAAATAAACGACAAATACACATTATTTATCCCTACAATACATTAAGAAAACCCATGCGCACCTTGAGAAGCAGAAGATACGAATGATACCTCCTCTACAAAGGCAGGGAGAGGTAAATGATGTACAACAGCCCAGTACCTTTTACTGCTCCCATAAGAGGAAAAGGCTTAAACAGCAAGCAAAAGGCCAAGCGTGTCTGCTGTGTGCTCATTAGGTGCAGATTCTGGAGTGACATGAAAACAGTGAAATAAGATAGTAAGAGCCGAGAAAAAAAAACACAATAAGCACAAAACTAGCGCAAGAGATCTATATTTTCTTCACTACGGATCCCAAATAGCTGCTGTAAAGCCAAGTAGCTTAACTGGAATTACTTAACTGAATTACACTGATTTAATGCTAAGCAAGCGTCAGACAACAACTCTTACTGGGGTTTGGGTTTTTCAACATCGTATAAAATCCAAGTAGCAAACAAGTCACACACAAAAAGCCGTCACCACACGGGTAAATACTTTAAATACATACACGCTTGTTCATCTCTCTCTCCTCTCTAGTCCTTCGATCCACAGTATTAAAAACCTCATATGACTGACACGGTGCTTCTGGGCAGGTCTGAGCCTCGCCAGCAGTCGAGCAGCTCACCTTTAGCTCGCACACGCACAAAATGAGAGCTGTCCTGCTGCCTCTCCCTGAGACTGTGGAAGATCTAGGCTTGGCTTCTTTCTTCATGAAAGCAGATCCAATACACACATATACGCATCTTTTCAAAGGGGTGCTGCAATCCTGGAATTTTTGCTACTTTAAGGTCATGGAAGCACAAGTATAGAACTTGAAATCCCCTCTATAAAAGTTTTTCCATTTTGCACAAAATGCATAAACATTCAGGACACGTAATCCTATGAGAATACCCACAAAAATCTGAGCAGGCTTAATTTTTCATCTTTTTTTTTATTATTATTATTCAACCGTACTTTATATTTCAATACCTATTAGATTTTTTCCTTTTTATTTTAGTTGAAACTAAGTGTTAAGAGGTTTGGACAAGAAAGCAAATTTGACAGTCAGCAGATTTCACATTAATACTTGTCTTGGAAAAGAAAGGATGTAAAAATGTAATTTACCCAATCCGATGATATCAAATAGAATATTGGTCTGTCAGTCAGAGGCAGGCAATCTAAGTAATGCATCTGCCCAGCACTTTTAATAACTTTTATGCTCAGAACTATCTGAGAGATCTGGCTCTAGGTCATAGAAGGTGTACTTCTCATGAATCCTTCTTAAAGCTACAGCTGACTACGCATACTATTTAAAAGTGGTATGTTTTTATCTGCAAAAGAGATTGCAATATTTCTGAATGCCACTGGATTTTCAGCGGGGCAATCTTTTAATGAACTTAGTCCTCAACAGCTGTGTGACTTGGAATCCATAATTATTTTTCAAAATCCAAATTCCACATCAGCATCATTCCAAATTCCCACAAGTTCAAGATTTAAATTCATAGATCTGTAGACTCATATTTCTGGCAAATATAAGTAACTATACTTTGAAATACTAACAGCCAAGACATGACATAATCATGATGTAAACTTTAAACCTGACAAGCCAGGCAGCTGTGTGGTCGTGTTCCCAATTATACTTACTATATTTAACACAACTGATAATATCTCGTTTTACTTTGTTTAAGAAGGGGCCCTACAGATTGATCTTTGGAATAATTGATTAACCAGAGAAAAAAGGTATTTGGGAAGTAAGGAAAAGGGAAAACAAGGCACAGAACAAGCAGAATCCTGATGAGGGGCTAGTGAAGAAGACAAACCAACCGAGCTATCATCCACGCTGCAGCAAAGGTCTCCATCCCAGGGGGGAAGCTGATACCACGGCTGAACCAGAGAAGAGAGTGAGGAAACACTTTTGTACTTTAGGGGATCCCTGTGCAAAGCTCAATAGATGAAACCAAATCTGCCCAACTTTCCAAACACTTCACAAACTTCTGTTAGAAGTTTGAGATGGCTGAATCACCAAATCAACTCTGCTGAGGCCTCAAAGTAGAAGAGTTATACAGCTGCTCATTTAATTAGTGCTTTGTTAAAATTATCCGTACAAAGCCCAGTTCCTGAGATCACGAAATAAATGTGTTCATGCGCTTAAAAAACTTTCCTTAACATTTCTACAACACAAAAAGTCTGCAGCACCTACAAAAGACACACATTTCTCACTCTAAACCACCTACCAAACAGCAATATTCTCTTTCTTTTAAGCAAATAGTCTTGAATCCTCTCCAGAAATATACAGTTGTACTTACAAGCTTGCAAAGACAAACAGTACTTCGTATTACAGTGTTGAGAGTCCTGTCTGGCTCCTCCACTCACCTTTGCAAGTAAGACAGTTACTGTGTGAAAAATGTATAACACTATTTTAAAGTCAACCTTAATTGAATGGAGCAAAGCAATATCACTTGGGCTATATTTAAAGTGTATCTAACCAGACTTCAAAAGCAATCTGAACTAGATCTAGAAATATACAGTCTAAAGCATCACCAACAACAACGGGAAAAAAACGCAAAGGTTAGGGCAAAGTTATGTTTTCATTTCCTTCCTTTTAACACTTGCAGGACTACTTTTAGTTATATTACAAAGACTAGAACAACTAAAGGAAAATCAAACATTTTTCAAAGGAAAAAAAGGTGGGACATTTAATGATTAAATATAAGTAACTTAAAATTACTGAGAAATTTCTACATTATTCACTGAGCTTAAACCACCATAACAATTCGGTATTATTTTACAACCGTTTTAAAGAACATACAGTAACCACACGATCTGTAGTACACCAAGTGCCACCCAACTCATTGTTCTCTACATAGTACTTGCTCTGTGCAAAGGATGAAAGCTGTAGCAAGCAAATAAGATTACTATGAACTGGACGTACACGCTTGACTCTTTCAAATGTAAATAATTTGAGGCTTTACCCAAATGATAAAAACAAGAGTTGGCAACAGTCACTGAGAATCTGCATCAATGAAAAGAAAAATATTTACAATGTGTTTTCCACCTAAGCAAGCGTTTTGGTGAAATACAACGGTATAAAACTGCTTTTAATTTAGCTGTGCATATTTTAGCAATCAAACTACATCTGGTTTTGCTTGTTGAAACAATAGAAAGTATAAGAATTTTTATTTTTTCTCCGTTTGCAGCCACAGAAAAACAGCCACCCTCTGACCCAGAAAAGGATGCAATTAACTATAATTGTATGAGTCAATCCACTGAACCGATTCTTGGGGGTTCTTGAAATGATGTTTAAAGGAGCAGCATGAAGCTTGAAAAAAAAACAAACAAAAATTCAGATTCTACAGAGTACACCAAGGAGGCATACAGCCTAGGTAGGAGGACTGTGCAGAAGTCGTTCACGAAGAATACCGAATCGCTGCATCCTTACACTTGTCTCACCAGTTCTGGGTTTAACTGGTTCTTTGCTATGTCATTTTATTTACATTTCTGCTAAAAATAACTTGCTCTCCACAATGAATTTCCATGCCACGTTTTATCTTCTTGTGAAATTAAAATAAGGTGACAGCATTGTAAAAAGGAGCAAAAAAAATGTATTTCATAATAAGAATTGCTGTCCCGTCAGGCATCTTGGTTGAATCAGGATGGGGATTCCCAAGACAGACATCACTATAGGAAGGGAAGCATTGGTAAATAGCGGGTTACACCTTTTACCGAAGACTATTCAGCATCCATCAAACAGCTACAGGACATGAATGTCATGCCTGGGTGCTAATATTTCCTTGTTCTAGTTAGGCTCATTTTTTGGCAAATGAAGGAGGAGATCTTAACTTTTGGGTCCCAGGTCTTCACTTCTTTTCTCCTAAGACTTAAAGTTCATCAGCATAAAATCTAGTTTCAATGCTGAGTGTCTGGCATTGGCCAAACCAAATACACTAAAGCTCGTGGTCCTAACGCACAAACGCACAGCAAGAAAAGATTTTGTGAAAAGCACAAATTATGCTATAGAGAATTCGGGGGGCGGGGGGGAAATCCATAAAATTTAATCTGCCTACAGACTCTATGCAGCAGAAAAAAATGAGACATCTACAGCATAGCATGCATTTGATTCAATACAGACAATATATAGGAATTGCCTCAGGAACTTAATCGGGTTCATCTCGCCTCTGTGAGTACTGAGGCGATGCAGCAGAGTACAGAGGCTGACTGAGTGTCCCATCTACTCCTGCGTGCTCATTTAGGCCAAGCTGAGTCCGCAGCAAGCCATCGAACGAGGCGTCATCACATGCCTCCTGGGAATTTTGGTTTACGCAACTCTTACTATCTCTAATATCCAATATTTTTTGCTGTCCACGTACATCAGTTTAAATGGAAAGCAGTTGCTTCTCAGAAATTGACAAATTGGAAATTAAGAAAAGATAATCCTACCATCTGCGCTCACCCCAACAGGAAAACATCCTTGGTTTTATCACAATTTTTTCTACCATCTTGCTTGTTATGAAATATGGCCTTTAAAACACAAATAAACGGCCAAAAAGAACACATATCCAAAAAGAAAGTCATTAATGGCTATTCTATTTCTTATGACGACGCTTCAACTTTTGGCTTTTTATTGTATCCAGGGATTTTTCTACATAGGAAAAACTCCCCAAATCCCTTCTTCGTGCCTCCCAGTGGCACAGCACCTGAAGCCACACAGCTGCAGCCGGCCATGCCCACCGCCGTGCAGCACATCCCACGGTCTTCCATTGAAACGTTCTTTCACCGTGCAAGCAGCCCTCTGTCCCCGTAACCTGCTTCTCGATACGGGCCCTGGCATAAAATCCTTTGTGTTTAAAGGGACTTGTTCTTGCAGAACACCAGCCATCCATTGTCAAAATTAAGGGTGGCAGGCGGATATCATTTTAAGAACGGCTCAAGGGATGTGTTCCCATAGATGGGTATTTGAGACAATTGCTGAGTCTAATTTTGAGAACGTGGGTTTTCTAGCTCAGTGCTATCCGGAAGTATTTCAAATATAAGATCAAATTATCTCCCTCTGTAAATGAGCAAAACTCCACTGAAAACCAGTGACAAATAATCTTACATAATGACCAAAAAATGTGCCAGAAACAGAATAACTGAAGAATGACATGGGAAGATTTGAAGTTCTGATACAAGAAATAAGATCAGCAAATCAATACTAGAAAGAGAAAAGTTTTCCGGGCACATCCAGAGCAGCTGAGCCATTACAGTTTCCAGTGAACCAACTGCTGGCATTTTGGTACCTTTAACCTATTTTTTAAACATCACATTATGTTCTTGTACACACATAAATATGTTTTGAATCTATATGTAAAGAATGTTTTTGATTTAAGTGTACACACAAATACATACATACAATTACATGCACAAACACACACGACCAGCCAGCAGACACCTGACACACAGGACTAAATTTATAGTCTAAAATAGAATATTTTACATTTGAAGGAAAGTAATCACAGTACATTAAAGCACAACTTGTGGATGACCCATACAAATCTGACATTTTTACAATTTTTTTGAAGCCATGCAGACCTTTCCTGAGTTCATTTAATCTATTTGATAAAATAAAACGCTATTCAGAGATCCTTATTCACAAAAGAAAATTAAAATACCTTCTAGAACACTTTAAGCAGCATCTGCTTGATAAAACCCTTATAATTTCACCTAAGAAACATTTCCACATTTATTAAACAACATGCGTATAAAATTGTTTACAAAACAGAGATCATTAAAAGAAGAAATAATTCAAGCATTATCAGTTGTTTAATATATTTTCGGTTGTAAAAATTGTGAAATCAAATTCTTCAAGAACAGAAGATTCATTACAGGAGGAAGTTTTTATAGGTAAACAATAACTGGGCAAAATTATTGGGACAGATATGGCAAAGGCACTTTGAGTCAGTCTAATGAAAACTATATTTTTTAAATTACTGCATAGCTATAAAACCACCTTTCTTAAGATCAATACAGTACTTAAATGACAACTAAATAAAATCAATGCACTCACTCGAGTTATTATGCTAAAATTAGTGACAAGTCGATTGATCTGTTTAATATTTCCTTCTCCAATAACATCTGCCTCAAATATGGTTGAACAGTGTTCAAAAGGGAGTAGTGTGGGAGAAAAGACTCCAGAACTATGTAGTCTAAAATGTTTCTGGATAAGAGAAAACTGGAAATTTTGCCCCAGAATAGCATAATTTCTACATTTAAGACTCAGTATGAGGTTGACTGGACACTGAGGGTGAACTATTTCCCGCCACTAGAGTAATATATAGTGAATTGCTGCAGTGATTTCATAGGAAGAGGCCAGGCAAATTTGAGTGTTTTGTTCCCACTGCACTAGACAATCAATTCTTTCACATTTTTAAGGCAAGCAATTCCCTAGCAAGGCTGAGACGTTCATTAGCAAGAGTGATATGTCAGTATTTGAGACGAACAAACTTCTAACACCCCTCCTAAACCCCCTGATTTTTCTTTTTTTTTTTTTTTTCCNTTCTTTTTTTTTTTTTTTTGCAGGAACAAAAATGTTTGCGTTTGAAAATATTCCGGGGTTTCAGGCTGAAATAGGTGCGAAGTAGATGAGAAGCAATTCTTTTTGCTATCGAGAAAAAACTGTTTCATGTTATTCTACTTCTTTTAGAACACCACGGTGGGGTCACATTAGCACCAAAGAGCTCATACAGACACCTTAACTCAGGTAGTACATGGCCGACAACTTAAGAATTTTATGTGCTGCTTTTTCCTAGAATAATTCTAACGTGAATTTCAATTAAGTATTTTATTATTGTTATCTTTTTATCCTCTTTGAATAGCCATACATAGTTGGAGTTATCATTCCAAATACTGTATTTAGTTTGACCAAATTACGCCTAGAAGATAATGAGTCTCAGGAGAGAACTATAATCTTTATAAAGTCACAGGCTATCAACCCTCCGTTGCAAAAAACCTTCACCATACAAAGTTGACATTTCCCAGCTACGCCTTATCTTGATTAAAATTACAACGTACAAAACAACAGCAGTCCAGTTTAAATTAAACATCTGAATAGCGAAAAAAATATTTTTAAAAATCACTTTCTGCTCTGAACTTAGCAAATAGCCATCTGTATTCAACAGTATGATCTTAAAGAAAACGCAAACACTCCAAGCTTCTCCCTCGAAATCAATGGAAGTTTTGTATGGTGTACCATAATATGATCAATTTGGGGTTCGCCAGCCTTTTTTCCTCTAAATTCTTATTGACTTTCACGGAAATCTAGTTATAACTACGAGAGCCATTTTCCTGCCAACTAATCTAGTAGTCTGAGCTTCACAGCCTCTGGAGAGCTCTCAGCCCAGGACAGGAGCATTCCAGGTGCAACATAACTTTATCAAGAAACTTTCTAAATTAATAAGCCAAGTGCATTTTTATGTCACGTATACCTTTATAAACTCTTATGCTATTAAGTACTGTGTGCTGTTTTCAGAGGCAAAGAATAGTCTCATACTGAATTTGGATGGCTCAGAGCTCCTCAAGGGTGATCCCTCTTTTTCGATCCTAAGTGACAAACATCAGTCATTGATAGCATTATTTGTAATGATGAAATCAACAGTTCACCTTCTCTTTCTTTATGAATCGTGGAAATTTTATTATTACATCTGAGGATAAAAATCAATAATGTCTACTCAAGGTTTTGAAGTATCGATTTACATTCTTTTCTTTTAACCACAAATACCCTTGTTGCTTCCTTTTAAGTGGTCTTTCCACAAGGTAATTTTAACATCTGGATACTAAAAGTAAACTTTTCCACTTATTTGCATGACATGAATAAATTAGATCAGCACTTTGCTTTTCCTGTTTGGCAAAATTTGCACTAGCTTCACGGAAAGTTTTACAAAACTTATAAAATTTCACCTATGCTTAAAGTTCTCTGGAGCTTGGCTCTGAGCCACCTTGCCCTTGAGATCTGTAGCGCTGGAAAACACCGATTTGGATAACACTAAGATTCACAAGACTGTACAAGTTCAAAGACCAAAGATTTTAATTAGGTTTCATGCTGCCCCTGTTGCCTGGTGAAGCTGTCATTGAGAGTTGTGTGTGCAGAGGAGAGAATGCAGCTTTTAAACTTTACTATTGAAGACAATCTCTTATGCTTCATGTTTTGCTGCCTTTTTGAAATAAGATGTAGAGAAGGAACCACTAGGACTTTCTATTCTTAACCCTTAGTTTCAAACACACTGATCATATTTGCATAAACATAAGATGAAATGGATTTATCAGAGAACTCTAGCGTCTCCCTTATCCCAAAGGCCTACACAATCTGATCTTTGAAATACTGACAGAAGTTTACCTGAGGCACTACCAACATTATGTAGCATCCATATCCAGGAGCACTAATAACCAATGGCAATTTCCTATGCAAGGAAATGAAGGCACAGATTGGAAATTACTCTTTCTTTTCTCCACGGATGATATTTTGCCGCAAATGCCAAATGAAAAAGACTAGGCTTCAGTGATAAAAAGCCTCTTATACAGATTTGAGACTAGATGAGTGGAAAGATACAGAATTCAGACCCATTTTTTGGATTTTGGTCTTTAATGCAGGAGAATGTCAGAAATAAGAATTTAATAAAGCATCCTGGGCAGCCTGGGAAAACTGAGTAAAGACATCAGAATGACTTCAGCAAGATTACAAAAGACCATTGCTATGATTTTCAACTTTGCTGTTAATTGAAGACACAACAGACAAAGAATATTGGGCAAAATCCAGGCAGAGTCCTGGCTGGATCTAAACACTGTGGTTAAGTACAGGATCAAAAGAGACCCCTAACATGTATACATTTAGTTTTAACTGTTCTCATTTGTTAAGGATACATTTTATTTAAACATTCATATTTGAACATCTCCTTCACTTTCTAGTAGTTCACGACTGTGAATCAGAGTGTTTAAACCCTGGATGTGGAAGTAAAGAATGAATGAAGAATCCAAAAGTATGGCAGACCCTCGGAGAGAGGGATCCAGACACAGCAGATCCATTATATTCCCTTAATTGATGCTGTAATTCTGATTACCATTCAACAGCAGCTGAGAAAATGTTCTACACTCCTGGGTCTACAAGGTCAGGAAAATAAAACTTTGAAAAACAAAACTTATTCTAACATTCACTGCGGTTGCTACTGTATCACTATAAACATCTCACTGACAACCTCAATGGGATTTGTTTTCTATATGATCTCATATACTGTCCCCTAAGAGCCACTTTCAACTGATTAAACCGCATGTCCACCTTTTCCTTATCATATTCAGTAAAAAACCTCATAGAACAATTTTAAACAAATTGGTTTTTAAAATAGGACTTTTTTTTTTTTAACTTCCAAAGAAGGTGTAATCAATCAAGAAACAATACTGAATTCAAAGCCCTTCAGCAGAATATGATATCTGAAACTGCTTCTGTACTCCTCCTGCTCCTCCACCTTTCCCTGGGCAGTGCCTCTGCCTCTGACACTTGTGGCTGTTTTCTGCGGAACTGTAGAACCAATGCAGTACCCAAAGAGGGAACAAGACTTCACCCAATTTTCTTCTCAGGGGAACAGGTTTTTATACTTAGGAGAAAAAAAAAAAAAGGATAGTTTTATCTGCAAAGTATGAAGAGTGAAAATGACAATGTCCTCCTTTATAGAATAGTACCAGTATAGTCTCAAAGCCTTTAAATTTAATTTCTGCTTCACTGAGGGAGGTTTGTTATTGGCGTTTTTTTCCCCACCACAATTCAATGCAATTCAACTGAATTCACCCTGCAGGGCATGAAATTCCCAACAGATCAGGTAAGACTTTAAACTACTGTGACTTTACCTTTTATTAGTGCAGCTAAGCACAAAGAGATTGGGGAAAAAAAAAAAAAATCTGTTTTAGGATGATTTACTCAACGCTAAAGCTACAAGTACAATTTATACATGAATAGAGCAAAAGTATTGTTTACAAGGTAGTTATTTTAAACTATGCTTCTTAGCAAAAAGAACACATATTACTGAGAGCTACAGTCAAATTCATTTTCCACTCCTGGTTTACTTTGTATTGCCCGTACTACTATACATCTTTTATGTAATTCATGGTTTTCAAAGTTCTGCCACAGCCAAAACAGCAAAGAAATATATTGCTTGATACAAACCACTGGATCAACTTTATAAATTCTTGTAAACAGAATCTGTAAAGATATTAACATACCTTAATGTGGCTATACACAGAGATATTGTAAAACACTTTGCCCAAAGATAATATGACAAGCTAGACAGTCATTTCTTATCTAATCAAATGTAATTAAAGGGTTTAAATAAAAGCAAACTTTTTTTTTATACGCACTTCTAAGTCTAATCTGAGGCAACTATAGCTTGCAGGTGACAAAGTTGAATAAGATTTTGCTACTTTTCTGTAGAGAATATACATCATTTATTGACTTTTAGGGAAAATTCCTGACTCATTTATCTCAAGGAAATTGCATGTAAGCGTACATAAGCTAAGAGCACTTACCTTTAACTGAAGACGGCTTTTATAGGTGTACCAGTAGGAAATGAATGAAAAAACTAACAAAATGCACAACAGATAGCAGTGCAGACATTTATTTAAGAACTTAATCCATCATGTATATGTGTATTTAGAGTTGCACCCAAAATGATCCATTCTGAATGCCAAATACCCATTGTTAAGACCCATGAATTTTCTGATGGCTTTAATAAACAACAGTTAACACAGCATCCTGCTTTAGCTTCATTTTTAGAACAGTTTTGGCATCATTTTCCACAAATGATACACGACCGACACGACAGAAGTGAGCTGCTCACTCTGTAACAGGCCGTCTCCAAAAGCAAAAACTTTTAAAGTATTTTATACATATTCTAGTCAAGATTTTTGCCAAGTTCCTTAGCTCCACTAATGCTTCTGGTCTGAATTTCCAGACCTCTTGGTTTCGTCAATAATAGAAACTTCTTAAAATAAGAGCTTATGTATTTACGTGTCAATCCTTCATTAGACTACGTTAAGACAATCCAAATGATGTTCAGGCTGGAAGTCAGCAGATTTTTTTTTCCTGATATTGCAGGAAGCACTTAGAGACCACTATAAAGGACAGACTTTTTAGACCCATAATCCCTATGTGCTGTAACTGGCACTCCACACCAGGGACTATTTTTGTTGTTAACTGTTTTTTTTCCAAAGCCTTGAATAGCCTGAAAATTGCCTTTCTGTACGATGTCCTCTCCTCATACGCTACATCACAGCTGCTGCATTCAGTCGGAAGGCTGTTGTTGTCTATTCCTATCTCTGAATTGTGAAGTTGAATGGCAGTAGGGCATGCGCTGAAAGGACAGAACTAAATAGGGAATTATTTTTACAGTCATGGAAGAGGCTGAGATTGCAAAACTCACAATTTGCCGATATAAACTGAAGGTGAACGTGATACTTGAAAGGACAAAAGTAGCTAAGAAAGGAATTCCATTTTCATTATCCGTCTCTATACACCTGTACGCAGATAGCACTTTTTAAAAGTACATATAAAATGCTATAAATTATTTAAATATATAGTATAGCCAATCTTACAACTAGATTTTTAAAAACATACTGTATATTCAGTGATTGGAGGCAGGACCTAGATAACATAATGTTTCCTCAAAATCATACCATTTAAATCCCGTCAAATCTTTGTCAAAATATTAAGTGCTTATTGAAACCCTCAAAAACAATCACTGAAACTCCAGAAAACCTGATATTAGTGGACTCACTTTTAGGGAACTGGCAAACATAGTACAGAAGTTTACTAGAAAGCCAGTAGGTAGGTATAGCTAGTGGTTCCTTTCCCACACACTAGCTGATGCACAGAAGGACTAAGCGATGCTCTCAGACCAAATTCCTCCCGAGGCAAGTTTAACTGACTAAGCCAAGAACAGAAGCTAGAACTTCCAATTTCCAGGGCACGCTACGATCATATTGCTTCTTTAATCGCAAGCACTATTTACGTGTGAAATAAACAGTGCCCACAGTCTTTTTCTTACAGCTCTTGGAACATCTTGCAAGATGACAATATTAAAAAAAGCTATATAGCATTGCTGCTCTTAAATAGATGTGTACAAAACCCTCGTATCTTGAGCGGGGGGAGCAGGCACTTGGGTCTGGGTGGCTGGGGAGGAAACGGGCCTTTATCACTTCTCATGCAATTCTGAGAACCTAGAAGCCCAAATCTTTATTGTATTTTTCCTACACCTCATTTCCTTTCTGCTGCATAGGATATGAAGTCTCTTTCCCTTAGTCATGCCTTTGTTATTATACTCCTTCTGCGAGATTTAATCCTTTTATTCCCACATCAATTTTAAAACATTTGTAGAAAGTACTGGAAGGTTCTGTAGTTCCATTTAGAGCATCTAGACGTTAATTCGCTATTTCCCTGGAGAATAACGCAGCTTTTTTCTTTTCTTCAGTGAATCTTTTATCCACCCCCTTTTTAATTTTATGACTTAAAAGAGATGAGTAATACAAATCAGACTGATCTTTTTGAATAATTCCAGTTGAATAATAGTTAAATCCTACGTAATTTGGACAGATAGAAGAGGAAGGAGAAGCACGTGAGCTACAGTAGAAAACACAACACCAAATGCTTCAGGAAACTGAAAATTTGTTTTATTTGCCTGGTGTGTTCTCCTTCTCATCTAAACCATTATCTCTAATTTAATCATTGCCCTACCTCTGAGGTTAATTACTATTATTCAATATGTTTGGGGTTTTTTTCGCTTTTTGAGAAGCCCCAATCACAGATGCCCCAAATAACATTTATACAGAACTCCAGAAACTGTCCACTCAGTGACTTACAAAACCCTTATCCCTAAAAACTCAGACAAAATCACAACCAGGTGTGGGGCAGGACAGTGCAGATACATAAGAAAAGTACTCCTCAAACAATTATGGTCTTATAAATTTCAGCTGCTCAGTATATAGTTTTCCCCTGTGCACTTATCTGTTCTCCAAAGGTTTGCCAAGACATTAAAGAGAAATCATAATCTTTTTCACTCTTCAGATAACGTGGAGACCCCAACCGGACTGAAGCTTCATTTAGCGCCAGGCATTTGCAACATGAAAATGATGCTGACAGAAATAAGCTACGCAGTAAATGACTGCAGCCAGCCCTGCAGCGCCCAAGAAGAAATATTATCCTGTTTTTTCTTGAGGGTTTCCTTGGGCTGAGTTCAAGAGGAACTCATAGGAGACTCTTTGCAACAGCTAGGTGCAGTAACAGCTACTGCTGTGGCATAAACGCAGCACGCGGATATTCAATCTCATGCAAGAGTACTTTGTATAAATAAGGCAAATAGGAACAAATTCTGAAAGGAACAGTCAAATGACCAAAACACATACAAACTGCTTAGAAGCTGTTAAAAAAATGCTGTATTAGAAGCCCCTAAAACCTTGGCTGACTCTATAAAGCTGAGAAGGCTACACAGGGAACAACTCAGAATGTACAAAAACTTGCTTAAGGAAGGAGAACAGGAAAGGACATTAAAAAAAATAAAACTACAGTTAAACATAAACTCTGAAGTAAGAGGGATTTTGACAGTGTAAGAAGTTGAGGAGGTAGCTGATACTGAAAAAGGATTTAGAGAAATTAACGGACAGAAGGTTCATAAAGATACACTCCAGAGAGTACGCAAGGATACATCTTCTAACATCCCAAACCCAGTGACTGCAGACACTGTGGGAAGCGAGGCAGGCTCACGCGCTCCGCCCTAATAGTGTTTGCTATCGACATTGTCACAGGGGAAACACTGAGATTGATGGACCATTGAGCATTTCTTACGTTCTTGTAATTCCAACACAAGTGCCGCACCCAGGGTGCCATCCGCCAGACCACGGTGACTCCTCGGGCTTGCCACGAGCCCGAATTTAGTTGTGATGTACCTTCACTGATCTCAGGTACCCCAGAATTTCACCTGACTTGCCTTTTTTTTTCCCCCCAAGAGGAAGAGAGAAACACAGATGTAAAATGTGTGTGAACTGGTACATCTGCGGGTATCCCAGTCAACATATCTATGTTTTGAACTGAACGAATGTTGAGCGTTCTTCCATTTCCCATTCATGTTAGGTAGTGATGGAGATGTTTAGTCACTCTGCAGACTGACATGCAACTGGAAACACAAAAATGTAGGTATGCAAATTATATGTTCCTCTGAAAGGCCCTGTGATAGGCCTAAAACGCTCACAAGACTGGTACATCCAGTTTACCCAGTCAGCCTTTGCAACTGCAGACAGGAGGGTATCAGGAAATAAAACGCTGCTGAATCACTCCATCTTTAAATTGAGAAACGAATACTTTTCACGCCCAAAGGAAAGATTCCTTTCAAAGCAGATTTTCTAAAATATGCTAGAAATATAGTAAATATTACAGAATTCTACTGACCTACCTAAGAAAATCATTAGCAGTCAGACAGTTTGAATGTTGACTAATGAAGTATTTATTTGTGTACAACAAGAAATAGTATTTTTTATGGCTGGTCAATAGAATTGGACTGATACCATTTATTAGAATTAACAGGCTCAATTGCAAAGCATCCAATGATCACAGGTGGGAAAAGAAAGGAAGATGGTTGTGACTGTACAAGAAAACAACTGAGAAAGTGGCTTAAATAACATGAGCAACTGAAATACACAATAACTTCTTTGCGAGTTAAAGAGTAACATGCACTTTTTTTCAGATTGACCGTATAGATACACTCTCATAGACCAAAGACATCAGAGATCACTGTTTAAATAAGTGCTTGAAGGAGATCAAGTTTTCATACACATCAAACTCAGAATCGTTTACAAGAGCAAAACGTAAGAATTGAGCAGAGCAGATAAAGACAAGAAGCCTGGATGGTAAAAGAGCAAGAGATCATCCAAATAAAGTATTTTCAAGTGGAAAGTTCTTTGCAAAATGAAGCAATGGAAAAGCAAACTATATCCCGATTTAGACAAATTGTTTGGGGAGAAAAAGAGAAGTAGGAAACAAATATGATGCTGCTGAAATGTTTCAAGTTTCTATTCCAAGATCAATTTCAAAATAAATTCAATTTAATACTAACAGAAATTAAATAAAACATGTTTTATGTGGGATTCTGGGGTCAATTTGGAATTAATATTCATGGCATATAAAGCTTAAGAAAACATTTTAGGAAAGTTTATTTTATTTTATTTTACTAAGAATTTCAATCTGAGATTCTATTTCCTTCCTCCTCCTCTTGCCGTTTATTTTTAAAGCAGGTAATAACGCTGTGGATAAAGCTTCACTGTGTGTCAATAATCTATACAACTGAATTAAGTATTCCTTTCTGAAAAAGCACAACTCATAAGCGCAATAAAAGTTACAGAGGTGTACTATGGACCTACGCACTGGTAGCAAAGCGTCAGCAGTTGCTTTCAATAAACTACTATTTCTAAGTGCACACCATCATTTTTGTTTGCTTTTGTGGTTAGAGTATTTCACTGGAGCTTTATCTTTCTACGACAACAACACATGTTTTAAATACGAAGCCCAACCCTAATCTCTTTCAGTGTAAACTCTGAATGGAGATGACAATCAAATATTCCTCTTACCTCATTTTGCAGGTCACGGATCATTTTGCTCTTCCTTTCCATTTCAGTCTTCAAAAAGTTAATCTACAAGTGTAAAAAAATGTTGGGTGTGAGCTGTTGAAATGTACCTAAACACCAGTTTAACCATCAATCGTTTTTTTTACTCTACTCACAGCTTTGAATAAAAAAAAAAAACAACCTAACACCACCAAAACACTTCTGCTTCTATGACTGTATAGGCCACAGTTAGGCATTTGCTAAATCTACAAATATTTAGCATGATATTTACTAGAAAACTTGTAATCAAGAGAAGAAAACTGCTGTGCATGAATAGGCTTACTTTAATTTGCACCATAGATAGAGTGCTTATTTTTCACAATGAAGTCCCACCTGATCTTCAGAGAACTAAGGACTTCTACAACAATGTTAACTGATTTTACGATCTAAAACATTTGTAACCCTCTAAGAACACAATGTCTATCATAGCAGGTTTCTAACACAATTATGTGATTTGATTGCTACAGGAGTGGTCCTAATGAGATAAACCCCTTGATTCTGACCAGGCTCACCTGTGGAATAAAGCATATTATATGTGAAAGCATTCAAACCTGGTCTTTAGTTCCTATTTACTTCAATGACTTGCCTTGGAAAGTAGATACTCCATTCTTCGTTTTAAGATTGAATTTAATCAAACTCAGTTTTAAAAGACTGTTTTTACAAATCAGTCTAAGTTTCTTTCACACTTGAGCTTTCCTCCTGGCTTATGGAATATAATGGGAGAAAGGAGGAGGTAATTATAACAACTAGGATTAAAAGAGCACATTCCTTTCATTTTGAAGGAAGATGGCTCTTGGATACCTTAATCCCTGTATACACCCAATGCCCCATGTCACATTCTCTCCCCTGTTGACAGAAAAGCCCACCTACGTTTCATGAGAAAGTACACTTCATCTGACATTGCAGCAGACTTGTTAAGAAAAACAAAACCTCTGTAAGAAAACAGACTTAGATGATAGAGACGTTGACCTAAAGATTAACGGTTTGGATGTCATGCAGATAAAAAATGACAGCGAATCTGCATGACGACAGCTGTTCTTAGAATCCTGTCCCCACTCAAGTAGACAGATGTCAGTAATTTAAAAGCCATCATTGGACTTGACATCACTGTCATCTGTATCAAACGAGAAGTCAGAGAACACTATCATCACTTAAGAGAGAAAAGTAGGTAGAGGTCCACGAGACTGACATGCATAAATGTTACTTCTTTTGCAAACTATTCCAAAATTTTGCCTAAGTGGTTTGGTTGTGGAAATACGAACTAGACATCCAGCTGCCACTGAGGGTGATGTTTTAACAGAAGATGCATATATTCAGCACTTGCCTAGCAATCACGTCTACGAATACTGACATTTAGTCCATGTATATTGTATAATAAATATGAAGATTTTGCACAACAATAAATAAAGGTCACGATCAAAATATGAGATCAGGATTAACGAGGGGGGAAAAAAAGTAAAATAACTATTCACATGGTGGGTTGTGGTTTTTTCAGCTGTTCAAAAGATTTGCCAGCTACCATTAAATACTGATAAAAATAATATACTGACCTCCGTTAAAGTGTTCCCTTTCTTAGTCCCAACTCTCAAGAGAATATTAATATTCCTTCAAAGCCCTTCACTTCTACATCTGAATATATATGAAACAATTAAAGAGATACGATACAGAAATTATTGTCTGTGTATTCTCTATACATATCCTGTACGTATCAGTGTGGATCTTCTAACGGAGAGATATTTAAGACACCACAGTACTGTTAATTTAACCAGCAATCTATGGTAGTTAAACCAGTAATTTTTTTTAATTACTATTCACATACATATGTATCTGATATCAGTGATATGGACATCTTAAATTGTGCAAACTTACTGTTTCAGCTTATCTGAATAATTAAAAAAATTTAAGTCCCTTTCTTTTTTAAAAACAATACCAGTGTTAATTAAGAAGTCATTCATTTTTGCTTTCATATTATAAAAGCATTTTTAAAGCACTTCTACTAAATCTCTAGCAGCTGAAGAGCCACTTAGTCATAAAGTACAGCTATAGAGAGCTACATAGGAGGGATGTATACGGCCTGGCTACTGGAGCTAATATAGAGATAACCATTTAAGTGCATCTATGTCTATAATTTCATGCTTTAAGGCAGATCAGTCTGGATAAGACCATTTGCACGATGCTTTTAGTCAGTCCCAACAACAAGGCATAATATCAGAAGAGATGCAAAAATTCAACTTTCAGTCACCAAATCACGATAGTATAATAAACAAGAATGAACATTTATACCCAACACTAAATTAAAAGGCACAGAAACTGAAAAAGTGAAACTAAGAAACTTTCTACATCTCTTCTTCCTTTCTACCTGCTCTTTGTTCTTGTTTGACATTCACCTCTTTCCAAATGTTGGCTGCCTTTAATTACTACCTAGCTGTAATTATGAAAATACATAATGAAAATATATTGGTGTTCTAAGGCTGAACTTTGCGATATTAAGCAAGGACACTGCTTCTGTCTCCTGGAGACAGACATCCAAGGTACTCAGAGCTTTGTGTGTTTCAGAGCTCATTACGTTTATTAAAGGCAACAGCTTCCATCCAGTGGCCTTTACTCACAGCAGTTTGTGACCTTGAAATGTTCAAATTAAATTTTCCCCATCGAAATACAGAATGCTTTAGCAGATGGCAGTGATCTAATTCTAAGAGGCAGACAATAGTTAGTTATTCACTACAGACGAAGGATGGAAGAATACCAACACAGCGTCATTACCTCACAGTCAAAGCTCAGCTGTGTGCTTATTTACTTATCTCCAGACTTTTCGTGTCTTGCTCAGGACTAAAACATGAGCAATTAAAACGGGGTTGGAATACATTCATTAAAACCTAACTATCTTGGCAGTATCTGGAAACCCTAACGTACTCAATATTAATTTTCATGGTCTAATTTTCAAGTTATAGTGTAGGAACTGGCTCCAAAAGCCAGAAAGAACTGGTTAGGCTATTGTCTAAATCATAGGAAATATTCTTTCCTTTGGGAAAAAGTGCTCTGCAAAGTGATAAATACTTCTAAAAGCAAAGCTAAATATATTTTTACCTACTAGGATTTCTTAGATGAACGTAACTTTTAAGCTGTTAAGCTATATTTTAATTAATAAACCAGATTTTTGTCAAAGACATTTAGGACTTTAGGACCTGTCATAAGGGCTGTTACTAAACAAAATATTTTTTAAGTGAAATTAACATCTGATCTTTTTACTAAAAATATAGCAGACATGAGTTTGTGATGGTTCTTAAGATTCTTGTTTGGTGATGGATCTCTGAATTAAAGTGCCCACATTCTGTTAGTCTTTTATGACTAAGAAAAACCCTACTGACTTCAAAATAACCATATTGTTTATGTTTATTTTTACAAGTCATGCATAATGTGTTACTTAATTCTCATTTTTCATAGTCAAGACAGAGCAACTGGGAAAAAGGAATTTACACAGACATATTTTCTCCTTTGTTTTGACAGACGGTACTATAATTGTATTGTCAAACAATTCCATCACCATGTCTTTTTAAAAATAGTTAGCATGATATAAAATACCAACAGGAACAAAATGTGAAATGCAGACTAAGCTTAGTCTACTTAGCCAAACTATTTTTGAGTATTACCCTGTTACCTTCTTCACTTTCTCCCTCATCCAGAGCTACCCAGCTCGTTTTACACATTTTAATTGCAGTTAATGGGAAAGAGCTTTGCAAGGTCACTTCCTAAAGAAATAACTATTTCTTACGATACAAGCTGTTGGCACGAAGCACAGTCAAGTGAAGAGCCCTTCTCCGAAAAGCTCTTCGAGCCTGTTAACCTAATGCAAAGACACAGAATCACTACTTACCCTATTTATTCAAATTCACAGGAAAAAAAAACCCACACTTTCAAGTTACGTGTGACATTTGCCCTCTGCCTCTTTGTTAACAGAAGTGAAAATTAGTCCATGGCCCCTAATCCTGTTTCTGGAAGAAGCGGTTCCACTTCACATTTAGAGATACAGCTTCATATTATTAATAGATTCTTTTTCACTGCATAACAATCTTAGAATAATCCAACCTAGACAATTCTATGATTCTATTCTATAACAACATATTCTAAGTTGCTTAGGTATTTGATATTAAATGCAGACCAAAAAGTTCTGGCAACCTTCATCAATTGTTAAAGAGGACCATAAGTTATTTGGAATGATGTCTTACACATTTTAGATACATGTTGTATAACTTAACCCACTACGGTGCTTCTAACTAACAAGCTTGCTTTATTTAGGAAAGGCTTTTTGATATGCAAATCATCCATAGTTCTACTGTGAGATGGTCTTGTAGAGAAGCCCCATCACAACCCAAGGCTTTCTGGAAGACTGAGTTTATCCTTGAACTTTGCACTACCCTAAAATTTCAACCTTCCTTATCGTAACTAGTATTCCTCTGCACATTTTATTGTCCCGGATAGAGCAGCTGAAACAAGACACATAAATTTATCCAAGGTCTGACATATATTTTATAGAAAAGATCTGTCCCAAGATGGACTGCTGCTGTTCTTGGTCTGTTATAGTGCTACAGATGCAGAAGACAAAGGACCCAGAAAGATAGCGCTCACTCCTGCTAAGGGTCCCCAGGTCAGTCCTCAGGGCTATTTGCACTGTAAAGGACAGGAATGTCTTCACACCTCCTTTTTGCTTCCTCAAGCCTGAGCTGCTGTTTCTACCCTCAGAGGGTTGTTACTACCTAGCAGCAGCTCCACTGGCTGCTCTCTGAGAGCCTGTACCCACCAACACTTCAGCAGATCCTCAGAATGGCAACTTTTTAGCTGGCAACCCACCAGTCCTGGCTTCTCTGGTCTTAAAAAAAAAATGGCTAAGCATGCACAATAACGTTGATA
>VUYV01000374.1:3275-44427 GCA_008711295.1 Anarhynchus alexandrinus | reverse complement strand
AGGTGATCCCTGTTGAATATATAATATACAGCCAATTAACATACAGTATGTACTATGCCTCCTTGGCAAGTGCAGAAAAGAAATCTGTATTTCCAACCCCCCTGCAGTGCTTTATTCATGTGGCTTTGAGAAAGGTAATTCTATTCTTATTTACTCTGATGATAATCAAGATTTACTTCACCAAATCCTGTAGAATAAAATGTGCTTAAATTGTATTAGAAACAAGACTCACAATTCATTAAATTAGAATTAAATTCAAGCTCCCATCCTCTAGCTAGGCTTGTCTCAAAGTGTCCAGACCTTCTTTCATAGCATTTCATATTGCTTTCAGAAAAACGTGGAACACGTGGAGAAACCAGGTGTAAAGTAACCCTGTGTGACAGTAATAATATTTATTTCCATTTCTATTGCATTTTCTGAATATTCATTGAGTCTCACTGTATTGGTGAGCTTCATTATGTACCTTGTACCCTGAGGCATAAAGAAATAAATGTCACAATCCAAGGACACAGTTCTGCTTTCCTTAAAATCAGTAGCAAATTTAATATTCTATTATTGGCAAGTTTTAGAATATAGCTCAATGTCCTGGTTTGAGGTAAAACAGAATCAGTTTTGTTCAGTAACTTCGCTTCTTAGCTGGGCCTCTTCTAACTACTGAAATTAACTGCATATTGTGCAGACAATGTTCACTTTCTCAGAGTGATAAGACCTATGTTTATAGTTGATGTCCAGACATGGTATGCAGAGAGGCTCCTGCTTATACTTGTTGCTATAACCCCCAAGGCCAACCAACTTTGTTGTTTGCGCCGTTGGAGGGTCGGAAGCGGAAAAGCGTAGTGGGGTCCCACCTGCGGGGAGGAGTAGACGGGACAGGTGACCCAAAACTGACCAACAGGGTATTCCATCCCATCTGCATCATGCTCAGTATAAAAGCTGATGGATCAAAGGGTCAGCCCCTCTTGGCTCTTCCTTCAATGGCCGACGTCTGAGGAGGACCCTGTTCGTCTGCCTGTGATCCCGATCCTGAATGCAGATCCGGAATCCAGTTCCCGTCCATCACGGAGCCCAGCCTGGGACTGCCCCAGTGCCAGCTGGTGTCGTGATTGTATATATCAGGAGCTTGATACGGTTTTGTATATATTCTTTCATTGTTTCTTTTTATTTTGTTATTAATATTTCATTAAAGTAGTTTAGTTCTTTCTAAACTCATAAGTCTCTTTTTCCTCCTCTGCCTCTCTCTCTGAAGAGGGGTAGAGGGGAGCATCTGTCGGTCCCATCTGGGGTCCCCTAGGTCCCCAGTAGCCAATTTGGCCTAAACCACGACACTCAAGAACTCAGTTTCTCTAACCAGCTGACAACACTCCAAACCAAGCTCCGTTATAAACTCAGAGGGGTTTTTCCTGGTTTCTGCACCAGCTAATATTTTTGCTTACAGTTAACAGTAGGTTTTGTTTGACTTGTGCAGAACAAATCTTGTGCCCTTCCCCAGTACTACTGTGGGGACTGAATTTACACAAGGCACTGTTGCTCAAGTTTAAAAAAGCACTATATCACAAAGACCAACAGAGCCATTAATCCATTTACGACATCTGAGATGTATTTAATCCACAGCTGAATTTGTCTTGAATATAAAAATCTAATACAGAGATTAAATAACAAAATACGTTTTCCACCTTTAATTTGTAGGACTAGAATTCGTCGTGCTTATAAAGCTAGTGGGAATGTGTCCATACACCTGAAAAAAAAGGGAACTTTTGACCAACATGTTCTGAGTACTTAGCAGAGACAACTAAGTTCTCATTTTCTTATTTCAGGACTATATATGTCACCATCTTAAAACAAGTGCAAGTGGTTTTTTTTTTCTGCATATATGCTGCCCTGGCTATTCAGAAAGACCAAAAAAAATAATTATTCTTTTCAATTCAGTACAGCGTTCAGTTTACTTTTCTCCCCTCAAGAACAAAAACTGATTTTTGTTCTCTAGAAAAAATGAGAAGTACTGAAAATCTACTAAACGTATGTGGTAGGGGACACAGGAATAGGTAAAACAGTATCTTTACCCTTCAGACTTCTGAGCGACAAAGGGGGAAAAGGTGTTTTCAAATAAACACGTTAATTGAAGGAAACCTGAAAAAGTAACACTTTAGTTCAACATCTACATTTTTTCTAACTAGAAGGTAGCATGTAAAACGTGCACACTCACTTCTTGTTCACCGAGGGCATGAAGCCACATATGAATCACATTCATTCAAAAGAAGGCATTTGTAAATATTTGCTACATCTAGTAATTATTTTTAAACCTGTGTTGGAGGAGCCCTTGTTTTGTGAGCCTGGAAGGCAGTAAAACCTTACAAAATAGACCAGTAGTTATCCAATCTGAAACTAAAAATAGATCTATAAACCCTTACAGCAGCTTGTTTTCACGTCCAGAGTGAGAATCACAGAACACTTGAGGTTTGAAGGGACCTCTGGAGATTATCTAGTCAATGTACGCTCAGTTGTATTCGTGTTACAGGAGTACTGCTAACCAACATAGGAAAAATTTCCTTTTTATATCTTAGAATTAAACAGAAAACAGGATTCTACTTTTTCTTTTTCCTGCAATACCCAAATGTGGCTATTTATGCCTCACAACATTAAAGTGCTACACAAAATCTGACCAATTGTACAATAATTTCAGAAATAGAATTTCATTAAAGCATGAAATCTTAATGGGACTTAATACCTTCCTATAGTGATAATTTGATCTACTACGGTCAAAATCAGACACTCTACTATATACTTTGTTGCTGAAAATAGGTAGCGATTCCAAAAAAGTCAATGCATATATGACAGTGTACATTGGTATAGACAAGACATGAGGGTCCATAAAGATAACCTCATCAGGGAAAGGACTTAGGCCCAATTCTCCAGGACCAAATCTCCAAAAGTGTATACACACACCTAAATCCTGCAGAAATTAGTGAAGACAAGGATCTTAGCGCCTTTGAACATACAAACTTGTTTCAGCTCCTTTCTTCTGAAGCTTGTAGAGTACTAACATACTTGAAATTCAAGTTTTTTACATGCAAAGTTATTTGAGCTGATGACAAATTCTCAAGGCAGAAGGATTACAAAAAAGACAGAAGAAACAAACAAAAATAATGAAAGAGGGACAGGGAATCACTCACGGTCGCCTGCTGCTTTTCTGCTTTCTCAGCTGCCTCATTAAGCTGCTTTTGAAAGGCCTCCTGGAGAGATTTCATTTCTTCCCTAGTTTATTGAAAACACAGAACACAAACTTCATCACAAGTGTCCATTAAGAAATAATTCTTCAGATTCAAGAAAAGGCACCTTTAATTATTTAGAGTAACAGACAGATGTACTGTGTCTACGAGTCTTTGCTAATAAAATCATAATGACCCCATGAACTACAGTGCGAAATCAAGACAAAAATTATCTGTGATGGAAACTGGCCACCTTTTACATCTACTGAATAGCCTGCTGTGCAAAACATCTGCCAGCGTATAATTTCTAGCACAAACGATTGGCACCAAAAAAGCAACGAAAGCGGGCTACTGAAAACACACCGAAATGGAACCATACTACTATCAAAATCTGTAGTTTATACCTGCTTTAAAATAAATAAATAAATAATGCTTTGATAAAATTCAACTTTCCACTAGCTCTTTCTAGAGTCAAGCAACACAAAACTCGGTAGAAGATTCTGGCATACAAGAAAAAAAAAACAAAAACAAAAACAAAACAAGAGGATAATTGCTTGGGTTTGGCTTTACTTGAATCAAAAAAACCCCTTTGTATTACTGATGCAGTCAGAGGATTTCTCCAAATTGCGAGAACGGCAGCAGGCTGAGATCCTCCGCACGCCACCTTTCTACCCACAGCCTATGACACACTATGGGACTGTGGCAAATTAGGAGAGTGACGTAGTTCAGAGCTTTTTCGGGGCTGCTGTTTGCATGGATAAACCTTCACAGAAGACCAGCACAGAACTGAGTTTATATATAGGTAATAATTTAGCCCAGTGAAAACTAAACTGGAATGGAAACCGTCTAGTTCACACAAGAGCAGAACTTGTGAGCTGCTGGGTCATCTTTCTTGTTAGCTGATAGCTCTACTACATTTAGCAATTTTGGCAACGCTAGTACAGAACAGATTTAATTGAAATAGTGATTGCGCAGCACGAAACCAATGCACCATGAGCACAATACAGCTCTCTTATCATACAAACAGATGCCATCCTTTCAAAGTGCTGATGGTGCACAGGAAGAATAGAACTTGAGGCATCAATAGTAAGTGACCAAGTTTTACTTGCAACTTGGGAAGTACTCAAGAATTCACACAAAAGGGATTTAAAAAAAAAAAAAATCTAATTTAAAGTCAACAGAACTACCTCTACTGACACAAGCTGAGATTCCAGCACTCTAAACTTTACTGTATCATCCATCATCGCAGAAAATAATCAAAGTAGTGCTCACAGACAAAACACACCTCACGTTTGCCCAAAGAAAGAAGATCATAAGATTAATATTGGGATACATTTTGAATTTTGGTTCAAATACAATAGATTTAAGCACTATGTTCACTTTCCTTCACTTACTCCAGAAGAAATACAGCCTGCGGCTCTTGGCAAATAAACTGTGACCCTTCCTCAGTGAAATTCTATGAGGGATTCCCTGGCACATTTTTAACACCTCCTTCTTACTCTGAACTTCCACACCTCTCTGGATGTGAAATCCAGTAAACCTGTAAACAGCTGTCAAGTACCCGCAGTAGCTGCAAAACCACATTCATGTATGAAGGATGGAGTCCATGCCAAGGGCAGCTATGACACCGAGATGTATACCTTCAGTTGCACCCAAGCCATATAGGTGTTTAAATAGGAGCTTAGCTAAAGTCTTGCTTTCATCATTTAATAGATTTGTCTGGAATACCTGAAAGGCTTTTATATCTCTGATCCTTCTCTCTCAAGGTAAAAATGAGCACTTCTGAGTATTGTATTATGGACCTTATTTGTTGCGTATTGAAGAACTGAAGGTCATTTTATCACAAGGCTTCTCTATAGCAATGTAATTTCATAGGTATTTTATTAAATACAGTATCAGCAATAAGATGGCTGTGGAATTTAAGTACTGCATTTCTAACAGTGAAATAAGACTTTATTAAGTCTTTCAATAATTCTTTTTTCTAAGGAAAAAGATGACATATAGATGCATTCATTATATAACATTGTTTCAGCAAAAGTGATCCCTATATTAGTTATGTTTTACTGTCATTAAAACTGTATTGGTGTCGTTTGCTAATCTGCATTCCAAGTGTTGAGAGAAGTAGAATGATGAGTTACTTGTGACAAAACACTGAGGGATTTGAGACTAAGGACTAGGCTGGGAACTTGCATTCCCCGCCATGGAAACTCATTGTTTCTCAAGTGCCCAATGAATAATTTGAAGCAACACTTCTCTCTCTCCTCCTAACTGCCTTCCTCGCAGATAGCCAGTACAAGTATTCCCACATTCACACAATGGCTAGTGATTTTGAGTGTCTACGTGCATGAATATTTCATTAAGAGGCCTGAATAAATATATATCATCATCTTTAAACTCAGAGATTGAGATACTTTAATAATTTAATTAACTAGGCATTACCATCCACTAGCAATTTTCTAAAACTTCTGATTTTATTCTTTTTAAGAGAAAATTTCATGACTAAACTTTCCTGAGAAATTCGAAGTCCCTTTCTTTAGTAGATATCTCACTACATCATTTTAACATCTTTTCCTAATATATGTCCAATATCAGCAAACAAATAATTTGTTTCAAAAGCTTCCCAAAAGAGCATCCCCTGCCCTTATTTTACTGCTATAATCAGCAGACTCTGGAATAGAATTCATAGAAAGGTTTAGGTTGGAAAGGACCTTGAAGACCATCTAGTCCAACCCCCCTGCCATAGGCATGGACATCTCCCACGAAATACTAAATACAGTAGTGTTTATAGATTAAAGTAAAAGGAAAGGTGGAATTTCCCAGTCTGACGGTTATCAGCCTGGAAATGGAAAGAGAAGGGAGGAGGTGGGGTCTTACCTTTGCTTTTGGCCCAGTTCCAGAAGCTTCTGCACATCATTTTTGGCTGATGCTTCATCATTTTTCAAAGACTGATAGCAAAGGAAGAACTCTATTACCAAAGAGATCTTTAATATTATTCATCTGTGAAATGATTAATTTGGTCATCTTTCATAAAATGCTCCCGGTGAATTACAGATATTACCACTTGTGAGAAATGGAGGAACAGCCTGACTTTTCTTTTACCATAACTCAGCACCGCTAACTGTACACAGCTGTTTTTCAAATATTAAATGAGAGCTGATCAAATAAAATAAGTAGATTTAGAAACAAACAAATGACTAAAAGCATAAGGGTTGTATGACAAAGATAAGTGTGTATACGGAGAAGATAATCCTACAGCTCTTTGCTTCTATCTGGCTCTCCCCAGTGTCGAGTCTACAATACCTCATAGTTTAACTTTGCAGAGTAGTACCTTCAACTGTTCAGCATAAGAAATCCCATTCTCAAATAACTTTGTTACAAGGAGAAGCACATTTATCTCAAAAGTAAGGAGAAAACCCCTACATCAATAAAGAGTGGTAAAGTACTCAAAAAAAACCCCAACCAAATAGTTCATATTAATTAGAATCAGAAAAGTCTGGAATAAAAGGCAACATAACATAGTAATGTAATATAGCACAGTGCTGATACGCAGTACCAGTATTGCTCTGTGAACAGATATGGGGATGCTACTCCTCATATTTTTGCCATCTGTCTTATGTCAACATGAAGGTAAAACATAGTGTCAGAAAAACAGTGTCCTTTAAAATGGTATGAAATACAGAGACAAATCTCAACTGATAATGAGTCTCAGTCTTTTCACCAGACCAACAGACTGTATCTGGAAGAGACGGGGGTGCTCTTAAGTGAGCATCTGGTGATTTCAGGACCTCAAATCCAGAGCAGGATTTTTAATCTACGTTTCACTCTGAGGAGCTGATTTGACTCCGGAGTTAATCTGACTATTGCCCTATCAGTCTACCCATGATAGCTCAGAACCTCCCAAGTTAAATGCAGAGGTGTCTCAGCTCTAGCTGCAGGCTCATCTAGCACAATTTGTCAGCTGAACTTGTAAATTAATGCCCTGCGGGAAATCCAGTCAGTCCGTATAGATGGCATGTCAGGTAGCTAAAGTGAGCAGCTAAACTAGGCTGAGGATACGTAACTCATCAGCAAAGATGCAACCAGCAACAGTAAAGGACAAACGTGTGGTAACTCCACTAAGACAGCTTATTCTTTTTCCTTTCCTTCCTCTTTTTTTTGTTCCATTATGCTCTATTTTCATATTGTCTTAATTTTTTTGAGTAAGAGGACAAAGGGCCCAACTCATTAGGATTACATTTTCCATAAAAACATCAGATTTATGTTAAGATCAACAAAACAATAATTATTCACACATTAAAAAAAAAAAACACCACCCCATATTTTTTGTAATAAATACATATCAGTACGAAAAATTCAAGGTAAATAATCCTACAGAAAATGAGACATAATCTAACCTGGAGGTTTACTTTAATTCCCTCCAGTTCTTTAGAAGTCTTCGACAGTTGACGAAGGATGTTGCTCCTTTCCTTAAAGACTTCTTTCAGTTGTCTTTCCAGTTCTTCATAGCCCTGTCTAACATAGAAAATAAAAGCATGAGATCTTCTCAAAACATTCCTCAGTGTATTCAAAAACAGTCTCAGTTCATACACATTTAATTATTTGAACATTCTTTATAGATTCCTAATTGGAGTGTGGGAAGGTCCCCCTGTTCACCTGCATAATAACGTGATTTCTCCTAGAATAGATAGTAGATGTTTTAGATGTCAAAAGAATGTGCTGAATCTGACTACACAAATTATCAGACTGAAACATGGCAAATGGTGTATTGTCTGTGATGAACAGGAGACAGACAGGATGTATTCAACATGAGTGATGGTACACAGCCTGAGATTTTTCTTGTTTCAAGAGATATTCCCGGCAAGAAACCAAGCAAAACTTTGAAGGTATGATGTTTTGTGACACCCAGTAATTTGAGGGAAGGATGATTCAGATCTATTTTAACTTTGTAAAATATATTTCATTCCACAATTTCCCCCCGCTTAAACCTCCTTACAGTATAAACTAGAACTGACAAATATGCTGAAAGGAATCAAACCTAATAATTAATTAATGGGATAAGTCAAAATATTCAATCCTTTTCAAATTGGCAATTTTTACTTGGAATGTAACTATATATTTTAAAGTTTTTAGAAAATCCACAACGAAACAAATCCAATGCATATTGGTTTAGGTTGAACAACATACAGATCCAACTCTCATGCCCCATTTCAGAAAAAAAGCAAAATTACAGTTAATTCTAAAGCAACATACTTTTTCATTTAAAATTGTTTTGAGGAAAAGCGGTCAGTGAATTGAAACATCCATTTCTTCCACAACTTAATTTTATTTTTATTTTTTTCCTCTTTGCTGTACCTGTGGTTCTAAGAAAAGGGAAAAAAGAACCTCAACTCTGCAACACATCAGTACTATTTTATTATCAGATCCAAGACCTTGAAGTTAAGTAGGAATCTTAATGCTCCTTTAATGGGTTTTGAATACACACTTTAGCAAAGAAACTCAATAAAACAAATTAAATATGCTACCTAATATCAGTTCTATCTATTTTAGCAATAGAGAGCTCACAAAATATGATAGATTTATGAAAAAAGAAAATTCTTCTATATTAAATGATACTTTGGCTACCTAGAAGAGATGAAAGTGAATAAAACGTCTCTTTCATCAACACAAGACTTTAGGCAAAGAATCTTAACTTCATATTGAAGTTTCAGCAATAATTATATTCAGCTTTGACAGAACGTTGCAAATTAAAAAGCACAGAGTTCTTTGAGTTTGCATCTCTAATGAAATACAACACATCTCCAATTTCTGCTTGCTGCTGCAAAATGAGAACTAAGATGTTTTGGTCTGCAACACAGCACCCAACACTTTCAGTGAAGATCTTCAGCACAATTGTTTCACACTGTTTCATTTTACAGTAAAGTTCTCTTTTAGAGGAAAGCTGAAAAGGAACGGGAGGGAGATACCCCACCCCCAATACCAAAAAAATGTTAAGTTTTTCCAAGGTGGTTAAATAAAAACTATGGTCTGTCTAATGTGTTCCGTAGCTGGGAGATAAAAAGCTTGGCTATCGGGAAAATATTTTATTCTCTTTATAAATTTTGCTTTTTCTTTCAATTTGTGGATGCACTTTATTTCAAGAAACTGTGGTTTCAAACCATTTTGACTATGTTCATCCACCAGAGGAAAGGAAAAACTGCAGATCTTGTGGGGGAACAAGAAGTACCTCTGAGAACAACTGTAAGATGACGCGGGGTCAAGTCAGTGTAAGGAGATAATGCCACAACTCAGCTATACGCACCTACTAGTACCTAAACAGCACTCCTAAGTAATCTGGTTATCCTTGATATGGATAACTAATGTTATAAAATATAAATTACCTTAAATATAGGTCACATTGTCAAACTCATCATGGGTTTACAAGAAAATCCATATGCCAATATATTGAACCTTTGAGAATGTAGCATTATTTACGTGGAGGGCTTGGTTCAAATTTTTCTATCAAACTGAATGAAAGAACCTACTGTTACATGAATTAAATCCAGCCAGTGCTAGAACAGCTGACAAACATTAACATTCTGGTTCTTACACACAATGTAAATAAAATCTCCTGCAGTAAGTTTTATACGGAAACACCTATCGTTTTTTTGTTACCTCTCCAGCTAAGTGTGATTTTAATCAAGGTATACATCACTGGAAAAGAGCTGGCTCACCTCAGCAGCAGTAACAACATTACGCGTAATCAGCCTGACAAGCTTCAGAGAATACTCCCATTTTAATTTGCTGATGAACAGAGGTCAAGGAGGAATTTCCTCCTGCTGAAGTAATCAGGTAGTTTCAATAAGGTCACCACTTCCATTCCTCTTTTAGCATCACAAAAAGAGTTTTAGACTTAATGGTCTCTTTTGCCACTGAAATGTCGTGCTTTTGTTTAAAGCTAAACCCTGCATTTAAAAAATAAAATAAATTACCTGCAAGTGGCAACACTGTCTTAACGATCACTTTAAAGTAGCCACCACCTCTAATTCCAGTTCAGGTTGGGCATTTAAAGGCCGTCTGTCCCAAGCAGCCAATTACGCTGCCCATGGGTACTCAGCTGGCACAGGTTTCACTCTGTTGGCTTCTAAATACTGATGTCTACCAGTCTGCATAAACCAAGGCCTTTCCTGAATTTTTAGATTGAATTTAATATAAATTATGCAATGCACTTACATTTTCCTTCATATATTTTATGACATACTGGGCAGGGAGGAGACAAAAAGCCAACAGCAAACTTCCCACAGAGTCACAAAACAAGCTAAGGCCTCAGAACTGTTAGAGGAGAATTTAAAAAGATGAAAGAAGAGTGAAGATACAAAACATAGATATCAGATCTATTAACTATTATGTCCTCAAAGTTTTAATTCTGGACAGTATTATCTCTGATAACAAGCTTTGACTCTCAGCGTTGTCTCAAAGAACAGTGCCTGTGTATTTGAAGACAGTAAAAATAGACTCTACACCGGTGTGGTAGCCAACAAACCCTTGGATCAGCCCATCTGTATGGGTCACCTCAAGTTCTACATTGCAAACTTTTGTCTTTTAGACTAATGAAGCGATATTCAAGTGAAAAAAGGTAAATTTGTAAATACATTGGTCTAATTATGAATCAAATTATTCAAGAATTCCTATATTTTTCTACAAAACTGAATATACATTCACCTTTACACTTTAGTATTAACAGGATTCTCAGGATAGGGTTTAAGGAAAAATACATGGTCAACTGGTTTTCTTATTCTTCCCTTCTTGAATTCTAAACAACCAAATTTTAGTTTCTCACGTATTCGGTAAGCACTCTATAGAAGGCTCCACACACATATAAACGTAAGTATGGCTAGGCAGGAGTTCTGGAAGAGGTAAAATCACTTTTTCATATCTGCATGCCCACTCTGCAGGTGCTCTATTATATGAAAAGCATGTTTTTTCTGAAACTAGTATTTGATTAAAAAAACCCAAACATTTCCACCATGATATAGTAACATTTCACTCATATTTGAAAACACATAAATCACAAAATATATAACCACAAATACAGAATTTTGTCCTGATGAATATCAGCTAACTCCTCTGAATTTGATTAGCTAACAAGAGGATCATTTGTCTAATTAAGAAAAAACTGCAACATGTAAAGCAATTGGGCCAGGTATCAACAAGACTTAATCAGCATAATTCCTCTGAATTCGGGGAAGATTTAAATTGAAACACCTAATCTATATCTAGGAACCTGAAGAAAACATCCAGCTCTTTAAGACGGACGGCATCATCCCTCACCATGTGGGAGAAAGCAAGAGAAGGAACTTTAGTAGAAAACCAGTGACATGTTAAACTCAAAGATAAAGTATGCGGGTGTGGAGGGACAGCGGATTCTTGCAGTCGGAACACCTTGCTTCTGTTGAACTTGGATGCCCGTTTGGTACTACAGGACAATTCCGAAAGAGGTTGAGTCGGTTAACGCGTGACACGTGTCACCCCTGCATCACCCCGCCATAAACACCATGAAATCCCAGTGACTTCCCATCCTCAAAAACTGTCAGGGTTCTCTGCTCATTTGGCAGTATAATTATACGCGGCTGAAATAAGTTAAACCCATTCCTAGGAAACTCCACTATGTAATTACACACAGATTAAATCTGGTCTCTGAATATTAGGTTACACCAGTTGCACCATTCCGCAAAATAAAGAGTCATTATCAGCATATCCACCTGGGACTAAAATGAATATTTACCATTTTAGCACATGAATGCTTTTACAAATGTTCATTATGAAACAGAACAATTTAGCAATACTCTACATGTTGAGGTCATCTGTAGTGCTCTAATTGCGAGTTGTTTCGCTTTTACCGTCAGGCTATTGATGTAGCGTCAGCGTAAATTCCAATATCATTTGTTTTCTGGGAATGATATTCACTTATAGTTTTAAGCTTAGTCAGCCGTTTTGACTTTTCTATTATTCTTACTGACGTGATTTAATAGATTATAGCAAACATTTCAGCAGATTCTAATTTTCAGTATGCAACAGAGGCAAACGCCTACTAACTTGAAAGACTTGCGCCCCAGAGATCACTCCACCTCTGTTATTTCCTTAAATACTAGAAGTTAGGCTTTCAGTCTTCAAAATAAGGATCGAGTTTATTTCTCACTGAATAATACGTACTAAGTCAGGACAAAGTAAAATTGATTTTGTTTTCCCACTAGGTTTACAAAGCCTGCCTTTGAAATCAAACTTTTATAAAGATTTCAATTATTTATGGTACATAAATGTCCCTGACTGAAAAAGAACCCCAACCCTTAAAAGAAAAGAGAAAATTGAAATACAGTCTGCAGTTTAAGACAAACTTAGATGCCTCTTGCAGCAAATCTGTTGTCAGGTATATTTTTTAAGCCACTCGTTTTAAAATCTTCACTGC
The DNA here is from genome assembly GCA_008711295.1 of Anarhynchus alexandrinus. Classification (NCBI taxonomy): domain Eukaryota; kingdom Metazoa; phylum Chordata; class Aves; order Charadriiformes; family Charadriidae; genus Anarhynchus; species Anarhynchus alexandrinus. Next base: position 31,779 of record VUYV01000374.1, on the reverse strand, counting down.
TTTAATTGGAATTAATAGTTTAGGGCATTCTGCTGTAAATTCTGAGAATATTAAGTGAGATGATGAGAAGCTCACAGCGTCACGGGTTTGGCTATTTTTTTAAAGCAGCAATAGTTAAAAAAAGAGTATACTGTATATATTTTCATGCAGCATAAACAGTAAATACTGCTTACAGAGTATACTTGCAAAGTGCCTGATTGCCTAGGTGTTCCTAAAGCAATTTTTTGAAGATATTCTTGGTGGCAGATATGTACACATGAACGTGGTTTATATTCGAGTGAGAAAAAGATTCATCACAATTCTAAATCAACGTATCTGGAAGTTGAAGATAAGAATCTAAAACGGTAAAATAAGCAAATGAGAAGGAAATAAACTATGACAACAGCATTATAATGCTGCTTTTTCTCTTTCTAAGTATTAGCATTTTTTATCTAGATATTCAGTGGAACGGAAGTAATTTATTAATGGTCACCAAACAGAATGATCAGGTTATCTAAATGGAGTATGCAATATATAATACATATAATTATAGCATGTATATATACAATATACTATAACAGTATCCAACCTGAGTTTCAACTACTTTTATCTGATTTCAGTCAATTCTGAGTTAAAAATTACATTTGGATAAAAATCATATAAGCATTAAGTTGATCAGCAGATAAGCTCTTGCTGATAACCAGCCTTTGTCAGATACAACCGTTCTCCATACTCAGATGGCATTTTCATTATATGTTTTGCATTTGGGCATTATCTAAACACTGTGTTTCAGACTACGGGGGCATAGGGAGGAAGAAAAATGGACACAAAACTTGGGGATTTAGGGCGAGGCAAGGAAAATTTTTATTTACCTGCCCTTCATAATTTGTGCAAAATATTTGGTTGGAACGTTTCATCCCTACCTACTGAGAATAATGTACGATCTGGTGGTCCAGGCTTGATTTATTAACAGTTCAAATAAAAAAATCACATTGTCAGTAGGTGTATATCAGGTTATGAGCACTTAAGCAGACTTACGTGCCCAAACTATTCCAACTTTAATAGCCCACAAAACGGTAGCAGTGCTGGTGCACTTTAATTGGTTCCTACAGTGCTAGCAGCTAGAAAATCAGCCCCTTTGCATCTATTTCCTCTTGGTTTTTAATGCACTCATTGTAAATTACCCAAAACAATCCAGCATCTTTTTGGCAGGCTCTTGGCTGTGTAGAATCAATGACTCATCAGGGAAAAGATGCAACTGTCAGTTCCCATCAATGAGTAAAGGAGCCAAAGGAGATTTCTGAGAACTTGCAGCTGGCTTAGATACGTGGCCCCAGGAAATGAAACAGCGAGTTGAATCATCACGTATAACGTGATATCGAAAATAACAACCTGAAGGAAAATCCCAACTTGTATTCATACACTGAGAAGTGCACAGGCCACAAAAGCAGAGTTGACATGGTGAGGAAGGATTGTACAAAGTCCTGTGACTGACTCCACAGAAAAATAACTCCTCCCAAGCGTGCAGATGGGCATCCTGAGCCTTTTTTCTTCTTCAAGCTGTCATTCAGTAGGCACCGTACCTAAAGCATGAATCCTTACTGGATTAATACAGTTGTAATCTGGAACAGACGTCTTCTGAAAAGGAAGTTATTAAACTTTTTACAACTATTCAAACATGGACTGCATAAATATGGACTTGTCCTCTGCACGTAGGGTTGACTTTTCACATCAGTTCTACAGGATTTAGTCTTTAATAGGAAATCCATTCACACCAAAACCATTCTTTTTCCGATAGCTAACATTACCCTTTTCAGTTCTGATATCCTTCATCATTTATGCCCATAATACTGCCTTTGGACTGATTTCCTACTGCACGTCTAAAACTTTTGACTATGACCTCAATGTTATTACCCTTTAATACAGCACTGTTACACTAGTCTCCTCAAATAACCAGCAATGCTTTTTTCCAACATTTTTTATGGTACAGTCAGGTTAACGTTTCTGTCTCAGCTAGCTGCAGAATTTAACCTTGTAGTTGTTTTAGAATTTTGTATTTAATACCAAAAAAAGAACCTACCAACATCATGACATCTGTAGGAAATTTCACTCTCTCTTTCTAAGCTGTTATCTCAGTTGATATAAAATTGAAATATTTCTACTTTACCTGACAAAACTGTCAATGGGTATTCTCTGAAAGTCTCTTTCACCGTTTAATAACTTGGTTTAGTAAAGTTCACTGATCAGCTATAATCAAGTTTTAGAAACGAAACTTGTAAAACTTTTTTTTTTATTAACCCAGAGGTAACGAGATGAGAAATTAGTTCCAGATCATTTGATTCTATATACATAACCATGCGTGCACACACACACACAATATATATACATAAATGCACACGCAAATGAGATGTATAAACCTAGGGCTAATGCACTTCTAGGCACAGACATGCCACAGGAGTATTCTTTTTAAATTCAAGCTGGTACCCTGTAATCATGGTAAGAACATGCATAGCTGGCAGTATGATCTAGGTTTCCCAAGTCCAATCTACATTTCTACTGGCTGCGGAAGGGCAAACACCACAGCATAATGTTAGCTAGTTAAATTAACTTCTACTCTATTTTTAAAAATAATGCGACTTGTCTTAATGATAAGCTACCCACTTTGTGTTGTGGCACTTCTCAAAAATCTAATACTACTAAGTAAGATTTATTGCATTAATAAACCATACCATGACTTTTTTTAAATATATGAGTACATCATTTTGCAAATTAGCATCTTAAGAAGTCAGGATAAAGGTGATATTGGTACTTAAGGGACTCCTGTGCTTGACTAACCCTTCATTTACCACCAAGATCCTAAATTCCTCACCAGTTGCTACCCAGCACCACAAGCACCTAAGAATCTTCTGTGTTACTAGAAATGAAATCCTGACACTGCTGAATCGCTCAGAGACACCAGGAAAAGAACAAAGAGGACCTGAATCCATGCTGTGGTGACCAAACGTGTATCTGGTTTATGGACGATGCAAGTTAAGCGCTGACCTTGTGAGTGTTTATTCGGGCAGGGAGAAAAGCCAAAGCAACAAGCAGTCTGAACATTAGTGCTCTCCTGCACTTATGGAGACCTGGGAGGGCCTGGAAGATGTACTGATAATGTAAACTGTCATAAGAAAACAGTGGTGATTTCTGCTAAGGGAATCTAAAGTCCCTTCACTGAAGCGAATGCTACAAAGATTCCCAAACAAGGCAGCCCAGACTGGCTGCCTCTGCGTTCCTTCAACACCGAGGGCATCCCATTGACACAGCTTATTCACAAGAGCTAACTCCGGCCTGAGATGGGCTAATCCCCTTATATTCTGTGATATTTGGAGGAGAACAACACCCCTTCAGACAGGGAAAACAGTGACTCGGGACTGAACCACTCTGTAGCAAGATTTGTCTTTCCCACTGACTGCAGAGGAAGCCCAGCGATAAGCATCTTCAGGGTAACGTTTTTTGGGAAAGACCAAAGAAGTGCTGAATTTAAGAACTGAATTCAGCCGGTACAGTAGTAATTGCCCAAATACCCCCGATCGCAACAGTAAACCAACAAACGCAGGTGTCGTACTGAGAGGAGAGGAGCGATCCTGACAAAGGCTGGCAGGCTGCCCGCTCACACCAGGGCTGCCCCCTCCATCAACTGACTTGGGAGAAAGGCATCACCTTCAAACAACATCTCAGTTACAGATTTTCAAAATCCTTACTCTGCTTAAGAAATTAGATAAGAGGTATCTGCACCTCCATTTCTAATCCATCTGCCTCACGTGTTTGAGATAGCAGGCATTAAACAAAATAACTGAGTTACTAGCAGCAGATATATATGTGTGTTAAAATTTGGAAGAAAAATTTTCTTGCTATTTAAAGTCCTACCAAAAATATGGTTATACAAAATATGATTATATTGGGTTTATCTTGTAGCAACTAATTTCCCCTTTTTTCCCCCCAAATATTCCTAATTTCCAAATTATTTATTTCTCCAATTTCCAGATATTTAACAGTGCTGTTGCACCCTAACTTCTACATTTGTTCTGCTCAAACACAGAGAAAACAGTCTGTTCAGTAGAATTCTTCCTCTCTTCTTTCACATGCTCTGGTGCTAATGCGATTCAACCTAGTTTATTGCAAAAAATAAATACTGTTTTTCAACTGAAGAAATTAAACCCCCCTTCATTTGATTAAAGTTGTTTCAGACATTCTTACAGAAATTTAGAAATTCAAAAAGAATTAGTTTATTGAATGTTCTATCAACTTCTCCTGCTGAGACCCTACAGTTCTCTGTGGTACAGTTCATAGTGTTTCAGCCCTTTAAGTTTCACAATGGCTCAAAGCCTCGGAACTTCTGTCACCTCCTCTGAGAGGTATTTCCACAGTCTACCAAAATCAGAATATCAAAAAATAAAAAAGTTTCCTAACTTTCAGCCTGTATTTTCACTTTTTTCTCCTGAATCATGGAAACTCTTGCCAACAAATCTGTCGCATCCGATTTTACTGTCTCCTTTTTCTCCTTCATGGTGCTCTGAATTAAAATACGCTAGGCACATAAAGAGTAAGGACAATCTCATGGTTGGAAGGGCATCAAATGTAAACAGCTTATTTTCTTATCATGTTTTATAGGCAAGTCATATGGCTAGTTTGATACTTATATTTTTGTTTATGCACTTTGACATCTGAGATTATGGAATATCACTGGTACCAAAGTCCTGTCTGCTACTGAACCTGGCTGACCTGGAACAACTGAGCATGTTCAGTTATAATCAGAGAATAGTAGGTCTGCATATCTTTTGCTTTGAGGGTGAATATTTCTTCATTTTCATTCGATTTTCAAATCAATCGGGACATCTCACTCTAAAATATTACTTCAATATGTCAGCATATCACCAAGCCAAACCATTATAGAATCATAGAATGGTTTAGGTTGGAAAGGACCTTGAAGATCATTGAGTTCCAACCCCCCTGCCATAGGCCACAATATATTAATTAAATAATTGCATGCTGACTATATGATTCCCAAATGAATGTGTTACATTTTGGATGTCCCACAACTGTAAAAAGAAAGAATAAAAAAAAAAATTAAAAAGCATCTCTAGAGCATTGATGCTACTAAATTAACAGGATAAAAGAAAGGATAAAACTCGCATAGGTATTATCAACACATTGTTGGCAAATCCCCCAAAAAGGCATCATAGCACATCAGTGAGCCCAACCTCTTTTGAGGGACAGAAGCCACGAGGCTGAGAGCCACGAGGATGGTCCGAGGGCTGGAGCACCTCTCCTATGAGGAGAGGCTGAAAGAGTTGGGGCTGTTCAGCCTGGAGAAGAGGAGGCTCCAGGGAGATCCTATTGCGGCCTTCCAGTACCTAAAGGGGGCCTACAGGAGAGCTGGGGAAGGACTTTTTACTAGGGCATGTAGTGACAGGACAAGGGGGAATGGCTTCAAACTGGAAGAGGGCAGGTTTAGATTGAACATTAGGAAGAAGTTTTTCACTTTGAGGGTGGTGAGGCACTGGCACAGGTTGCCCTGAGAGGTCGTTGAGGCCCCATCCCTGGAGGTGTTCAAGGCCAGGCTGGACATGGCCTTGGGCAGCCTGGTTTAGTGGGAGGTGTCCCTGCCTATGGCAGGGGGGTTGGAACTCGATGATCTTCAAGGTCCTTTCCAACCTAAACCATTCTATGATTCTATGACAGTTCCAAAGTACCTGGCGGTCGGTGCTATGTTAAAACGTCTTCTGATTAGCTCAGAGTGGTAGCAGAGCAAGCCCATGTGTGTCTGAAAAAGACAGTATGGATAACCTGATAAAAAATAACTTTTCCTTTCTGTACAGAAACTGTTACAAAACGCACATAATATAAGAAATATATAAAAATTCTTATCCTGGCTCCCGGACAGCAGTAGAAGATTTGTCAGTTTTAGTTGACTCTTCTGACATCGCATCCTTGGTCTTAGCAGATTTAAAGCCTCATCCAAAGGAATACCAGAATCTGTCTTGGACTCTTGGTAAACTTTTCAAAACTACCTGGGGGCAGCTTGCCTGCAAGTAAACCTCCTCTTTTTCTTTTTTTAATCCATCTGCTAGATAATTATACAAAAGATAAATCCCACAAATCCCTTCAGAAGACTACTTTTTAAAGGAAGCACAGTGGCAATATTCTGTTCCACCTAGCAGAAGGATTTCTAGATACTTGTTTTACTTAATCTGGCAAGAAATAAGGAAAGTGAAACGCAAACTCCTTATCACACGTAAGTCATTGCTCAGCAACTTTGTTAGTAGCTCTGTCTTTGTGCCTGCTCTTCACCCCTTTATAGTGGAGTTAGAACAATAAGCAGAAGAGACAGAAACAATTGTATAGTTCATTTTCCGCCAGAAAGGACAACTTTGAACAATTTACCATTGAATTTCTCTTGATGGTATCAAACCACCCTTAACTTTGTTCACTCCAATGCAAAACCAGATTATCTCAAGACGCTATTGTCCTGGGCTTGTACAAAACACAGGACCACGAATGCTGCAACTCATTGCTTTGGGATCTTTTATATATTAAAAAAAAATGGAATATATATCTTTGTTAATTTTTTGTTTGTATTGGCACAATGATGATGCTGTTCCACTGACACATTCAGGATGTTTTTATCACTTCTGATTATATAATTCATAAAATTATTCTCCACATCTTGAACTTCGTCCTCACTAAACTTCAAACACTTTCTTAAAACACTCATAAAGCCAAATTATGTATAAATGCTGTTCATGGATAAATCTATGTTCTTATAAGCTGTACTTAACTGGAGGCCCCTAGTCTATTCAAGACAATGGCATTTGGTTTTGTTGCTACTATATTAGACATTTTTCTTGAATTGTACAGATTTAGTGAATTTCTATTTTAAACATAATTAAATAGTAGCCCCAAAATGCATTGCTTGTTACGGTCATATATTGGCCAACCGATCAAAACTGTTATCTTGACTTGAGCCATAATGTCACTTCATTTGTATTTCTCAATGCAATGTGATCATCAGGTAAAAAAGAAAGTAAAGAGAAAAGATAGGCAAGCTGAAGAGCAAAATACATCTGTATCTGCTAAGGATCAAGGGATAGTCCCATAGGAGTGAATGGGGATTGTAGAAAGACAGAAACAGGACAAAAGTCATCGAGTGGAAAAGAAGATATAGAAGCAGCAGAAAATAAATACGAAGTTCTGAAGAGCAAACTGAAATCTAAATGACAGTCAGAAATCGCTGAAGAGCTCAAAAGAATTGGCAAGGTCTGGGTAAGCAATGAAGAGGGCTAAATAAAGAACTTGAGGTCCACTGCTGTGTCGCTGACTCCTTAAAAACAAAATATTACTTTCAGCATAATTTACATCAGGGAAATTTGGAATAATAAAATGTAAACCAACTAGTGAATATAAATCATGAGTAAGAAACACAACTACCTGGAAAGCAAGAGAACTGGCAATTTCAAAAAGATGTTAACTTCTGGAACATTAAAGAGAAATGACAAAAACAACAACAACAAAAAAGAAATTAGGTAGATTTTAAAGAAGAAATGTAAAATCAATGAAAGAGAGAAATAATTTTGCTCTTATGTCCACCTAACACTTGCCAACATATTGCAAATATGTATGAGAGATATAGTCCTCTCAAATTCAACCACCAAAAGTTATCCAGAAAGAGCTGTATGTAGAAAACACTGCAATGTATCACTATATCTATCTACTTTGTGGCTCTCCTTTCAACAGATGATATACAGAGCTACATATCTTATTTCAACCCTTCTTTCCTGCAAAATTCTTTTTTCTGTTTCCCTCAAAAATGTACTGAAACTCAAGGTTAAAAAAAAAAAAAAGGTGATACATAGTAAGTTAAGTAACAGCTGCTATTCCCATTGGACCAATACCTAAAGGCACATTGATTTTTCACTTTATATAGTCTGTATGAAGTTAGTCTTCATACAATTAAGCTTAATAAAATGCAATTGTCTAATAAAAACTGCCTGTGATATTTATAGCTTGACAATTCATGAGTAATATATCTGAAAAAACAGAGTAACGTGTGAATGGATAGATTCCAACAGATAACATGACAGAATAGATCAGCAAAACAGCCATGCTTTACTTTTTACATTAGGTTTATCTATATTTTTTCTTCTAAGACAAATTTGTATTTCCAAAAACTTGGAAAATAAATGTTATGTTTATAATAGACATTTTAGACCATGTCATCCATCCATTCTGAAACTTATCTTACTAGTATATAGGACTTAGGTGAGATTTGGATTAATTTTTAATGAAATCTTTCGTGGTTTTCACTTAACATTTCTATTTCAGAAAACCCTTAAGGTCTATGACAAAACATTCAGACCATTTACTCCCTTCTTTCCATCAGTGTTCCCACTGCGTTTGCTTTTCCAGTGCCTATAGCACTTCATAACCACAATTTTTTTTTTTTATTGGATTTTCATCTATCATTTTTGTATCTCAATGATCCAGAATGCAACTGGGTCTTTTTTTTTTTTTCATTGGAGTAAACGTCCTTAGTGAACAGACAGGAATGCCACGAGAGGAAAAGGAACACCAGGTAAGAAGACACTGCTAATCTCAATTTATTAAGTGGACTAAGCAAGGGACTGACTGTGTCAGGACAAGCATCACGCTCACAGCACCACCTACACCCCAACAGCCGCTCCAATGAGGCGGCACAGTCGCACCTGAGGGAAACACAGCACTTTCTCCAAAGGGACTCGGTGTTGTGCAATGGGTGGCAGACGGGCACCAACGCGTGATGGTTCTCACCTCTCCGAGCTCTGCTACTGGGTGGTTTTATGACCAAGTGCCAGCACAAGCCTGCAATCAAATCACCCCTTGATGGTACTGTGGGGATGCCTTCCACCAGTTTCAGGTATTACTCTGCTGTTGGTGTTGATGCACAGACCATGCCGAGGCTCAGCGTGCTCAGTTCCCGTTTGCATCATCCTCTTTGCCAGGGCTCATGACACTCACTCAACTCTTGATCAAGACAAGGTGATGATGCTCCTGGGACAAGGAGGAGGGAAAAACTAAAGACAAACTACAGGGGAATGCCAATTCCACGAGGATGATCCGAGGGCTGGAGCACCTCTCCTATAAAGAGAGGCTGAAAGAGTTGGGGCTGTTCAGCCTGGAGAAGAGAAGGCTCCAGGGAGATCTTATTTGTCCTTCCAGTACCTAAAGGGGGCCTACAGGAGAGCTGGGGAGGGACTTTTTACTAGGGCGTGTGGTGATAGGACAAGGGGAAATGGCTTCAAACTGGAAGAGGGCAGGTTTAGATTGAACATTAGGAAGAAGTTTTTCACTTTAAGGGTGGTAAGGCACTGGCACAGGTTGCCCTGAGAGGCTGTTGAGGCCCCATCCCTGGAGGTGTTCAAGGCCAGGCTGGACGTGGCCTGGGGCAACCTGGTCTAGTGGGAGGTGTCCCTGCCTATAGCAGGGGGGTTGGAACTCGATGATCTTCAAGGTCCTTTCCAACCTAAACCATTCTATGATTCTATGCTTTCCATTGGACAGTAATTCCATAGCAGCTTCATCTTTAAATGACTTGGAACAGTGAAAAAAATATCTCTGACTGCACAACTTTTCCCTTTGCTTTTTAAAGACTCTGAGAGAGCTACAGATACTCGAGAGGTTTTTCAAAGGTCACAGCATAGTTTATAATAGAAAGCAGTATAAAGTGCAAATATAAATGTTTCTATCCCTTCCCACTATAATCTCTTTAATTCATTGAAAATACTTATTTTCTGAATACATCATAATGACAATTACATGAGGAGGGAAGAAACAGCTAAATTTACCGCATACGGAATGCAAATCAAGAGGTAAAGAACAATGTTCTTATCAAGTTTCATGCAAATTTGTGTTTGCTGTTGAGAAAATCCTGCTGGATTGCTGAAATGCAGCTATGCTAATAAGCAGATATAAAAAGCAAGTGCTGAACACAAATGCCCATCTCACTTCCTACAGATTTTCCTTTCCTCAGGCACTAACTCTTCCCTCAGCATATGCCTCCATCAGCAGCCAGCACCTCGCATGCCTTGTAGATGGAACAACACGTACCTCTTAACTTCGCTCCAAAGTTTTTATTTTTATCAGATTCCCCGCGATAGCAGCACTTCTTCAGCTGCGTCAAGAACTATGTGAACTGAACCTGCTCAGAGAACATCTAATTGACATAGAACAGCCGTGACCATACACTGGGTTTTTTCCTCTCATTCCGTATCTGCTTTGAATGAGATTTGCATTGCAGATTCAACGGAAGAGAACGCTGCATAGCTAACTTCTTCACCAATACACTTTGTGAAGTCAAAAGTTTTTTTTCCAAGAGCGGTACATGAACATGCCTGAAATTCAACACATATGCAAACCAAGGAGGATGGTTCGATATATTGGGTATCATTTCTCTCCTAAAACCAGAAAAGTTTCCTTCACTCTGTATTCAGCCCATTTTCACTAGATCAGAACTGAGCCAAACACAACTTCATGAAATTCTCTGTACTTGTAATTTGTCTTAGCATGACTGTCACACTTTTTTCTAAGTTTTGCATAGTCTTTTGTGATTCTCACTCAAAGCGGTCTCCAAAACCATTATACCAAAATTGGAAAGAAGGGGCTGTAGCACTACTACAGCAATGCCGTGATCGCGTAAATTCATACATCTCCTGCTGGAGAGATTTCCCAGGTTATCAGCATACTAATACATGTATGCTGTCCAACTTCCAGCCTAGAAATATTATTGCAGAATTTAAATTTTCCTAAATGTCCAAGGTATCAGATTTCATCATTTTATTCAGATGATTATTTATTTTCACATACAAAATGAATATAATAAAAAGTAAAGGGTTCCATTCAAAAACTGTTCAGGAATTAAATTAAAATTTGAACAACTCTAGGCACAACTTAAAAATAATCTTAATTCCTTACCCAAGAAAAGTAAAGATAACGGGAATATCTAAGATACTCTGAATGTATTCTCATCTCTCTGAAAACTGCTCCTGTGCAGTAGGTGTGCAAGGATTCACCTACGTTAGGAAAAAAGGTGAAGGTCAAACTGCACTTAAATATACCTCGTCAGTTAAGTAACTGAAATAAATTACATGAGTTAGTTTGAACCTATACTCAACTTCTCTCTGCTAACGGCTTAGTCGTGAGGGACCTAAAAATGCTAAGCACTTTTCTGAAAATGCTGAGAACTTAAAACAACTGAGATTTTTTGCTGTTGCTGGAGCTCGGATAACGCGGACAGAGTCTTGGGGAAGATCTTGTCCCCCAGTTTAAGTACTTGGTTTGAAAACCCTTTCCTACTGCACTTGGAAGTATTGCTGAAGAGCCATCCGACTGTGAGAAACAATCCAAGCTTCAGCAGAGATTAGTTACAAATTCCCACAATCAAAGTGAACAGTAGTCAGTCTTTCAGGAGGCTGTAAAGGAGACACTTCTATTTACCACTACACATTCCAAGGAGGTTAGAAAATGAGTATCACCTATATAACCCAACAGCAATTTAAAGGGTTTATTGATCTAGCTTGTACCTGAACTGTAGAATGGTTTTCTCAAGGGGAATTACAACATGAGATCACTTATCAAGGACAAGTCCACTCTTCTTCAGAGTGATGTATTTTGCCTTGTAATATTTATACCCAGATGTTTAACTAAAGCAAACATGCATGAAGGATTATAATTACACTGAGTTATGGTATTATTAGATATGAGAAAGGATTAGTTGCTCAAAGGGTGAGAGTTGTATTTAACATATCCATTTTATGATTTGTGCTGACTACAAAATCTGGGATATTGACTTTCTGATAATTCTATCATCCTTTGCTCCCTTCCCCCAGTGAACGGTTCACTATTCGAAAAAAAACCCAAAAATCAGAAAGCAACAGCTACATTTTCAGACCAATTTCTCCTTCCACCTGGTGCACTCTCTTACGTGAAACCAAGAAAGGAATTGTATGCAGGAAAAAAAAGCCTTTGTACGTACAAACATACATGCTTATAGCTAAAAATGCACTAAGCCAAAATACAAGGTATTTTCCTCTATATTTCTTTTTCTTGGGGACCAAGTTGAAAACACTTGAAATCTAACAAAAACATGCTTTTCTAGTTATATGTACTGCTCGTTATCATGGGAAAAATCTTGTATTTATTTCAGTACCTTTGGAGGTAACGTAGAGCCTTGATGATATATTTACACAATCCCAGTTAGGAGAATTTAAAAAAATGCCTGTAGATACAAAATTACACATTCCTATGTAGCTCAGAAATCAAAAGTGATATTTGTGATAAAAGACTTCGGACAGTCATACTTCAAACTCCCGAGCTTCACACATCCATTTAAGCTACGAGCAACACCCCCAGCAGCATTGTGCCCTCATATATGTGGAGAAACGCCAGAGTTAGGAGGCATGAACTCTAAAACGTTATTAAGATCAAAACTTGAAGAATCCAATTCTTACGGGCTTGCTCAAAGCCCAACACATCTTTCACCTGTATTTTCTGCTCCCTGTTCTTGTTGCAAGTCTTGGCCGACATCCACATTTTTCAGGAAGTAATCATAGCGCTTGTCTGTAAGAGCTTATTTATGGCATGCAGTTCAATTACTCAGACTGTTATTAAGACCAAATAACCGAAGCACAACAGTAGCAAAAAGAGGTGGCAGACCATCTCAGACCAGCGGGACTATTCTCTGGACAAACAGAGATTATTTTTATTTGCACACAGTACATCGTTATCCATATGTCAGGTTTTCAAAGACTACACAAACGGGAAAATAGGAAAGGGAGTTACAGCACATTAATTACAACAAAGAGACCAACTTAAGTATTACGTCAACAGAGTGGTTGACACGGACCTCAGTGGAAGCTGCATTAGGAGCTGTATAATGATCTACGTCTTTCCCTTTGGATGAACACTTGCATGCCGGTAATTTGTGTTCACTTAATATTAAAAGTGGTTATTAATTAATACCAAAAGTTGGGCTTTAAAGTCAAAGTTGGCTGGGCACCACACCCTCATAATAAATATTTTGGGGCAATTGTTGTAATGGAAACTCTTTGATATGAGTCAAGAGCTTCCATTCTCATAAGAAAATTCCCATATAATTCAGCAAATTAAGAGCAGTAGGATTCTTAATATTTAATGGAGCTCTGCAGAAATTATGCCATGTATAAACCCCCGTATTTTTTCAGTAGCAAACTCTCCAGTAACAAAATTAGACAAAGCAAACCTTATGTACACATCTTGTAGACCTGAAAGGACAGCAGCTTTTGAAATCTACTTCAGGGAAACAGATCCAAATGTTTGGTAGCATAACATTCAGTGTTTACGATACAAACCTAGCAGCAAACTCACCAAGAATTACATAGGCATTACACAACTCTCCGATTACTGTTTCTCCTTTGTTTATCTTATAAATAAAACTTTGGAATTCTTATGTTTAAACTTTTGTGATTCATTTTATGAACAGGAGGGGAGAAAACAGTAACAATTTTAATATTCATTCACTTTTTTCCTCATGGCATGTCATGACATGAAATAGTCATTAGAAGTGCGCCTGCCTTTATCAGCTACACAGGTTTGACTTTATGAACCCAAAATACGATGGCGTTTTGCTTGCTTTCCTTACACAGCCTATTAACCAAAGGCATGTTAGCCTAAACCCACAACGTCCTTTCTTAAAAGGACAATTATTACTTTCTAACTATTTATATCTGAAGTATTTACTGTTATTAAAGCCATTCTCACTATTATTAGAGCTGCGTGTGCATACTCAAACCAGGGACCGATGCAACATTCTGTCGCGTCAGATCACCAGAAATTTTCCAAACAGAACTATGCACTGCACTTAATAGGCCATCTCCTGAAGGTACCCAGACTTCTACTTCAAGCTGCAAAAATACAAGAGGAGGGAGAGCACAATACCAAATGACGCAGTTTTAGTCATTTACAGAATCACAGAATCACANCAGCTACGTAGGTTTGACTTTATGAACCCAAAATATGATGGCGTTTTGCTTGCTTTCCTTACACAGCCTATTAACCTATGGCATGTTAGCCTAAACACACAATGTCCTTTCTTAAAGGGACAATTATTACTTTCTAACTATTTATATCTGAAGTAGTTTTACTGTTACTAAAGCCATTCTCACTATTATTAGAGCTGCGTGTGCATACTCAAACCAGGGNGGACCGATGCAACATTCTGTCGCGTCAGATCACCAGAAATTTTCCAAACAGAACTATGCACTGCACTTAATAGGCCATCTCCTGAAGGTACCCAGACTTCTACTTCAAGCTGCAAAAATACAAGAGGAGGGAGAGCACAATACCAAATGACGCAGTTTTAGTCATTTACAGAATCACAGAATCACATAATTTCAGAGTTGGAAGGGACCTCTAGAGATCATCTAGCCCACCTCCCCTGCCAAAGCAGGATTGCCCAGAGCACATTACTCAGGACTGCATCCAGGCGGGTCTTGAAAATCTCCAGAGAAGGGGACTCCACAACCTCCCTGGGCAGCCTGTGCCACTGCTCTGTCACCCTAACTGTAAAAAGTTTTTCCGTATATTTGAACGGAACTTCCTATGTTCCAACTTGTGCCCATTGCCCCTCGTCCTGTCATTGGGAACCACCGAGAAGAGTCTGGCTCCATCCTCCTTCAACCCACCCTTTAGATACTTGTACGCAGTAATAAGGTCTATTTTAATTTGATCTGATTTATCAAATGGCTTTTGCTTGAAGGAAAAAGTGACAACGAACCTGCAGCAGCAAAGGAAAAAGAGCTACAACCCCCCTATTCAACAGCCCAGTTATTAGTACGTAGGAGAGTTTGGTTCATATTTTCAGCTACCTTAGCTTTTATCTCTGACAACAATGTAAAGCAACCAGGTTTTAAAGCACTTAGAGGTGACACAGCATTTCTTGCTGTCGTTTTTCACGTTTTATAAAAAGAATTCCATATTCATCATGGGAGGAGTACAACAATCCCATCCCTCATGTGAATGATTCTTTCAAAAAGAAAAAAAAGAAAAACATTATCAACGTATTAGCCTGTTTTATAGAAAGTAAGCCAGCTGTAAATAAATGGGATTGATGGGTACTTCACCTTCTCACCTTTCGGAGTAACTAATTAGCTTCATATTTTATATATTAAACTTCAAAGGCAGTGCAAATCCACAGCCTGTATAACACAGAGAACTCTCCAAGGAATTTATAACATTGAAGAGGGGAAGGTTAGGAAAAAAGAAATATAACTTATCTGAATGTTGTTGTTTGGCAACTGAATCAAAAATAATTATTCACTCTACCTCACCACTTTTAACCCATGTTCAAGAGTTTATGTTTAAAAGTATTAGATGTTTAGTACAGCTTATTAGTTGTAAAAACCCCTAACCCTAGAAAGGAGGCAGAGTTTCCCTTCTGGCTCTTGAAATCGTTTGCTTTGTTTTGACACATTCATTTCATTGCATGTGGCAACGCCAAGAGTCCAATATACCTTCAGGGTAAGAAAAATGTCACTTTCGGGTTGATAAATAGTTGGCCTCCATTACCTTTCCCTCCTCAGGCAAGTAAGGAAAAAAGGACTGGGGAAAAAAGTTGTATGAAATCGACAGCCAAGTCACAACATATCTTGCGCAATACTTCTGAGGAAAGGAGAAAGAAGTCTTAGCTACCTAAAAACACATTGCTTTGAGAAACAAGTGTAGTAGTAATACTAATTCCTAGTCAGGACCCTCACTGGGAGAATGATAGTTTTGGCATTTTGTGCTGGTGTTTTACACGAGCCCTAAGGCCGGACTGTCCACCCGCAGAAGACAGCGCAGTTCTGTTAAAGGCAACAGCACATCCGCTCGTCCGCAGCCACATACTTCATTTCACAAAAAGTTCTTTGTTGAAGATAAGTCAATTTTTAATTTTTTTTTTTTTTCAAATGAGCTCACCTTTGCTGCTTAGCTACAGAAGACTAATCGGGAGAAAGGACAGATGGACTGGGAGCAGTCAAGTATTATCTATGCGTGCCAGCCCGACGCAAGAATTCTTCCTTAACTGCAGCTGATTTCTTGGTACACACTGCTTTTATGGGGTCACTTGCAAAGATTTCTTATTAATTATTACTTATTCTTATTATCATTACTTGTCAAACCTTTGCAAAATATCAACTATTGATAATAGATTTAAAAGAAATTTTGATTTGATAAAAAAAATATTTTTCTGTCCATCTTCTCTTCTTTTTTTTTTAATTATTATGTTATTTCCAACTCTTGGAGGCACTGAAGAGCTCCATACAGAAGATATTCCAGACGTGCATTTACCCCTGACAGACAAGGGGATTCTGAGAATGAACCAAATGCAAAACAGTATTCTTTATGTCTGTATTTCAATTGTGGGACATCTCCAGCTTCTGCTAAGCTTCACAGGGAAATACAGTTCTCTCCTACATCAGAAAATCAAGCGTTTAGGCTCAAAAGGCACTATGCTATACTCAAATCTACAAACTGGAAAACAAATTGCTCTGTTTCACTAATTAACAGCTACAGGAGAGCAATATTTGAAGCTGACGTCTGTCATAAAATCTGCAATCTGGATTTTGGTATAGTTCGGAATTGGCCATAAAATAGTAACCTTCACCTTCTGTGAAAGATTCTGAATGAGTCCCTCACACGTTTCCTTAGATAGCTCCTCCAACATAATTTATACAGCATATAGATTTCTTTGGGGAAGGAAGAGCTGACACTGACTGCCGTAAGCACTCTGCTCCCAGCAATATACAGGCATTTTTAAATAAAGATTGTACAAAAGGGATTTGCTATTATCAAATTTTCACAGCTTAACACTTTCAAGTGCTTTGGCTAGTATCACACATCCAAGAATTGGAGAAAGGGTGCAGGAGAGTGTCTTGTTTTTAAGAGAAGGACAGGTGTAAGGGGTTAATTTCTATTTTAACTTCATGTGTATTTTTTTCCAAGTCTTATAACCTTTTCTTTAGTGCTGTATTCAGAAAGCTTATATACTTCCCTGAGAGATCTTTGAATAGTTCCCTACTGCCAGTTTCCAAGGATATATTAAATTCCCATCCATTATCATTCACATTAGACTGAGTTTTTAAAGTCCAGTATTGAGTTCATACGGCCTAGATTAAGTATTTTTATGCTACTGTTTTAAACATAGCCAAACCAAAGATCACTGGACCCTAAGCGTTCAAAAAATGATGTCTGATTCATCATTCATGGTTCATTTTCCACTGCATAGTCTGAAATAACCTGTGAAGCTAAGGCTCTTCAGCAAACGTGGTCCAGAGGAAAGAAAGAAAAGGAAAGGAAAGGGAAAACCAGTCCTGGTACAGTTCTTTTTTTTTTGGTGGGGGGAGGCGTGGAGCTATGTCTGAAATTGTTTCTAGCAAAAACCAATCTAGTTGTCTGGTTAACTGAAACTCTCCCCAATAACTGCAATATCCCCCTCTAGATATTTAAGCTTTGCCCTGTAAAGCCTGTACAACTTAAGCTATCTTTGACAAAGCTATTTACCTTATGGAGTGTAGGTTTTTAATTAAAACAGCATGAAAAATGTTTACGTTAAGCAGACAAAACTGAGAGGAAAAAAGAAGCATCTGGATCTGACGGCTTTAATGGTGAAATCTTAACACAGAATAACTTTCACAGAAATTGCTGTTTTGTAATGAAACTAACCCAAAGAGCAAGTCTCCTTTGCGCTGTCACATGTAGATATCCAATGCAAGACCAAACCTATCCCTGGTACTATAGTCTTTTGTTAAGCTTACAATATAATCTTTTTTTCCTACAAAATTTAACTTAGAGGACCTCCACAGTAGTCCAAATGCAGTGAAGCAGCCTGTGCCAAGGAAGTCCACCTTGGCTAGTAGTGATATAGAACCTAAAAGACAGGCCTGATAGTTTACTGAAAACCAGACGAAGCAAGAAGTCTTGTGATGTTGTCAAGGTCAGCTCCTGATAATGAACAAGAACCTGTCTGGAGAAGCGGCTGAAACCGACCCTGCGGTCTGGACAAAGACCAAGGAAGAACTGAGTCTGCGCAAAAGCAAAAGGTTACTTGCAGTGATGAAGAGGAATCATCAGCCTTCATCCTCACGGCCCTCAGCGACCACCACCAGGAGGCAATGCGCAAGCGTAGTTGGGAGGAGTTTATGAAAATGATGTATTAGGGTTAATTTTAATACGAAGCGGGGACAGGTCATGCATATGTATAGGTGTATTCGGAAATTTTATGTTTATGTGATTAAGTACTATATATATTTGAGAAAGCTGCTGCATTGGGCGCACATGATTGTGGTGGGGCAACCCCCCGTGCTGCCCGGCGCAGAATAAACACACCTACTTCACAACCATCTCGGTTGTGGAGTCTACTTTCTGCGCGTCACACCTATGGTTCTTGCTTATCCTCCTCTTTTCAAATGCATCCTCTGAAAGGTGAACACTGCCAAATGGTAGGACAGGTATCGTATTTAAAGCACATGGAAGGATGATACGTAAGGAAAGCAGAATCCTAAGGCCTGGGGGCCTTATTTTCAGCTACTCTCTTTACACACCAGTGGAGCAGAACTGTGAGTTCCAAAGCAAATCCCCGACGTAAACACCACGGAAGAAACAGAAAAATGAACCCTCATTTAAAAAGCAGCGCAATGTCTGGCTCTTTTTAGCAAACACGGTCTACTTTACTTTTGTAATCCCCAGAGTGTAACACTACTGTCAATCCCAAAGATATATTTAAAGACTGATAGATGATCTAGTATTATGCTAAGCAGGTTTTCTGCACTTTCCTCTTGTTGTGCTCAGTTCATACACGTGCTCTGCTATCCACAGCCCACTGGAAGGTACATAACACTACCGAGGAACGTATATAGAAATTAGTTGTCGTCAGGGTTCCAGCAGCTGAACGGAAAATAAAAATGCACTCTGCCCAGGAGCCAGGAATTTATGATCAGTAGCTTTATGCTGAAGGACACAAAGGCTAATTTTTTGATGCTGTAATCCGTTATTTAATGATTCAGGTCCTGGTCACCTAATACTTTGTACATAAACGTACTCCAGATGTTCTCAGCCTGCAGGTTCTTGGTAGTCAAGCAGTTTGTCTCCTAACGTACAAACAGACCGTTTTTATTACTGCTATAATTAGTATTCCAGGTACACTGGACAAACATAGATTGACATCCAATATGAATTGTATGAACAATTTAAACCTCAAGGAACTTATTTTTATGTTCTATACAGCAATTAGCTTGAAAACAGACGATGCTGTCATTTCCATGGTAATGAATCATACCTTCACAGAACTATCAAACATAATCAAGGAGACTAATATGATACTGCGCAAATTATGAATCTATAAGCTTGCTTTAAGATCAAGCAATTATGGTGGGGGACAAAGGTACGAAATATAAATGCGTATCACTCTCAGGTTCTTTTTTTTTTTTTAAACTTAGAAAACTGTAGATTGGCAGCAGGCAGTATTATTAAATTATAAAATTAAAATTATAAAATTAAACTATAAAAACAATGGTATACCTCTGTTTGTTTCCAAATAAAAATGAAGCAATATCCAACAAACACAATGGGAAACACCACTAACATGAGTCATACTCAGCACTCGCACTCATCAAGAAAAATGAATTTTACTGAAACACAGCAGATTTCTAAGACATACCTAAAGTCTGAACTAAGGAGAGAGTAGATTTGTCAATTACTTTGTTATAGATCTGTAACTTGCAACAAAAGTCATCTCCATCCCAGTATTGACCTAGAACCATTTATTTAAAACACCGTCTATCTTCTAATATAATTTTTATTTTCTACTCCATACTGAATATGCACAGTACTTATTAACTGGGAAGAGGAGCAGCATCTGACAGGTAATCAAATAAAAGAAAGTAAACTAAAAGAAGGCAGAAGCAGGAGCAGAATAACGTTCAGGTTTAACAGCTAGTTAAAAGTATTTTATCTCCCCCCAAAACATTCCAATTTATTGCAAAGTCTCTACTGTATTTTTCCCCTTTCACCTACTGAAAATGTTTCTTTAAAAGTTCTCCCGCAAACACTAATCATTTCTTTTCATAATATTTATCACACTAAAATCAATTGGATGCTTATAATACCCATGTGATGTCACTTATATTCCTGGTTTCTCTCAATTAAACAATGCAATTAAAAAGCCCAAAGAAAACTGAGTTTCACACAGCACTTGTCCCTGAAAACTGAAGTCTCTTTGGATGATTCAAGAACACACTGAAGCAAAAACACGCTCAAATTCAACAATGAAAACATTTCCACAAGTACTTAAATTCACCTCTATTGATTCTCATATATATGTAACATTTGGATATGCATAAAACAGTTGCAGTTTTTCTGTTAGTCAAATCAACAGGATACTCTACTTATGTACATTCTGGCTTTCCACAGAAGTATCTTGTTTCAAGCACTCAGTCGATCTCGATAACTTTCCTTTTTTAGAGTACGCTGAAGTTCTGAATTCCACACGAGCACCTACTGCCACCCTCTAGGCAGGGCGTTCTGCAGCATGGCACGGGAGAAATACGTACGCTAATAAATAATGGCTTTGCTAAACTTTGAATTTCTGTTTTAGCAAAAAGTTTATGGACTCTGTAAAGTATTAGTAAGAATCGTTCTGTCATTAATGGTCTTCAATTCTGAAAAGCCCCTAGTATGTTCACTAAATACCAGATTACATGTGTCTGTCTTTCCCCACCCTCAAAATTCCATTTGTCTTGTGAAATTCTGCTCTCATCGTTGCCACATAAAGGAACAGCATCTTTCACCGCCACTTAGTAGCACTTACACAGTTTAGTACAGAAAAAAACCAAGATAAAATAAGTCAGAAAGCATCAGGAGAGATGTTAACAAAAAAAAAATTCATTTTTCTTAAACAAGCCTTTAGAAAGGCTGCCCTTACACTCGGCCATTACCAGATAGGGTTGCATAAAAGGCAAGCACTTTACAACAAGAACCATCATCTATGTCTCTAAAACACCTGAAACCACGTTGCCACTGTTAACAGAGGTCAGTGTGACATAAATGTTAGTTATAATATTATAAATATCCTGTAATTCTGATAGGAATCACTTTTCTTTCATATGGTGTATGTTAAAGCTTGCTGATATCAAGCACTGGCTGAGGTCACTGCCGCCAAAACTTCACCTAATATATATAGCTGCGACTTACCTTCACTGAATTTCATATTGCTACTAAGACTGATAAATACACACCAGTGCCTGAATGTTTATGACAGTTATATTTTTGCTAGGACACGCTTTATTTCTTATAAAATGTAAAAGTGATACATATTTTCTGAAAGTAGGAAATGTTTTCCCAAGAAAAATCAAAAATATAAAACGACAGCACTCAAATTTATTGAGTATCAAGTAAATTAATAAGCTATTTTTCTGCCGTAGAATCTCTTAAAATTGCCGTACCCTATAAAATCCTGTGACCCCCTCGAGTCCCTAAAAAAAGACCTGCCTCCAGCTCTCAAGCCCCAGTGTGACCCTACAGTCACACCAGCGTCACACCAACCCCTCTTTTAAGCCGTCTTTGAAATTCAATAACAAAAAGTTATCTTGGCCAACCTTTTTTACGGGTTTTAAAAAAATATCAAATTCTGTTTAAATGAGTAAGCACTCACAACCTTGAATAATAATTTCAATGGATAATTTCAACATGGCACTAAAACCAATGAAGACAGCCATCTTCACAAGCTGAAGAACTGGCCTCAAACAATACCTGGGAGTGAACAGAAAAAGTGTTTCCAAATGTTCCATAAACAGTGGATGATTGGGTTTTGCTTATAAATGTATATACAAAGAAAATCCAACTTTTCTTACTTTTATTCTGAACTGGCTCACCCATTCATCACCTAGTACATTTTCTGAACTTTTAATGCACAATATTTCATATCGCCTTAGTAAAAGCATTGATATTTCCTATACTTCCTATTTTTTCCCTACCACGAACACATATAATATATATGTGTGTATACATATACACATGCACACAGATACAACCACACAAATAACTGCACGTACACGTGCATTTATGTCAAAGGATTTTCAAGTATTTTTGAAGTGTCATCACTGCCATCACATACTTCCCATCCAACCATCTTAAATATTTCTCTTGTTTCCACATTGATTTTTAGGTACCATCACAGAATCCCTCAGAGCTTTTCGCATTTATACTCAATTAGTTTTCATAAAGTTCTGAGGGTGTCAGTTACTACCCTGCTGCTCACCTCACGAGTACTCTCAGTTCATATTTTGCTGATGGGAATACAAGATGTGGCTTTTAAACACTCATTTTGCATTTCGAAAAGAAGAAAAAACACTGCCGTATTTGAGGAAGCATTTCACAGTCTTTAAACTAGAACCAAGTCAAAGTAGAAACCTTTTAGCTGTGTGCCTGCAGATATCAGAAAAATTAGTTCCCTGTCTTCTGCCAGAGAAGATCAGGCACTGCTAAAGGTTTTTGTATAACCCTTTTATTCCTGTATGTCTATTTACCGTTTAAAAAAATACAGAGAGAAACTACCATATAGGCAGTTGCAGGCAAGCAACCGTTCAGCATTTGCTTACATTAAACAGTCATTTCTACACATCTATTTCTCTTTTCAGACATATATGAGCCTCCTCACGCACAAGAGAAAGCTCTCACAAGTCCTGATGACTCACTCCTTCCTTGAAAGCACAATTTTTAAAATACTGCCTTGTTTATGAAATTTCCAGGAAGGACAGAAACAAGCAATTTCCAGATTTTCAACTGATGTTACCTATTTAAGTGAAATCTGTTTCTTAAAATTTGCCTTAAAAGATGTGGTAAACAAGAAACAAGCATCTAGACTGAATATAGCCAATGTAATTTTATTTAGAGAAAGAAACATTTTGCTAGACCTGAATCTGACTGACTTTCCAATTAGCTACAAACACATCTTTCAGCTGTTCTGATTGCAATTCTCAAACGGAAGACAAATTTCTGCAAACAGCCTCCCTTTCACTAAAAAAAAATTTGGAAAAAAATCCAGTGGTTTTATTGATCCACCATTATTCAAAGGACACTTATAAGGCAAGAACAAAAATGCATGCACAATGTAAAAATGTTACATTTATCAAATGGAGAAAACTGAATTACACACATTTTTTTTGTACTTTTGAGCATCGCTTCACACATTTGTGTTTCATGATGAAAATTAAGAACTTCCAGAAAGGTGACTTGACTGAAAACAACATTGATTTTAAGGGCATTTGTCATTTTTCATTTAACTGGACTGGGATCTTGGATTTAAACTCAGAATTTTCCTTTTAATCCTGGTTTCATTATATAATAGTTTTTTTGACAGCTGCCCTTTGTATTGAATGTTTTTGTACAAGTATAAATGTATCACCTCTTTCAAGAATCACATTAGAAGTCAAATGTTTTACATCTCATGAGCTTTCTTCAGGTTAAATAAATAAATTGAATCAGAAATTGAACTGAAAGCTTGACCTTGAAGTTGGCGTTTCATTTCTACAGCTCTCAAAGGTTCCATAGTATCGATAATTTTCTTGCTTAGATATAAGCTTAAGCCAGGAATAGCTGCATGTTCACCAGAGAACCTGGGAACTCGATTTCTGAAGTAAATGAATCAAAGACCTGCTGTTTCTTTTGCTAGGGGCTATCACCGACAAAACTGACTCACCTTGGGAAATTTTTACTTAATTTAATTTATTGTTAATGAACACCAACTTCTGATCACTGATTTGGGTACTGGGACAAGACGGAAGCATGAAAAACAACCACACGTCAACAGTTCAGTAAATACTCTTCCTTCCTCTTCCCCACACTTGTCCTACACCAAACACCTTCTTTCCCCCTCACTTAGTCTCAACTTTCCTTGTGTGCCTGACAGGTTATTCTAGAGCCATGTCGGCATCACAGGAGATTTGGGGCAGTACATAGTGGTTTTCCTCTGCTGCTTTTTCTCTCCTCCAGCATCAGTCCTCCACGGGCTGCAGTCACTCAGGGGTGTCCCTGCTTCTGGCATGTGTAGCCCACAGGCTGTCATCCTTTTGGGGTGTCCCTGCCCCAGTGCGGGTGGCCCACAGCTATGGTCCCTTCAGAAGCGCCCCAGTTTGGCACTGAACACCTCCTTCCAAGCGTAAATTTGCAGGTTTCTTTATAAAAGTGCACCTTCAACAATGAACTTCCAAGACCAACTCCTCGCCATCTTCAACAGCATCTTCCTGCCCCTCTTCTTTAAATATGCCTGAGCAGGGACACCACATACTCCCCTAACAGGCTGCAGTATTGACATATGATGGGGTGTTTACGTCAGTCTTGGAGACAACTGGAACCAGCAAAAGCAGCAGACAGGAGTTTGTGGCCTCCTCCCATGCAGGGCATTCCTGCAGAGCCCTTTACCAAATATGCCCAGAGAAGCCGGGAAGAGTTTAATAAATAGCCACTAAAAATTGGTTTGCAATTTGTTTAAACTTATGCACACATAAAGTCTCTCTGAAGCAGACTAAATATACCGAAAATATAGTACAATAGATAATGTGCATTTTGCTAGTTTGGTTTATGGAGGTTCAGTAGAAGTGACAGAGAGTGGCTGCAAACTGACGCCATGTCCCCCACAGCCAGTTAAAGCAACAAGAGGCACTGAGCAGAGCTTGCTGAAGTCCTTCATGTTGCCCAGTAGGCAGGGCAACATGCCAGCTTCAATCAAGCAAGTAATGGTTAAGTATAGAATATATTATTTTGAACTCTCCATATCCCCTCTATCTCTTTTTTTCTTCTTTTTTCCTGCCCCTTCTTTTGACAGGGGCACGGAGAAGGGCAAGAAAAGGTTCTCTGAAAGACAAAATCCTTCTAGATTTAGAAGGAAATTAAGATTCCTCTTGATTTTATTCAAAATAATAGCGATGATTACAATTGTTTAATTCTACATATCTATACAGATACTCCTTCCTTCGAAGTAGCTGTCACCGAGAACATAGGACTAGATTCATCTCTGCATCATTACAGGATGGCAATTTCTACCTTCTCATGTTAATAAGAATTCAGAAGCATTTGGGCCTTCTGGCCAGAATTTTAGAAGAGACCGCAAGGTGACACTTGAGCAGATGCTCAGATCCATAATTGTTTTGTATTTCCTGTATGTATATTCACTTAGTGATGATCAGCTCTAGATTGAGCATATAATTATTCCACTGATTAAAAATTAAAACAACAATTAAAAATTAGCAATTAACCTTTCCTAATATGTTTGATACGTTAGACACATTATCAGTGTCACCACCGTCATAACCCAACAATAGTTGCAGCAAGTGCAGAAGAGGTCAACAAATTCTAAAACATGCTTAGTTATTTTTTCAAAGAACAACTGATTCAGAAACATAGAATTATTTAGGTTGGAAAAGAACTGTAAGATCATTGAGTCCCCCTGTTAACCTAACACTGCCAAGTCCCACTAAACCACGTCCCTAAGCGCCACATCTACACATCTTTTAAATACCCCCAGGGATGGTGATTCAACCACTTCCCTGGGCAGCCTGTGCCAATGTTTGACAACCCTTTTTGTGAAGAAATTTTCCCTAATATCCAATATAAACCTCCCCTGGCACAACTTGAGGCCATTTGCTCTTGTCCTGTCACCCGTTCCTTGGGAGAAGAGACTGACCCCCACGTCACTACACCCTCCTTTCAGGTAGCTGTAGAGAGAGACAAGGTCTCCCCTCAGCCTCCTTTTCTCCAGGCTGAACACCCCCAGTTCCCTCAGCTGCTCCTCATGAGACTTGTTCTCCAGACCCCTCACTAGCTCTGTTGCTCTTCTCTCAACATGCTCCAGCACCTCAACGTCTTTCTTCTAGTGAGGGGCCCAAAACTGAACACAGCACTCGAGGTGGGGCCTCACCAGTGCTGAGTACAGGGGGAGGATCACTGCCCCAGTCCTGCTCACCACACTATTCCTGATACAGGGCAGGATGCTACACCAATTTAAGAATTGAAGTGCTCTTCTTAATTCTTGCATTCCCTAAAGTAAGCACTATAAATTATCAACAAAGTATCCAAATGTCATCAAGATACCTGAATATAAGAGCCATGTTTTTTAAAATAAACAAACTTAAATTCCATGATGCATAATCATATGGTGTTGATATTCAGAAAAAGAGGTTAGAAATGCCAGAACCAACTTTGGATTGGGATCATCTTTGATTCTCCAGAGAAAGAGCTGAAAATAGTAAACACTATCACAAGACCTAGTAGAGCACATTTGCGGGGGCCAGCCCTACAAGTATGAAGGCAAACACGTCAGGATTCAGAGCTACCAGCTAAGTACCTTACAGGACCCTCTGGAGGAGGTAGTCATCATCGACAGTCATCAGGTGCTGCACTGAAAGGTACACCTCTGACAAGCGCAGCGTACAACCCATGTATATTAATGCTGACTAAAATGAGGTTTAGTATTATTTCAGCCTTTTGCAGGAATCCTTTTTCACTCACTAGGAAAAAAACAATTATAACAAGAAAATGGATAAAAATTAACCATTTTGAAGAAAGATTTTAGAAAAACCTTTCAAATGTTTTCTAAACACATTTCATATAATGCAAAAATCAACCAGATTTATTACAAGTAAAAATGATCTAGAAATTCAGCCAGCATGATTAACATNAGAAATCCAGCCAGTATGATCAACATTGAAAATAACAAAATAAAACTTCCACTTCCTTTCACAATTCCTCATTTCTTGTAAGACTTGCTGATAAATTTAACATTTGTACTGTTGTTTTTTTTTTTTGAAGAGGCTGATTTGCAGAACTGGCAATTGAGTTTAACTCAANAGAGCACATTACTCAGGACTGCATCCAGGCGGGTCTTGAAAATCTCCAGAGAAGGGGACTCCACAACCTCCCTGGGCAGCCTGTGCCAGTGCTCTGTCACCCTAACTGTAAAGAAGTTTTTCCGTGTGTTGGAACGGAACTTCCTATGTTCCAACTTATGCCCATTAATAATAACATAATAAATAACACAATAAAACTTCCACTTCCTTTCACAATTCCTCACTTCTTGTAAGACTTGATGATAAATTTAACATTTGTACTGTTTTTTTGAAGAGGCTGATTTGCAGAACTGGCAATTGAGTTTAACTCAAAGTAAATGTCATCAGTTTTGCAAAGGAACCTGCTGAAGAACCCAGGCCTGTGTGGCTCTGAATGGAGAAAAAGGCTCTTCAAGATTTGATAAGCAGCACTTTAGATTAATAATCTCATATCTTATTCAAATTATCCTTAGCAAAGGCAAGGGAAAAAGAGAAAGCTATGTAAAGAGGGAACATCAAAATTTAGGATTTCCTGTCTTTTATGAAGAAGGTTGAAAAGCAGCCAGCTAGAAAGCAGCTTTGCAGAACAAGACCCGTGAGTCCTGATGGACACCAAATGTTGACCACGAGCCAGCAATGTGCCCTTGAGGCAAAGAGAGCTAACAGTATCCTGGGCTGCAGCACTGGCGAGATGTAACTGGCATGCTGGGTCCAGCTCTGGGCTCCCCAGTACAGGAGCAACATGGACTTACTGGAGGAAGTCCAGCGAAGGGCTCCACTGGATTGGAGCATCTGTCATAGAAGGAGAAGTTGGGAGAGCTGGGACTGTCTTGCCTGGAGAAGGCTCATCTTACCTATGTGTCTAGATACCTGACGAAAGCGTGTAAAGAATACCATGCCACACTTTTCTTACTGGTATCTAGTGGCAGGACAAGTAGCAACGGGCACAGATTGAAATACAGGAAATTCCCACTGAACATAAGTGAAAGCTTTTTAGTTGCAAGAGAGATCAGGTTGCCAGAGAGCTTGTGGGGTCTCCATCCATGGAGATATTCAAAAAGAGCCCTGAGCAACCTGCTCCAGCTGACTTTGCTTTGACCAAGAAGTTGGACTTAGGCCATCACTAGAGGCCTTCATTCCAACCTCAGCCACTCTGCCATTTTGTAAATACTCCAAAGGAGATAAAGATTTTCTTAGCTTCCATAAGATTTTATAGAATTCTTCACAGCAACTCATCAGACAAATTCAAGAAGGATTTTCTGTTGCCAAGTACCCTGTTTTTTCCACACGTGCGGGGTCTGAAGTAGCGCTCAGAGTTTCCCTCCTCCATAAATTTCGATGTCCAGAGCTTTACTCATTTCATTTCTACGCGTTATTTCACTAAGCAGACAGACTTTCACAAAGGACAAGTGAAAGAGGCTTAAGACGCTTTATTAAAATTGTATTTCTGCTGCTGTAGGAAATCAGTTTCTTACACAACTAACTTTGATGGAATTTATTGACATGATAAGATCTACACTTGATTTTCACTTGTACTAAAAAAACCCCAAAACACAGAGCCAAGACATGAAGCATAAAAATACAGACAGAGAAAACAATGAGATAGTTGAGGAAGT
>VUYV01000373.1:678628-710213 GCA_008711295.1 Anarhynchus alexandrinus | reverse complement strand
TTTTTTTTTTTATGACCCCCCCCTTGTTACACTGATACTAGAGATCAGCCATGGCTTCATATTTGACAAAGCAATTCCCTTCCATTTCATTCATCTCTGGTCTTTTGAAACTTACCACTTTATTCTACATAGCTTTAAATTACATTGTTTTCTGTTCTTGACCTTGAGCTGCCATTCCACTTAACGATGAACAGGAAAGAATAAAGAAGGTCACCACGGGATTTTTGGCAGAGCACAGAAAGGGGAAAAAAAAAGTGATTTTTTAAGAGTCCTTCGCATGAGTCAGAATTTCATCTTAAGGAACATAATTGCACCATTGCTCAATTGTGGCTTGGGGTCTTATTAGCAGAGGAAAAAAAAAATGTGCTTCTTCACTAGTCAGCGCTCCTCCAGACTGCAGCAGCCGTGCCAACGTCTCGGGGATACATCTGCAGAAAGGAACATTAATTCCACGGTGCCTGTTTGTTATTAACACCCTGCTCTGATTGTGTACTGTGCTGGATGCAGTAAAGCTGCATTTATGCCTCCGTGGCCGGGGCAGAGGTGGAAAGCAGGAGAGGGAAACGGGGGACAGACATGCTGGAGAAAATTCACTGGAGCAAGCGGAACCAGGCCACTGCTTAAACATGGCAGTTCTCAGTATTTAACACATACCAAAGTTGCTGATTCGAACAAAACCCTCTTGAAGGATTACATTTGCTCCCACTTCCTTCTCCAATATGGCCCTGGAAGAGCAAAATGTGAAAGCCAATGGTCCAACACTGCAAATGCTCTGGTGAGATCCCACCTGGAGCCCCAGCTCTGGAGCCCCCAACGTAAGAAGGACATGGACCTGTTGGAGCGAGTCCAGAGGAGGCCATGAAGATGATCAGAGGGCTGGAGCACCTCTGCTGTGAGGACAGGCTGAGAGACTTGGGGTTGTTCAGCCTGGAGAAGAGAAGGCTCTGGAGAGACCTTATTGCAGCTTTCCAGTATCTGAAGGGTGCCTACAAGAAGGCTGGAAAGGGACTTTTTACAAGGGCATGTAGTGATAGGACAAGAGGGAATGGCTTCAGATTGGAAGGGTGGAGATATAGGTGAGATATGAGGAAGAAATTCTTTCCTGTGAGGGTGGTGAGCTCCTGGCGCAGGTTGCCCAGAGAAGCTGTGGCTGCCCCATCCCTGGAGGTGTTCAAGGCCAGGTTGGACAGGGCTTGGAGCAACCTGGGCTGGTGGGAGGTGTCCCTGCCCATGGAATGGGGTGGAACAGGGTGATCTTCAAGGTTCCTTCCAACCTAAACCATTCTATGATTCTTTGATCTCTTATTTACTCTTCTATGGTTTAAAATGTTTGCTAAGCAAATTTGGGTCACTGCAGTGATGCCTTATCGTGGCCTCAAACACTGTGCGCCCACATTATTGCATGTGGGTAAGATATTTCCCATAGGTCCTGAGCAGAGACCCAGTGTGCTGGGAGCAGCACTACATGCACAAAAGTGGTCTTGGATTGGTTTTCTTGGAGTGCCTTTTTTGCCCTCTTTCTGAGCTCTCCCTTTCCCAAATTACAATTTTGTCCAACTCAGAACATATCATGACATCACCTTGGGTTAAAACCAGCAGATCTTTTTGGTGTGAAGAGAAGAAATAATAAATGAAAGAAAANAAAAAAAAAAAAAAAACAACAAACCAACTAGCAATTCTTGAGAAAAACAATTATTATTTGAGCATTTCCAAAATGAAATGTTTTGACTGAGGGACTAGAGACAGGAAGAAACTTGCACGGTGTTTGCAGAAACAAAACCCAAACTGCCTTATCTATACCTTAAATCATCAGGACACGCGGCAAAGAGGCAACGGCACTGCCACGGCGCAGTGTGCTGATGTCAGCTTGTTCATCTTTCGAGGCACAGCAGAGGGTCTACCAGAGGTGGAAGTTCATGCTGCAGAGGACCTACCCCAGGACGTGCTCGAACTCTTCAGCTCTCAAATGAGTTGAACTTTCTCTCTCTGTCCCAGTGGATATTTAAACATGACACAAAGTGTAATAGGTTTTATAAGGGAGAACCCATGCTCAGCAGATAAGATGTGTTCCTTGGTAGCAAAATAACAGGAATTTAGATCAGGCAAACGGGTTTTCCACAGCCAAAGCAAATATTTCAAACACCCAGCAATAAGAGGCTTCATGCTGGCAATCTCTCTTTTGCCTGGTTAGGGTTGGACACCCGGAGCTCAATCCAGCAGCTTATCCATCAGGATTTGGGGCCATTTCAGGAGCTGGGGAGCTGTAGCTGCTGTTCCAGGAGGTCACCGCAGTCTCCCATAGGTCCCATCTCTCATCAGCCTGCCCTGTGTCAACCTCTCAGATACCCCAAGAGCCCAAGATGTTTGGCGTGAGTAACCACACTGAACCTCAATATGGTGAGTGGAGTCCAAGGTGTGGTACAGTTGTCTAAATGCAGCTGTAGAGGGCCACCTGGAGCACCAAGGGGTATTTGAGATATCCACACAAGCTGTATGGACCCATGCTCCTGTCTAGAGGCAGTGGAAGAGCCTGGAATATCCCAGGGCACCTCAAGTAGGCACCTGGGTTCAAACAACTGAGCTGATCTACACCACATTGGCTGAGCAGCTCTTCTGTGGTCTCTTCAAAAATCTTCTGCAACCTTAGCCCCATGGCTATACTACCAATTACATGAAGGAACTCCGTTAGGCCACAGCAAAGATATTGGTCCATGGAAGCATCCTTATTTTTTAAATTTGAGTTTTCTGAAAACCAGAACAAAACCAGCAGAATTAAAATGATCTCCTCAGCTAGCACACAACAGAATTGGGATATTTGGCTTGTAAAGGTATTCCTTGCCCCACAGAAAAAGCAATCTACATAAAGAAGGTAGAACCAGTAAGCCCCTTTTATAAATGGGGAGGGGAAAAGGAGGTTTTGTCTCTGTGTGTGTGTATCTGCGAGATCTGGAATGAGACGGTGTTAACAGTAAGTGATATGAGTAGTCTAATATCCAGCAAAAAAAAAATAATCTGTAGCAGAGCAAAATTTCCTAATCACCATATTCCCACTCCAGCATTTTAATCATAAGGCCATCTTTCTCTTTATTCTTGTCTAATTCTGACAGATTTATCCCAGTGTATATTTAGTAACTGGAGTAAATCCCACTTGAACAGAAGTGAGAAAGCTTTTTGGTAATTCCTGTGACTATAAGCCTTCTCCTAGGGGAAAACTTTCTGTTCTGAAGTGAAGGAGCTAACATGGTTTTATTTATGTCATCTTTGTTAGCAGGACCCTCATTATTCTGTAGCACTCTATGTTAATATGAGTGATCGATTTTAGACCTTATACATGGCAGCTCTCCTTTCCCCTCCCCCTGTATAAACAGCTCCATTTCCAGACGTGCAAGGATGCCAAGTTCCCTCCCTTCTGTAGACAGCTGGACTTGCCAATTTTTGCTGTCATTGCGCTTTCTGGTCCCAAAGGTCATGATTTTCAAACAGGGGCGGGAGAGCAGATTTGGATGCTGGAGGAGCCAATCCACCTCGTCACTCTGGCTTGCAGTCAACCAGATGGAATATTTCTGGAGGTGTAGAAGTGCCCGGGTCATCCCCCCTGCCAATTCTTACCCATCACTGAGACTTTATGAAGTCCAGTCTGTAGAAAGAGGGATGGGCAACCTTCCTCAGTGAGTTAAGGTTGTGTTGAAGCATCACTTCAGGCAGTATGGTTCACCTCTTGGTCCACCTCTGCCTTAGAGACTGATTTCATCAGATTCCCTGATGGGGTAGAGAAGGTGAGGGAGCGCATCTCTGTGCTCCCCTGAAATGGGAGATGGAGGCCAGCTGGATCTCTGAGGGCACCTCCAATGGCTCTAACACACCTATGCTTTCCCAGATGAATTGTACCAGGGATGTCTACCTTGTCCGGGCTGGGAACTGAGACACCCAGCACTCACTGGTACCTGCATGGAGGCATCTACATTTACATATTGTCTTCTGTGAGCTGGCTCCCAGCCCCCCTAACACCATCTCATTTAGAGGCTGAGTCTTCTTCTGTACCCAACATGCCTTTTTTCCTCAAAGGGTGTCTTTAGGGGTGGCACCATTTTAAAAGTAATGCAGGAGACACTGGGATTCACAGGGTGTTTCTCTCCACTTACAGAATCCTTCACAGGAACCTCTTCACACCAGGGTAGAACAAACCAACATATTTAACACAGGACAGGGACAGCGCTGCCCTCAGACAAGGAATGACACAGGCTGACATTTTGAGTAGGCAAAGGCATTATGGGTAATGCAGGCTGCTGCTGGGGACAGACCCTTGGACCTTCAAGCCCAGCTGTGTAAGCCGTGACTACAAGGACCTTTGCAGATTGTTGGAGCACATGTCCATCTCTCTGTAGCGAAGTCCACTCGCTCCTTTGCATCCTTGGCCTTCAGCCCAGCACTTGGGCCCAGGGCTGGCTTCCAGCTCATTTGTTTTCCATGTCTTGGTATTTGTCAGTTGGGTCAGGGACCAATCTGTTCTTGATGCTCAAAATTCCCATGGCATCTCCTACCAAAGAAGCCTACAGATCTGTGACTCTTCAGTTTCAGCATTGAATAAGAACATGGGCGGTCAGGCTCCCAGGGTTGGTGTCTCTAAAAGACATGGAAAACCTCACCTTGCTGCCACGAATAACAGACGTCCATCGGGAAACTAATGCCTACCGCCCTGCACTTGAAGTGCAGGCTGGAGAGCAGAGCGCTGTGACCTCTGCTGCTCCCGGGAGGAAATGGAGAGGAAGAAAAGAGGAGGGAGGAGTGTTTGGTTCTTTTCCTTATCTCTCTCTTCTCCCTCTTTCTCTTATCTCCAGGCTCTGTTTGTTTTTCCCAGGTGCGTGCAGGTAGCTCCTCCAGTTTGTCATTTTTCCTACTAGGCTCTTCAGACGTGAATGGAAAATGTAAGCACTCTGATGAACTCACTGGCAAAAAGGAAGCAACAAGAGGAGCTTATCTCAATTTTGCAAAAGCTTTTACAACAGTCCTCATTATATTTTGTGTGATGTGTGATTAATTGAGGACTTCATCCGGCTCTCAGAGATGCTTTTCCTTTGGTTTTAGAGGTCCAGAAGGAGGTCTTAGCCACCCACCTGGGTCAGTACCCGGGCCATGACCAGGGCAGTGGCAAGGCAAGGGCAAGTTTTGGCTTTTTGTTCAAGTTCAAAATGTTGGGGGTGACAAACCCCCATGATCATAGCAAGCAGATCATCATCAAAGTTGTTTGAAGGGGCAAATCTGCACTGAAGAAGTCCCTGCAATTAGGAAAAATATTCTAGACAATCCATTGCAAGTCCATTGTGTGGATGCTCTTAACTCTTCTTTAATATTTTTGCTTAATTTGGTCACTTCTACCAATTTCCACAAAGTTTCAACTGGGACGGTCACCATTCAATTGATTTGACCCTGATTTTGTCAGCAATCTCTTTAGTCCAGATAAAACTTCTACTTGATGAACTCCAAAGCTCCAGAAGAAATGACAGTGAAATTTAAAGATGAGTTCTTCTCCCTTCTACCCTGTCATTCTTTCCTCACAGTGTTTCCACTATTTTTATGTATTTATTTGTTTTTAGTTACTGAACTCTCACCAGTCCTTGGAGAAGATCACTCTGAGCTGCACTGGCTAACCTGGGCACTGGTTCACCTAATAAAAAGCAGGGTGTTCATACCGAGGGAGCCAATGGATCCCTTCTCCTTCTTGAGATGTGAATCTGGGAATTTGAAACGCTGTCCCATGGAGGATCAAATATGCAGACTGGAAGAGAAAATCCTGAGTGGATGCAGTAGGGTGTCTTTCAGGGCAGAGTGGGGAGAGCACTCCTCCAGCCCACCCTGTACCTTTTATTGTGCTACATATTTCATGGCTATGGCCAGGAGGGGCTATGACAGGGCTGAGAGCAGCTACAGAGAGAAGAACTACCCCCAGGAAAAGGGCAAGGAGTTGAAGGAAGCCTAACACCCCTGGAAGAGAAGCCTTCATCTAGCTTTTCAGGGTCATTGGGCAAGCTGCATGCTGTTCTGACTGCTTCACTCCAAGTTCCCCTCTCCCTTCTCTTTCATAGAACCAAAGAATGGTTTAGGTTGGAAGGGACCTTGAAGATCATGGGTGGAGACAACTCCTACTAGACCAGGTTGCTCAAAGCCCCATCCAGCCTGGCCTTGAACACCTCCAGGGATGGAGCTTCCACAGCTTCTCTGGGCAACCTGGGCTTTCATCTGCCTTTGATTCTGATCCTGAATCCAGATCTGGAATCCAGTTCCCGTCCGTCACTGAGTCCAGCCTGGGACTTCCCCAGTGCCAGCCGGTGACGTGATTGTCATCCTGGGAGCTTGATACAGTTTTGTATGTACCTCATTAATTTCTTTTTATTTTATTGTTAATATTTCATTAAAGTAGTTTAGTTCCTTCTAAACTCATAAGACTTTTTTTCCCTCCTCTGCCTTTGAAGAGGGGTAGGGGGGGGTATGTGTTGCTCACCCGATGACCAGTATGGCCTGAACCACAGCACCCGGCTTTTCTGGTTGGCTGGGTTTTCTATGGCCTTAGTCTCCTCTTGAAATCTCATTGCTTGAGATCCGATGGGCTTTTCTCAGGGGAAGATTCTCGACCAGCCAACGAGCCGTTGCTGTACTGCAGGATACCAGCCTGGCTGAAGGAGCTAAAGCACTGCCTGTTTCAAGGGCAATGTTTTCCTCCTCTTCTACACACAACCTGCCAAGGAACATCTTCTCATGGAATGCACTTCATCGGCAAAATTAGAAGAGAAATAAACAGATAGCTTGAGTCGAGGAGGATAAGCAGCAGAGTTTGGGCAGCATTAGCTCTGCAGGGTGAAGCCTGCTGAAGACCTGGGCAGTAGGAAGTGTGAGATAAGGCAGCCTTGATAGAGACAAACCCTATCATGGGGTCAATCAAGGCCAGTCCAAGGTAGTGAAGAACAGGAGGCTGTGTTAGAAGGACAGGAGGACTGGGCAGGGTGAAGAAAGAACCAGAAACAAGAAGGAGGATGGCTGGAGCAGTGAAATGCTGCAGCTTACATCCAGGCACCTTTGTGATAGGAAAGTTCAGAAAAAGACAGGGTAGTTCATCTATTCCTTCCCGTATTACACAGCCTACAGCCATTCTCTCATGTCCTTTTGAAAAGCCTTTTGAGACTGGACCCATTTATGCTGCTCTTTAGTGTTGTGGGGACTGTCATTGAGGGCACTGTCTACGGGTTTCTTTGGATCATAAACAGCTCTGTTTCTTTTGAATTTGTCTGAAAAAGGATAGTCTCTTTACTTTTACTGTAAAAGCATGGATTACTGCTATATTAGCAAATTATGGGGGCAATGGGTCATCCGGCTCTAAGACCTATGATATCTCATCCTTTTCATCCACATCCCAAACAGGAGAGCCACATCCATATGGTCTGTTAGGAACAACTCCTGGCTCAACATGACATGTCTTTGGGAGAGTGCTCATTGGCGTGGGCAGACGAGAGGGACTTAGAGAGGGACTCTGTGTGGGATCTGAAACACAACGGGAATGTGTCCTGCCCCAGGTTGGAGAGGAAGGGACTGAACAAGGATGCTGAGCTGCAGACCTTGAATTTGAGACTGAGTGGGATCCTCCTTTCTCTCCTCTAACAAAACAGTGGCAAGATTGTCTTAAACACTCCTAAGATCTTCTTTAATAACAAGTTTGAGGTTTTCTTGGTTGCTATCTGGTTTTGGAGCTTTAAGTTCATGCTTTCAGGTGTTTCCCATGACCATCAGGACTAGGGCACCTTTCGTTTTTTCAACAGGAGCTGGGATTGCCACATCATCGCGTCATTTCACACAATAATACCAACCCTACATCACTGAGAGCTTCCAACCCTTTAAGGCCCAGCCCATCCTGGAGGCAGTGCATTAAACTGAGAGACACACAAGGTGTTATCCTGGTCACTCTTTGAGGACAGGGACCAAGTTCAGGTGTTGTCTGGACTCCGACCCTCTTTGGGACCCAGGAAGGTGCATATTCAGAGAACAGGAGGAAAAATCAGCCAATTCCCAGCTTCTCCAGTGCCAAGGAGTTTGGCACTAAGCAGCTTTTTGCTGCGTGGTGTCTGGTAGTGCTGGGTCTTATTTTCAACAAGCCCTGTTAAAGGATTACAAGAGCCTAGTTAAAATAATGCCCTTCGAGCTTATTCATTACTGGAAAGAAAACAAGAATAAACAGAAAGGGTTCTATCATCCACAGTGTTATTGCTTGTAGTGCTTTGAAAGAGCAAAACTGGCAAGTATTAGAGAAATATATAAACACACACACTTGTCTACAAATATAAAGTAAGTTTTGTTTCATTTCTGATTTATAGCTCTCAAAAAAAATATAATCAACTGCTCCCCCCCCACTTAATCTAATTACTCCTGATATTTTGCCATTGCATTAAAAGTTTTACCTCTAAGAAATAATCAATTAAAAAAGAAAAGGAAAGGAAGAAATTCCAAAAGGGAGTTGCTATATTTACCCTTTTAATAGACTTTATTAAACCTGCGTTGTAAAGCCAAGAAGTTTCACATCAGCCGGAACAACAACAACAAAAAGTTAAATCGTAAATACTGTTTGCCACAAGTGGTCACGTTTTCCAAATAAAACAGCCTTGCATGGAAGGCTGGATGGCTCAATGGAGAACTAATGGGGTAGGGAGCCTTTTCCCTTAGGGCTGCCAAGATGAACCTTGTCCAAACTGGGACAACAGCAAACATGAAAGGTCCCAGTTCTGCTGCTCACAGGCCTCAGACCCTGCTGAAGTCTCCTGTGCTTTTCAGCAGATAAGACACACTCTATACCTTCTGCAGACGGAGCAACTGAGGACCTCAAGTGAATGGGAACTGAGCAGGGTTCTCCAAGAAGAGGACTCTGGACACCCTGAGAACTTCAGCTTTGGTTCATTGCCACATCCTTTCATCTCCAGAGCAGGGATAGCATCATGCCAGGTCACGCATCTGGTGCACATCAGCAGTGATGCATCTTGTGCACCGGGTCATTTAACAGGGAAAGGTCCTCGTGGTGCCATGTGATGAGGGCAGGAGCGGTGATGGGTTTGGTGGAAGTGCCATGCTCAGCTACAATCAGGTGAGCTCCTTCGAGGGAGGACCCTGCTAGATGATTTATCAGCAGCAGATGTAGTTCCATGGCATTTCACTTACCAGGTTGGTTGCTGGAATAGGTTTCCCTCCCTAAATCCATGTCTGACCAGAGGAATGGCCACACTGGGCCAGCCCAAAGACCCATCTTGCCTAGGACATCAGCTGATTCCTTATAGGGAGGAATGTAACAACAGGGCAAGTATGAGGTGCTTTTCTCCCAGATAATGCCTCAGCTTCCACTAATTCATGGCCAGAGGTAGCATCCTTGTTTAAAAGCCATAGATAAACCTGCTTTTTGAATCGTGCTGGCTATAGGCACCCAGAGATTCTTGTGGCAAGGAGTTTCAAAGTTTGTTCAAATACTGGACATGCCACATGCTGATTTAATTTGATCACCTCTGGTTCTTGCACTGGAGGAAACCAATAACAGTCAATACCCTTTCGCTTTTTCTTTTCCCCTAACAATTTTATAGCCCTCTATCATCTCCCAACAACCCACGCTGAATAGTTCTATTCTTTTTAATGGTTCCTCACAAGCACCACTTTCCTTCCTTGTGGTCCCTTGCGTTGCCTTTAACCAAAAGTATATTTTAATCTAGTTTATTGAGGTTTTCAGATCTCGTTTAGCTTTATGACCCTCAATGAGCAGAAATGCTTGGCAGAAGTGTACTGGTCGGAGGCAGACAGGGAAGGAGATGTTTTCTTCGGCCCAGTGGCCTGTTCCAATGCGTCTGCATCACACAGTCACACCTGCACTGGCATCTATTCCCACCAATTTCAGCAGCCTACGTTAATCAGATTAACAGAACAGGCAGAAAGGCTCACCCTTTAATTAAATTATGGATTTTATATTATGATCAGGTCCATTGTTTTCTTTGCTGTACACAAGCCCGAATCCCCTGGAGATGGGAGTTCTGCCATGACAATCCCAGCCAGGCTCCAAGGTCTGCGCTCTGGCCCCGAGGCCATGGTATAAAAAGTTCCACATTTGTACTATTAAGCTCTTTTACCTCCAGAAGAGGGTAGCCACATCTTGATTGCCTTTGGGTTCAGTCCCTGCAAAATCCAAATTCCCAGAGTGTCCAGGAATGGTTTGGGAAGCTGATGCTTCACCAAGACTAAAACTGTGCCACGGATTGTGCTAACAGTTTATTAGTATTTATTCAGGGTTGAGTGTCTGGGAACATTCCTTGGCACAATCAATTTACTAAAAGTGGTGCAACCATCCAGCCTTGAGGCTGAAGCCAGAAAAGATCAGGCTCCTCTTCAGATCCGTCAAGTTTCATTTCATGAGTATGAAAGGCACAACTGTTCTCTCCTCAAGCTGCCCCACAGCTACATCAGTGAGCCTTTGGCGATGGGGCAGAAGCCTGGCTATGCCCCAAATGGTTAATATTTGAGATTTAATCCGGTATAATCTCAGGTGCAGCCAGCCAGAGGAGACTTTAATCTGCTCATCACCTATAACTCATTACCTTCTCCAGCTTTGTGGCTGCAGAGTGGATCTCTGGCCATGTGGAGGTTAGCTTCCAACTTTGAATGCTATGTTTACATATTAAATTTCCTCCATACCTGAGAAGTTCCACTCATTTTCATTCTTGTTGCATATCTTCCTAAATTCCCGAGGCCACTCTTTCTGTCTTCTCCTGCCAGAATATGCCAAATCAGAGTCCCTTGTCTGAAGAAAATGCAATGAGGTGCAAGACCTCTATTCTTCTATCCTTTTGCCCAACATGGGGCAGAGGGAGGAAGACGTAGGACATAGCATGGGAAACACTGGAGGCACATCGTCACCAAGAGCGGAGTTGACCAGGCATGTGTGTACCACATCTGAAACAGCTGCCCAATCCTTTTTATTGTTCTGAATAGAAGAAAGCAGCCCTTTTGCCATGCAGTTGCAGAGCTCTTAAATTTATAATCAACAGTATATTGTTTACCAAAAGACCTTCCGATTGCTTGCAGCTAAAGGAGAAAAAAATCTGGAAGCCAAGCAAACGATTGTATAAGGGAAGGACAATATTTCTGATAAGAGAGTCTTTGGCTTAGTGTCAAATTCCTGCTTGGCACGTTCAACAGGCATCCAAAGTCAATCCCTCCACAAGTAGGACTGAAAAATGAGCAAGCTCCTGAGATCCTGAACTGCAAAGATGTCGAGGTGCCTCTGTCCAGTAATCTTGATTTAGCAACTTCACCAGCTAGTGGAAATATGGGTTTCTCCAAGGATCGGGCTTAATCCAAACCCTTCTGCAGCCATTTGAAAGGGGACCCGTATTTCTGTCGGATTTTTTGCATCAACTTCCTTAGAATGAAAAGGTGGGAAGGATGCTCCTGAGGCCAGGGCTCTATCTATAAAAACTCTTGAAGTTTAACCCTGTCAAAAATAAAAATAATAAAAATAAAACAAATAAAAAGTAAAAGCAAAAATAGCATAGAAGCAGAAGGAAAATTTTATTGATATTTGGCAGAGGAAAAAGAGAATAGAAAGTGGAAAATGCTAATAAATGGTTTCATTTCAGTGGACATGTGGGTGGTGTGGAGTGGATGGTTCTGCAGTCTTTTTCAGACAGCAGAATTTATATTCAAGTTTTCTTCTTTATCTTTGTTCCAACAAAGCATTTCTAAGCATGTGCGTAACTTTGCGAGCGCATCGGCATTCTCGTAGAAATCAGTGGTACCACATGTTCCAAGATAAGCAAGTGTTTAAGCACTTCAAACATTCAGGATTCAAAACAGATCAGGGACAACAAAGCAAGCATGCGATAAACACAACTGCTCCCTCCTAAAAAGAAGTTTTGAAATATTTTATGTTTCTTTTTGTTCTTTTCTGAGAAAATCCCAACTCGTGGAGTCTGGCGATTTGGGGAAAACCTCAGATCTCATTGAGAGCCAGAAGCATATTCCCAGCTCGTGTAATTGCCAAGCGAGTCTCAAAAAGGCTACCATCAAAGTCCAAAGTCTTGACTTTTTGTTGATGAAAATGCTAATGGTTTTACAATCTTGTGACTTTTTAACCGTGAGGGGTAAATCAGTGTAACTGCAGAACAGAGAAAACTGCAGCTTTGCTGCAGCAGAGCACAGTGCGTTTCTTCTCATTCAGGCAAGGAAGGAACGGGAGAGACGGGGGAGAGAGCAGGACCTCCAGGTTTTAGCAGTACGGATCTCTCAGGCTCAGACATTTGGTCTAATGGCTAAATCATGTTGGTCATCGTCATAGGATTTAGGCTTAAAATATTTTTAGGGAAACGTACCAATCATTTAGGATAAATGTAAAAGAATATCTATTAAGTTTCTTTACAGAATAAAGTATGGAATTATCAGAGCCTACTTGTAAAGCTAGAAGTTTGGCTACAGCAATAGTAAGGTTTGTTTGGGTCAAGTTATAAGTGGAGGTGCGTATTCACAAATGCCAAGGAGACAGAGAAAAACCCCACACTGATCATATGGTCTTGAGAAAAAAAAAATCTACACGAGAGAACATTTTTGCTATCTAGAAAGAGATTTTGAACTGTGAGAACAGAACCTTTTGCTGCTGCGTTCTGCGGCCGCTGTAAATTCACAGATCTCATCCGTGCGATACCTGATGCTTATTTCTCAAAATCCTAAATATTGGCTAATTTCTCAGCATGAAAAATGCCAATGTTGGCACTGCCAGTGGGTTCTACTGTCCAAAAAGGGAAACTGTGGCCTATTCTTCAAGGAGGAAATAATGGTGCAGCTCACGGAATGTGAAAGCATCCAAGACTTTATGAAAGAGGATTTAAAACTACGAGACAAAGAGCCTAAAGCTTTGCAGAAAGAAAAACAATTACAGCATGAGCCAGCTAGGAAGAACCAAGAAAAAAAGTACATATTTAGCCTGAAATTTGGGGGAGCTTGAAAATAATAAATACTTAACAAAAGCATTTCTGTTAATATCTGGGAATATTCAGAAAACTGGCTACCTAAAGAAGAAATTTTGTTTCCCCCTTGAACAAAAAATAAAGCTTGCCAAGACTGACCAGCTGTGTCTAGTGTGCTTATGCAAAAGCATTCACCCGGTTTGGGAAAGAGACATATATATATGAACTGAAAAAGGTTGGATGGAGAAGTTGCAGTCAAAAGTTTGGAGGAACAAGGGTTAACTCAATCTTCTTCTTTGGGCTGGAGCATAGAAGTGAATATTGAGGGAATATAGGCTACTCAATGTTTAATAGACGTGTGAAAGGGCAGGTAAGCATTGATATTGACTTCAATCTGGCAAAGTTTGGAATAGGCAGAGAACTCACGGAGTCACAAAACTGAACCTCTGGATTTATCGCTAATGGAGATGGTCACTGGGGAATGTGTACAACTCCAGAAGTGGGAAAAACTGAGTCTGAAAGTTAGATGGTTGCAAT
The DNA here is from genome assembly GCA_008711295.1 of Anarhynchus alexandrinus. NCBI lineage: Eukaryota > Metazoa > Chordata > Aves > Charadriiformes > Charadriidae > Anarhynchus > Anarhynchus alexandrinus. The sequence continues at coordinate 696,702 of VUYV01000373.1, read as the reverse complement.
ACGAGATAGCCCAGTGAGGTGGTGAGCTCATAATCAGTCTGGATTTGCAGATGGCTAATAACCTTGTGATCGGTGCCCAGAAAAGCTGTGGAAATTCCTTTCAGAGATGTGGTCCATTTGAAGCCGATGATTTGTAGGCGATCTCTTCGCAGTACCTAAGGGCTCTTGCTGCCAGAAGGAGAAACTGTTACACCAGGCATGTTCAGGGATGGTTGTCCAGGAGAGCTGGGAAATGCCAGAAGACCTCAGATTTTGGATTTTTAACTGTTAAAATCCTTGGTGGCTGGAGACCAGTGAAAAATCCTGTCTCCTGTTTTATCCATATGACCAGTGGACGGCACTGGTCATGTTAGCACATCTTTAGCCGCTCCTGATAAGTGAACCAAGGCGAGCTACATAAATGAACCCAATTAATTTGGATTGAAATGAGGTAGGAAATGATTGTACAAGTATCTAAACCCGCATTTTCAAGAACAAAAATATATTTCAGCCATGATAACTGAGGGAGGTAGACTGTGAAGTGTCCACGAACAATTCCTGGCTCAGAGTAGCTATAGCCTCTTCATACCACCTAAGTTTTCTTCCCCGAGTTGTTTAATTTATATTAGGTACATACTAATTTAATATCAGGTAAAATGAATCAAGTCCTAAATAATTTTCACAGTCCTTCATCTTCTGGAGAGTATGAGTAGCCCCAATTTGCGGTGAGGGACACAGAGGCACAGAGAAAGGACAGCTCATACAGTAAGCCACCGTTAGGACCTGCCAGGGGACTCGTTGCACGTAGAGGTCAGCCCAGCCTTGGGTTTCATACCTGGATCACCACAGGTCAGAGCAGTATTTTGCTACCATATGAACACTCCGTCTTCTGTCCTCTCTGAAACACTCAGACGTATACAGAAAGGAAAGAAAATAGCTGTGGACTAGCTCAGGGATTTTAGATATGAAACTCCAGGCTCTGCTCTGAGAGGCGTAAATCCTTGGAAACCCATGCAGTCCCTCAAGCTCCGTACCCAGGCTATTTGGACCAGAAGATGACTTTTCAGCCTTCACGTCACTGCCTGTAATTCCCCCATGAAAATGGGTAGTTTCACCCGTTTCAGGAGGCTCAGGTCGCTCAGGTCCTGGAGCGAGGGTCCCCCTCCTCTTCTCTTGATGTCACGAAGAGATTAAAGCAATGCTGCTGGCTGAATACACCCGCATCACCGCTGCCTGTAATGGGGAGATTTACAGCTCTCATTACATACCAGAGGAGTTAAAGGCCATGCACCTCATCAGGACCTGTTCCCGGTTTATAGCTGCCGCCCACCAGCCCCACTAATGATCCCAGATAATCACTCCTTGAATGTTCCCAGTCACCTTGACTTACTGCTCTCTCCCCGTGAGTCACGCTATGAGTCTACGATATGGTATGCAGGGAAAAAAAAAAAGCTTTCTTGCATCTGGCTTTAATTACCTTCATTTTTAATTAAGTTTTGTGGTTTTAATATCAATAACCCGGGCTTGGAAAGACTTGCTTTGCTTGGATGTTCGTTCTCCATACAGGCAAATATTGCTGGTCACTTATGCCGTCCCATCCCCTGTAACCTCGGGGGATCTTTGCCAAATGCTACTGGAATTCAGAGTTTCTGAACAGTATTGATCATAAAGACTGGACTGGCCAGTTCAGGATCCTCTGATTCACTTTGAGGCAACTGCAAAATCCTCTCTGTCTCTCTGACTTTTATTTCAGTGGGTGATAATTCCTCCTGTGGCCAAAAACACCAATTGAAGCTGATGGTCTTCTCAATGGATTTGAGAGCTGAAGGGGACAGCTTTGAGTAAGGAGCGAGCTCCCTTGGCCCAGGACCACATTTTGGCCTGTATGTGTATCCTTACACACCACTAGCACCTTGACCCATGGCAAAGACATCCAATAAATAAAAAGATGGGAAAATTAAAACCTGATGAAAGGAAATGCTTTTCCAGACACTATGGAAGTAGACCATGGAGAGCACTAACACAGGAATGTAACAAGATTCAAGGACTGGACTGGCTATCAAAAACAGGCACTCCATCACTAAATATGAATGGATTAAAAGCTTTTATTAAACCTCAAGTTTGAGGCACTTTTTATCTATGAGAGACCTGGGACAAGCCTTAGCAGGTCAAAGATTTTTCCAAAGTCTCCTCTGCAAGAGCTGGCGCTGCTCACAGTACAAGAGGGAGTGCATGCCAGGACCAGACTCTTATGTCCTTACATAGTTTGTTTTCAAGAGGGACAATGAAACACAGTAGACATGTCAAAGCTGCGCTCTTAAAGTCATTGAAGTGTAAAGAATCGTCTAAGCTACGACCGAGAATTTACATCGCACTTGGAAAGTTACTGTTCGTTATGTTGGAGTGTGAAAATCTGGGGGTTCTGCAAGCTCAGGGGACACTTTAATTTTCAGATGTCCTTCTAACACTTGGTAGTGTTAGGTTAACAGTTGGAGTTGATGATCTTAAGGGTCTTTTTTGACCTAAATGCGTCTACGATTCTGGTGGCCAGGCCTGTAAAGTCAGATCTGCAGAGATACTGCATCTCTCCTAAAAATCCCTGCTTAGATTTGCATCCTACATGTTTCAAGGCCATGAATGCACCAATGGACCTTAATGACCCTGACCATCTGCATACCATCCACCCATTAGCCCAGGAGCTGGATATAAACACGAGCTTCTGGTCAGCCTGATCTGGGGTGGATGTCCCAAAAGCGGCTGGTAAGGGCAATTAGTAGCCATTGGTGTCGCCCTGATGACATGCACACAAACCCAACAGCATTCCCCAGCTGTATCCCATCTCAGGTCGTCCTGGTGACTGGTACATCTTAGAAGCAAGAGAAAACATCATGGGATATGCGGTCCCAGTTGGCCAGATTCATCTGGGTGTCCCTGAGGCTGAAGCAGAACTCAGTATTTTGGGAGGTGCTAAATGTTAACGCTGCTGACACCAAACTATGAGAAGGTGCTTCAACATGAATATGCTGAGAGAAACACATGGTATCTTTTAATTAGCAGATTACTTGTTGGTGCTGTACCCTTAAGCTCCAATCAAGATGGTTTTCTGACCACCTGAAACCCTCTACAAATTCCTGGGAGGGTGGAAGTGCCCTGTGTTACCTGGAGAAGAGAATTGGTGGCTCAGAGTACCAGTGAATAAATAAACAACATGGGCATATCACTGTACTAGTGCAGCACTCCATCCAAGCGAAAGATCAGCTCACCTATTAACTATACTATTATATTATTTCAAGGACCTGTGTTTACACCTTGGTGCAACTCTGGGTGATGTAGATGCAATTAGTGCAAAGCTTTCTCAACAGTTGCAGGCAATAAAGTGTCAACATGCTAAAAGGACTGATCATTTTAATGGAAACACCTGCAACTCTGGGATTACACCAACGCTGAGCACCAGGAAAAGGGCTGAAATATGATGGAAGAAGCAGCAAGGAGAAGCTGGAGGATGATACAGAGTTGAATGTGTTGAGAAAACCTCGCTGAACTTAAAAATAAGTATGAGGGAGCATATAAAATTAGCCAGAGTAAGCCCGCAATCCTTTTGGGGCTTAAACAGCCAGCAAGCAGAAAGCATCTTGAAGAAAGCATCTCAAGAAAAATCATTGAAAATGTTTAGCAGCCAACGCCGCGACTTTGCTGCCCAAAATGCCCGGGGGAAATTCCAGGGCACAATGGCTGGTTTCAGGTTCCCTGAGCGGCTGCATTTCGGCTTCCCAGAAGAGGTCAGTCTTTCCCAAGGATTTGTGGTAGGTTGCCCAACTCTTCCAAAGGAAAGCACTGCACGGAACAATGCCTGGGTGGGTAAAAATCGGGAATAGCAAGGACCTGCCCGGACCCCAGCTGCAGCCTCAGGTGAAAGCGAGCTCATTGCAAGTGTGAACTCACCTGGGTAATTTGACAAACAATTGACCTAATGTTCCCAGGATGTGGGAATTAGCACTGCCTTGGAGCGAGCTGGGGGACGAGATGGGAACAACATGCTCAGAAAAATGCTCAAAATTCAGACTTTCTTTCGGCAAAATCTACTCTCATGTGCATGCACGGTGAAAATCCTCTCCCCTCCTTTAATGCTTTGGCCTAAACCTGGAAGATTATTACTCTAACAGCAAAGATGGGTCTTAAGAAAATATAATGAAGCCGCGCTCCTGACTCAGCAGTTGTGCAGTTACTAAATCTGAATTATGTGTGGAACCTAGGGAAAAGTCCTAGCACCCCGGTCCTTCAGCTGTAACAGCACAAGGTCCTTCCACCTGCACTCTCAGGTAATACCTTTACCTTGTCCCAATGTGTTTCTAGTCCTCCTGTGGGCTAAGCTTTCACTGGGGGCTGTCACAAGTCCTGTAGAGTAGATCCATCCTTCTGGGGTTTTATTTTTATAATTTGTAGCTGCTGTGATAAACTTCTCAACAAACTGATACTGTGACGATTGCCTAAATTTGGTGAGACCCTGAAACCTTTTTTCTGAAAGACCATCTCTCCTCTTTTCCACTGGTGTCTTATCCAAATTTTAGCTTGAAAGCCATGGATGGTCACACAGATGTTAACCCTTTCAACACTGGTGATTCTGGTATGTTTAATGGCTGTAAAGGTGGGAATGAAACCCATGAGGACCTTGGACTTACTGCAAGGAGGGAGATGTAACAAGAAGGTCCAATATAAGAGATAAAGAAGAGAAGAGAGGAGGATGAGGAAGCAACCAACACCCAAAGGGTACTTTAGTTGGTCTCAGCAAGAACAAACTTTTTTTGCTGCATGAGGAACTGAGCTATAAATCAGTAGGGAAATAATAGTTAAGAGCCATATTTGAAAAAATATCTCAGTCCTTAAACAGTGGTACTAAATATTTCACCTCATAAAGGCTAATGCTTTCTCCTTGATCTCCAAATCTCCCGTTGACTCTGGACTACTTGCAGAACACAGCCCTTATTTGTACCCAAAGCCATTTCGAATGCTTCCTTGTATGGGTTGGCATTGCCAGGCAACCCGGCACTCACGTCACAACACGAGCTCATCAAAATCTTTCAAATCAGGTCAAAATGTTCCATTAGGATATTTACAAAAAAGCAGAGGGGAAACTATTTCCTTTCATTTTAATGCTGTTCTCTTTTCCTCACATGTCAAAATGGCAGTCAAGAAAAGAAAACTATTCAAATCTTGTTCCAGCTATTTTTTCTCCCTTGTTATTCAAGCACGTTGCTTTACTGCCAGAAGGACAATATCTTGGGTTTCAAAGTTTTGTATATGGTTATCAGAACTGCATGAGCGAATGCGGTAGTTGTGTGATTTATGGCTCTGGCCTGATCGTGTCTTCTTGTTCCATTTCTCTGTGTATATCGTATGACTGTCTTAAGTACATCTTGCCTGTGTGCAACTGCGAAGATCAGGCTTCTACCATGAAATGTCTCTGATTAGATAGAGACACCCACATATGCACTGATAACCTGTTTCCTTCCATGTCGATGGAGCTCCAGGATGAGCTAGAGTCCATGGATGTGGCCCATCCCATCCTAAAGTAGGAATAGGAACTGGATGAGAAGACACATGCTCATTACTCGTTTGTCTTTGTAGGTTATTAATGGAATCTACATGGAGTAGCTTGTCTATAGGCACCTGAATTTAGTTAGATGAGGTTAATCCCCTCCCAAATGTTCATCAAAGCTCCGTCATTAGCAGGAAGCCCAGACTAAACAGGAATGATCGGAGCAGCACTGTTGCAATAACCTGGAGAAGGTTTTATTTATATGGAACTTATCTGGGACAAAAAAATCCTATTCTGATTTCAACGGGTAGGTATTAGAATGAGAGAAATCACAAACCCAACAGTGTGTGTTTCAGACTGCAAGAAAGAAAATTTAATGAGTGAGATCAGTCTCATCACATTTTAGATATCTATTGTGTCAAGGTCTCCGTCTTGAGCCAGCGACCCCCGATTCACTTTATAGTCAGTGGAAAGAATTATCACTCTTACAATTAATTGATTAGATCTATTTTTAGACATTCATTTTTTAATGAGATGGAATACTCCCCTCAGATATCTATCTTATGCCATTTATGAACGTTGTCCAGATGGCAACATCTACGTTGCAGGAATCTACGTCTGGTCAGAGAAGCCCCTTCAGCAACAGGTGGATAGAGAAGAGAGGTTGGAGGGCTGGCAAGAATCCTTCATATAAATACAAAGCTAACGATTGTGCTTAGAGTTTGAAAGTAATGAAAATACAATGAGAGGGAGGATAGTTTGTTGGGGGAAGAATTATACGTGTAGCTTGGGAAACAGCTGTGATTTACCCCATATATGGCACACTACCTCCAGAGTTGTTCTGGGTATTTTCCACTAAGTTAAATAGCAATTAAGACAGTGACCAAGTATGCTGAGCAATGCTAGATAAGAAGGAGGTGAGTTTCAGGCCCAGCTGGGAAAGGGAGCACACTTGAACTGTAGGACTGAAAAAAAAAAAGGAAAGGAAAATCATCTTTTTTGTGTGTGTTGAGAAGGGACAGTATGAACAAGTGGTCTCTTACTCTGGAGTTCCGTGTTTAAGTCCTAACTTTCCCTAGGACTTTCTGTGTGCACCTTAGCACATAACTTCATCACTCAGTCTCTCCTCATCTGCAAAAATGCTATAATATCTTTTTTTTTTTTTTAATCAGCCTTTTCCACTTTGAATATAACCTTCATTTTTCCTGGGAATGACCTGAGGGAAAGAGAAAAGAAGAACACACATGTCTTTTGGAAGACTCACCAGGCTGGTTGAAGGGAGCATGTGGTGCTCTTCAGCTGCTTCCACTGAGCATGTGCCCTCTGAGAGGGTCCTTTTGAGCCCCTGATCCCTTTTGGAGACACAGCCCAGAACTTTAACACAGTACTGAGGCTCTGCTTACGTTTCATTGCCCCATTGGCCCTGTGTGACCACTGTGGCGGCTTGACCTTGGCTGGCTGCCGGGTGCCCACCCAGCCACTCTCTCACTCCCCCTCCTCAGCTGGGTAAGGGGAGAAAATAAGATCTCGTGGATTGAGATAAAGGCAGTTTAGTAAAGAAAAGCAAAGGCCACATGTGGAAGCAAAGAAAAGCAAAAATATTTATTCTCTACATCCCATCAGCAGGTGATGTCCAGCTGCTTCCTGGGAAGCAGAGCCTCAATATGGGAAGTGGTTGCTTTGGAAGACAAACGCCTTGATAGCAAAAGGCCGCCCTCCTCCTCCAGTCTTGAGGAAAGGCTGAGAGAGCTGGGACTCTTTAGCCTGGAGAAGAGAAGGCTGAGGGGAGACCTTATTATGGCGTACAGTATCTAAAGGGTGGGTTGAAGGAGGATGGAGCCAGACTCTTCTCGGTGGTTCCCAGTGACAGGACGAGGGGCAATGGGCACAAGGTGGAACATAGGAAGTTCTGTTCAAATATACGGAAAAACTTCTTTATGGTTCGGGTGGCAGAGCAGTGGCACAGGCTGCCCAAGGGGGTGGGGGAGTCCCCTTCTCTGGAGATTTTCAAGACTCGCCTGGATGCAGTCCTGAGTGCTGTGCTCTGGGTAATCCTGCTTTGGCAGGGGAGTTGGACTAGATGATCTCTAGAGGTCCCTTCCAACTCTGAAAATTCCGTGATTCCGTGATTCCTCCTTTCTCTTAACCTTTATTGCTGAGTGCATCGTGCAGTGTGGAATACCGCTTTGGTCAGTTTGGGTCAGCTGTCCTGGCTGTGTCCCTTCCCACCTCTTGCCTGCCAGCCTTTGGTGGGTGGGTTGGAGAGACAGCCTTGGTGCTGTTTGAGCACTGCTCAGCAGACGCCAAAACACAGGGGTGTTATCATCACCTTTCTAGCTACAAATGCAAAGCACAACACTATGAGGGCTGCTGTGGGGAATGTTAACTCCATACCAGCCAGGTCCAATACAGCCGTGATCTACTTACCTGAGGGAAGTCCATCAGAAGATGCCAAAGCTGTGGCAGCTTTGCAGTTAACTACACCAAGCGGTTACTATGAAGCTTGGGAGAAGCAGTTAGTGGTAAATTCAAACTGTTGATGTATTTTACCTATTTAAGATAACAGCTTTGGGGGGATGAACTTCATTAAGGTACCACTGATGTCTAACATAGTGTGGGATTTCTGTCTAGATCTGTAAACAGGACTTGAGGGAGCAGAAAAGCTCAGTGAGAAGTTTCCAATGTGCTCAAACAGAATATTTTGACTGAGTTAACTCACAACTCCATGGATCTTACTACTGCGTAATACTCTCCCTCTGCAGGTGACTGTTTTAGGAGTGAGTTGTGCAGGTCCCAAAGGACTGATCATCTCACTTGTTTTTGTAGGACATCAACCTCTGACCACATGACTGGTAACGTGCCTGGGGAAGGACTCAGTTTAGTCTCAGCTGTGGATGACCCTCAGATAAGTCTTCATTATCCATCAAAACCCAGGTAAATACTGAGAGGCAAGAGTGCTCAGACAGATTTCTGAAGTTTTTTCTCAAACAAGCAGTTACCTTCACGTACAGTTTGGTTTTCTAGTCAAGCTAAAGCCAAGGTGGTTTGTTTGCCCTCCAACTCAGTGATCCATGTCAGCTACATAGGCACTGGTACCTAGTTTTCAAGAAGAGGGAGAAGCACTTTGGCCACGTTCTCAAGGTTGTCTTCTGCTAAGTCTGTATCAGACACCAAAGAGCTCTGGGTAATATTCCTACAAGCCTCCACACCAGGTGTGCCGTGCATGTGGTGAACCCTGGGTCCACATCTTCCTTTCCCCTTCGCTTTGTCCTTGCCACAGCTCATGCCCTACCCATGGTGCCTCGCTTCCCTCCAGATGCAGCTCAGAAGGAAAATTTTTAGCTCTTTCTTTCTGGTCCTCCCTCACCCCCAATTTGTATTTTTCATCTTCTCAGCACCAGGAACAACTTTCTCTTTTCTTTTTCTCTTCCTTCCTGAAGAAAGGAATCGATTAGAAATTTAAATACCGTGAGTCGCTCCCTTTTGCCCCCTTCCCCCGTCCTGCTCTCCCTTCCCCCACCATCCCGACTCCTGGAGTATAAATCATTTTCTGTGGTCTGCAACTCAGCTGGAAAAACTAACAAAATGGGTCTATAATGTCACCAGCATCTAATTTAGTGGATTTATGGGGTCTGGCCTTAAGCACTTGCTGCTTTACAGCATGTGAGTTCACTCCTGCAGGAACACCCTCCAGACTACAGCTTTTTATCCTTGGCTGCGGCTGTCCGCAGTCTCTGGAGCTTTGCAATGGGCAGATCCCTCTGCCTTGGAAAATGGGAGCTCTCCTTTCTGCCCCACCCATTGCCTCTCCCTGATGGGCCCAAAAGAGGATCACAACGCATTCCTGCAGCCGGGAAGGGCTTAGCATTGGTGATGTGCTGGTTGCAGTGGGCAAATGTAGTGATGAACCCTGGCAGAGCTGCTGAGGTTCACACGTTGAGCAGGAGTCACACTGCTGGCTCTCTTTTTCTGCTCCCTCACACACAGGCTTGTCCTTCAGTTTTATACATTTTTATTTTAGTCTTTTTTGGCGACTGGCTTTGTCAGATACAGGAGAACCACCAGGCAGGAGCACGTGTTTATGAAGCCCTGCTTTCAAAGGAGCATAGCTGGAAGGTCTCGCTCCCCGTTGCATAGCTTGACCTAGGCAAAGGAAGCACAAGGTGTTGTGGAAACACGTGGTGGCAAACGTCCCTCAGCTGAAACCCTTCTGGCTGCAGTAGCGTTGTGACCACTTTCCAGGAGCAACCTGTCCCCTGGAAGCCTCAGTGCTGGTGAGCATTAGCTCTAACAGTCCGTTAACACCCTGGCATTTGCCCCAGAGGAACTAGCTTAAAGTTCTTTTGAGCCAATCCATGCATCCAAGCCAGCTGCTGGTCAATGACAAGCCTACCTTTAGGTCCCCATCTCTGTTATTGAGCAGCTCAAAGTGGCAGCGGTGGGGTGCTGGGAGTTAAATTTGCTGGTTGCAAGCTGGCTCTGCCTCGGTGAACGCTCTGGAGGGTCGTCTGCAGGATGTTCACGATGCTTGAAGTGTAGGACTGAAACCAAACTGGCTCTGGCAGCAGGAGAGCCATCTTCTCAATGTTCTCAGCCATCTTCTCACACCTGTGACTGTGCAAGTGGGTGTGTATTTGTACTTACGCATATAGGTATTTATATCCCAGGTATAAAACCTAGGATAATTCAGATACCAGGGTCTGGAGTGAAGAAGTGTTGGCTCTCTTTCCTACGCTTTCACTTATATATTTGCAATCTGGACATATATCTGTTTTCCAGTATAAACATACTTTCGGACAGAAGTATGTGCTGCAGTGCGGGTCAGGAAAGGGATGACAGCTCTGATTTACATGCCATTTCCCTCGCCTCAGCATATTAAGCAGGTTTCTTCTCTGGGGCATCACATCTCATGGAAACCGGCGATGCTTTGTGGAAAGCTGGGGAGAAGGCCCTCTTTGGGGGGACAATCTGTCTTGTACCTAAACTACGAGTGACATGTTGCTACCTCGAGTCCCTGTGTGTATGGCTGCAGGGATCATAGAATTATAGTATGGTTTAGGTTGGAAAGGACCTTGAAGATCATCTAGTTCCAACCCCCCTGCCATGGGAAGGGACACCTTCCACTAGACCAGGTTGCTCAAAGTCCTGTCCAACCTGGCCTTGAACACCTGCAGGGATGGGGCAGCCACAGCTTCTATGGGAAATTTGTCTGGTTCAGTCTCCTGCTTTAGACACTGATAAGACGTGCATTTAATATCGAGCTTTCCCCATGAAATAATGCGGATGCAGGTCCTCATGGAGCGTTGAGCTGTTGAGTCTAGTCATTCTCGCCACCTTCAGGAGCCTATAAAACTTCCCAGCTGCATGAGAAAAGGGAGTATTGCAACCCTCAAAGGATGGAGAAACTGAGGAATGGCTTGTGGATGGGAACCACTCCAAAACTGCACCACAAATGTCTGGGAGAGCCAGAAGGAAAAGCCAGATCTGTGGACTCCCACCAGTTTGCGTATGTGTGCAAACCACAGGGACCATCCCGACTCACTTCTGAAACCCACAAAATGCCCACAGCTCCTGTTGCTGTGCCAACAATATTCTGAATAGTTTTATTGGAGCTGTTTGCCTTTCCTATCGTGGTCGTTAATGAGGGGAAAGACGGTCTTATGGTGAGGGCACTGATATAAGATTAAGGAGGAAAAAGGCTTTGGAAAATATTCTTTGTTTCGGTGACAATTTTTGGTAGAGCTAAGCAAGTGCTTGTTGACGTTAATTTTTGTTTAATGTGAACCATTTTAATTTTCTACTCTTTGAAAAATGTCACCAGAATATTTAATTCTTTAATTCAATTAATTTTTTGACAACTATAAATAAAAAAAAAATCTATTTACAGGATGAAATATTTTGGCGCTTTTTTCCCGTCAATTTCTCTCCCAATGAAAAGCATTCACTGTTGGAATTTTATGCAAAAAATTTCCATTGACAAATAAACATATTTTCCGTTCCCTCCAAAATGTTAGTAACTCGGTAGAACTAGTTTTTATTACTTGGGTTCTCACCAGACCCATTCTCATCTCAGAGCAGTTGCTCAGACAAACCAACCCGTTAGGGGAACTGACACTGCAATATTTTTGCGATAGTAAAGGGCCTTCCCCTCGGCCCCACAATTTCTGTGTTCATCAGTTCTTAATAAGTCAAAAGAGATACCGCCCTTTCTCTTTCTCCGTGGTGATACGGGCAGCAAATGGTTCAATTTGTGACTGGTAATATTGATGTCATTTAAACAGCTGCCTCTACAGAAGCCAAGCCCTTGCTATTAAATAACCTTTCTGTCATTCCTTAGCAGCTCTGGAAAGCCTTTTAGAGTAGTAAGGAGCAAAATTATTGCGCCAGCCGTGTCTAGATTGCCATTAAAGTCTCTCGTCTCGGGGTCTCAGACGGTTTAACAAAGCTGAGTTCTGCCAAAAGCTGTGAGAAAGTTATTACTTTTGGGTACATGGAAAAAGGGAATTGTAATAATGGAGTGGGATTCATCTCGCTTAGGGTCAGTCATCTAAAAGGTCCAAGGTAAATCTGAGCTCTCTGTAGCTGAGGGACAGAGGGACCTCCAGGAGATGATGTGCTTCATCAGTATTAAGGCAAGATGCATCAAAACTCTCTTTTTGACTCCCTAGAGTGTGGAGGGAGCCAAAAGGTCTGGCTTAAACTGTCTGCCTAGCTTTAGTTGGCTAAAGGTGGTAAGATAAATGCGGTCCAAGGTGTCAAGGAAGTAAGGGATATGTTGAATGCATTACCTCACCACAGTTAATCGTTTATTTCTTGGGATTTTTTTCTTTTCCTTTGTCTTGCTCCTGTTTGAGGGAGGATGCTGCTGGTGGGTTCTTCATTAGTGGCCAGTTGTTGATCTTAGAGCTGAAGTGAAGTTATGGCATGGAGTGATGTCCACCAGCTAATAAGACCCAGTTTAATGTCATCAGCTACACAGAATTGCACTTGCTGAGGCTCGTGGCATTCTTTGACAGATCCGAACTCCTCCAGAGCTCGTGGAGGTGACTTCTGCCATTGCTGAGTCTGTGGGGTCTCAAGAGACAAACTCGCTCTTTCAGACCCTTTTTTATGGCTCTGTGATGATCAGGAGGCAGGAAGGAAAGACCTCAGGAGTGAAATTGTCTCAACAAATCCCTCGGAGACATCCTACTCCCGTAGCAGTCCTTGCAGCAGCGGAGCGCCGGCATGCATTTTCCTGTCAACACCCTCAGAGAGAAATCTGAGCCCCGGTGTTTAAAGCCAGATGCTCAGCTTCCTTCCCTGCCTGCACGCATGCCAATCTGTTAGGCTGGCCTCCTGCCTGTTCCCAGGTGGTGTGCCAGCATCAACAAGCCCCAGATACCAAGGAAAGAGATGTGGCCCGGGAGAGCCTCTCGAAAACCTCGTGCTGACATACCCTCTGAAAGAGGATCCTCACAGTGACGGCTGAGAGCAAATGGCTGCCCCATGTTTCACGGTGAGGAACACGAGCGTTTTGCCGACTAGCTGTCTGGCCTGCTTTACTATTTTCGTTCCTAGCAAGGGCCCAAGTTACTGGGGGGGAAGACCACGCTCTTTGCCATATTTGGAAAAGCAAAGCCCTGGGAGCAGACGCTGTGCTACTGGACTGTACTATGATCAAATGGCTTCTTTCAACCCGTGCGGTGGTGTGACCAGCTGAGACACTGACCTGGGACTGATGGGCACGGGTCTTGTTGTTCCTCCAGCGCTACAGTGCTCTTTGACTTTGACCAGGTCTCCTTGCTGTGCTCTCTTTCATGCCATTTGTCTTTTTAGACAGGGTGGCAGATGTCAGATGCGTGTTGTCCCTACAGTAACTCACCCAGTGGGACCTGGATCTCAGTTGAGTCTCTGATGGGCTCCTGTAGCAGCCCATAGAAATACAAGTATTGGGAGGCTTCCCGTTAAGCCTGGAGAAGAGAAAAACCCAGGGAGACCTTATAGCAGCTTTCCAGTATCTGAAGGGCGCCTACAAGAAAGATGGAGAGGGACTTTATATAAGGGATAATGATAGGATGAGGGGGGATGGCTTCAAACTAGAAGAGGGGAGATTTAGATTAGATATTGGGAAGAAGTTTTTCACTCTGAGGGTGGTGAGCCCCTGGCGCAGGTTGCCCAGAGAAGCTGTGGCTGCCCCATCCCTGGAGGTGTTCAAGGCCAGGTTGGATGGGGCTTGGAGCAACCTGGGCTGGTGGGAGGTGTCCCTTCCCATGGCAGAGGGTTGGAACTGGATGGTCTTTAAGGTCCCTTCCAACCTAAACGTTTCTATGATTCTATGATTCTGAAGGAGTCCTGGCCCCGGCTAACCAAAGCCACTGACTTCTGCAGACACTCCAGGAATAATTAGAGGAGTGTGGAGGCCCATATTGCCCAGCAACCTGTCTCTAAGAGTCAGCAGCAGTAAAAAGCTAGGAAAGGTTGAATTACAGAAATCTTCTTCCTGGTTCATGTTGTGCAAATGAAAGGTTTAGGGACTTGCTGATAGTATTATATTTGCTGCCCCTCATGGACTCACCGTTTCGGTGTTTGTCTATGCTTCTTAGAGATTTTCTTTTTTATCTAGCCTTCACAAAGTCCTGTATTTACAAGAACCACAGTTTTCACGAAGATGGAGATAGCTTGGTATGAGATGGATATGGAATAACCTGCTTTCAAGGTGATTTTTCTTCTTGCAGACAGAGAGTGGTCCATGCTAAAAGTAGGAATCCCCATAAACTAGACTAGAGCTTCCTACCTAGCAACTAGGGATTATGATACTCAAACTCATATTTGTTTCGGGAAAGACGCTGCATGGGAGATAAAATTCTGATAAAGATGATTGTATTGGAATACCAAAAGGTTATGCATGATAACACCTGATTTAAACATCAAAATAGAATGGGAGGGGTATAACTGGCATTCACGTGGTGCCAAAGCCAAAAGAAGAGAAAGCTCCATGAAGGTCTGAAAATGAGAAAGAGCCTGGTCTGTTAGCTTTTCTCTAGTAATTTCATATGGGCACAGTAAGGAACTACACCTTTCAGTATGTTGGCTTTACAGGAGACCTAAAAATGAGGTAATGAGGTCTGTAGAGAGGGAAAGGAGGGCAGAATAAAGCACTTACAGGACTGCTGTGTTCCTCCTTCCAAGCTGGAAAATGTCATGAGCTAAAATGTCTTGCTGAGTCAGCAGGTTCATCTTTCTGTGTAGGATACGTTTCACTTAACTTCAGCCAAATTAAATAGGTTTACTCTAAGTAGTCATCCAGTCCTTCCCTGTGCTTAATGGAGAATGACACCTCCAGAAGGCAAGTGTCTCCACTTGCGGAGTGGACACCTCCACTTCGAACACTCCTTGTTCGAATACATCTCAGAAGGTGGGATGAACCAGCTCTCATTGTCTGAACTGACCTCCCAGGCTTTCAGGCTATGATACCTGGGATGTGATGATCTGAAGAAGGTGTCCAGGACAGCACAACTGACCTTCTCCCTGGACATCCAGGGAGAGAGCTTCTCCAGGGACCTTATTTCTCTCCAGTGCTTGCAGAGGGAGCCTGGGGTGATTAGTTCAGCCACGTTGCAGATAACCATACAATGATAATCTGACCCTCTTGAATTTCACTTCTGCATCAGCAGGAAGGGAGTCACAGAGACAGACTCTCTGCTTATAGTGGGCAGCCCTGTGTTGGTCAAAACAGGACCTCTCGCTCAACAGCTGGTGTACATCCACTGGGGCAATACTGGAAGCTTACTGGGAATACTAACCTCTGCTCACCTTCTTCCAGAGTATACGAGACCTCTTTCTATTGAACCATTTCTGGATTTCTGATCAGCATCTTGGGTTTCTGTTTCTCATCAACTGCGCATCACAAATCTGACCAGATAGTTGGCTTCCTTTTGAAAACATTTCCAAGTAAAAACAAAATCTGAAGCTTAATTATACAGTAGTAAATTACCCATTGAAAACTTCTGCTCATGAAAAACAGAGCAATTTCATCTCACAACACCACCACCTCCACCCTTGGAATAAATCCTGAGAAGTATAAATAGTGAGAAGCCAAAGAATTAGGGGGGATGCTAAACAGTGGGACTCTTGTTCTGTAACGCTGAAGTGTGAGAACTGAGGAGGGTGAGTCTGTCTGGGTGAATCATGAGCTGACCGTGTTTCACTTACAGCCCATGCCTTGATGTATGGTCGCGTTGCCTTCAAATGTTAAACCGTTCCCCTGCAGACAATCAGCGAGGGGAGAGTTGGGATTTTCCATGAAAAAAGGGAAATAAAATAAATTGACCATCTGTTAGATACACCAGTCGGAGGCCGAACTTTTAATTAATGCCGGTTCATAATAGTGACGTCGGCCAGGGGAGGGTACCGTTGATTGCACCTCTACCAATTCAATAATTACAGGGCTGTTCTCTGGCACTAAGGACAGCTAGGCTGAGATAGATTGTGTCCACGCTGTCTTAGCTCCCAAATCAGGATGGCCTCACGAAGTCAGTCAGGGTAAAATAGTCCCTATCTCGTGCTAATTTCTAAGCTCAATTTAAAATTTTTTTTTTTTTTTTTTTTGTGTTTTTGTATGGTGCTGGGCCCACACAGCAAGTGGAGTAGCTCACTGCTAGCTGGGCTCCAGTTTCACTTCCAGCTGGTGTGGAAAATCTAACTGGAGTATTAGATATGAGTTCTGGATTTTTGTCTTCATAGAACCTGGGCGTGATTCAACCACCAAAGTATGTTAATTTATTGAAAATATTTATTATAGGATTCATCTTTCTAACTTCATCCCCTAAAAGGTGTGTGTCTCAAAGAACCTCTATGTTTAACCTCCCTTCACAGCTGATAGAGAAAGGAATCTGAAGGCGGCAATTTGTCCCACCAGCGATGCTTTTTAAAATGTGTCAGTCTCACTTGTGCTTATGTCAAAAAATGGAGCATGTTGCAGTCATTGTTGCAGCAAGTGCAAGGTCCTGCACCTGGGGAGGAAGAATGCTGGGCACCAGTATAGGTTAGGGGTGGACCTGCTGGGAAGCGGTTCTGAGGAGAAGGATCTGGGGGTCCTGGTAGATAGTAAATTATCCATGAGCCAGCAATGTGCCCTTGTCGCCAAAAAGGCCAATGGAATCCTGGGCTGCATAGGGAAGAGTGTGGCCAGTAGGTCGAGGGAGGTCATTCTCCCCCTCTGCACTGCTGAGGCCACAACTGGAATACTGTGTCCAGTTCTGGGCTCCCCAGTTCAAGAGGGACAGGGAACTGCTGGAGAGAGTCCAGCGTAGGGCAACTGAGATGATGGAGGGATTGGAGCATGTCCCGTATGAGGAGAGGCTGAGAGCGCTGGGACTCTTTAGCCTGGAGAAGAGAAGGCTGAGGGGAGACCTTATTACTGCGTACAAGTATCTAAAGGGTGGGTTGAAGGAGGATGGAGCCAGACTCTTTTCAGCGGTTCCCAGTGACAGGACGAGGGGCAATGGGCACAAGTTGGAACATAGGAAGTTCCGTTCAAATACACGGAAAAACTTCTTTCCAGTTGGGGTGGCAGAGCAGTGGCACAGGCTGCCCAGGGGGGTGGGGGAGTCCCCTTCTCTGGAGATTTTCAAGCCCCGCCTGGATGCAGTCCTGAGTGATGTGCTCTGGGCAATCCTGCTTTGGCAGGGGAGTTGGTTTAGATGATCTCTAGAGGTCCCTTCCAACTCTGAAAATTCCGTGATTCCGTGATTTTGGTTTTGTTTCTTTGGGGTTTTTTTGTTTGTTTGATTGGTTTGGTTTTGTTTTGGTTTTTTTTTTTTTAATTGGTTGTTGATCTGATTTAGCATAGAGCTAGCAGAGAAAAGGAGCGTGGGTCAGGAAACTGAGAAGGAGAGCAAAAAGTAAAAATGGGTAGGGATATTTTAAATGAGTTTTGCCTTGACAGCAGTCACAATGTGGTTGATTTGGTAAAATATTGAGTGATCAAACAATAAATTAGTGATTTAAATTTTTGAACATATGGAATGAGGATTTATTTCTGCTACTGTCAATGTCTCCATCTTAATAAATCATCCCAGGCTTCCTTCACAGCTGAGAAACTCTAGTTAGCACTCCACAGAAATATGGATGTGCTGTTTGGAGGTGATCTCTAGTCCAACCTACCACTCAGAGCAGGAACAGCCAACAGTATTGTCAGTATTGTCATTGGATATATCATCAAGGTCCAGAACAAAGGTTGACATGGCAGAATCACGGGCTTATGCAGATGGCCTTCATGTGTGATAGTGTGTACGTATGACACTCAGATGTAGTCAGTTTACATAAGGGTGTAAGGGCTCAGGGCTGAAAGGTCACACAAACATAGTGTACATCAAACAACTGTGCTCTAGAATTATTTTAGCTGCTTATTAAATCAAGTTGGGCTCTTTTCCCCAACAACTCTCACAGAGAGACTATTTCTGCGTGCCCCCCTTTGCCAATTAAAAAACAGAAGCATAAGGAACATAAAGCTGGTGAGGCACTGCAGCTGTACATCCTTACCAAAATATTTCTATTATGTATCTCTCTTGCAGTT